>CM035838.1:257270299-257632093 GCA_020510985.1 Pholidichthys leucotaenia | reverse complement strand
GAGCTGGGTCTGCATCCTCTGTGGCCGTAGATCGCCAGGATCTTCTCTGCTCTCTCCTCGGCTGAGGGACGAAATTCTCCACGATGGTCGCCTTAAGCTCTCTGTATTTGTCATGGGCGGGCGGGCCGTTGGATTATGCTCCGCGCACATCTTGACGTGGCAGCGTCGAGTTTGGCGACGATGTGATAAAATTTCGTGTCGTCTGCCGTTATGCCCGCCAGTGCAAACTGAGCCTCAGCTTGCTGGAACCACGAGCTCGGGTCTTCCTGCCAGAAGTCTGGCAGCTTGACGGTGACGGCGCTTGTGTGGGCCGTCCCTGATGTGTCCGCCGGGTGAGAGCGCCTTTCTTCAGCTCTCACGGCGGGGATGGTGCTCGGTTGAGCCCTCTTTGTAGCTTCTGCCGTGGGGGAACGTCGTCCATCTGTTCCCCTGTCTGCATGGGTGCCGGCGCTTGCCTTGGTCGCCTCTGATGAGTCAATCGCGGGAGAACGCCTCTGTTCCATCCTCGCGTCAGGGTCACCAGTGTAGAGGAGCTTGGAATAACGAGGCGATGTGATTATAATCCAAAGTTTATTATCAGCTTCGCTCCTCTAACAAGGCTCATCTAGTGCAGAAGCAGAATAAGAGGTCGAACACATTCAGACCTTCATACTTATACTACACACAACAAAAGACATTGCATATCAAAGCTGACATCCCGCATTAACTTAATCCCCCCTCCTTTGTCTTCCGTCTCCTCCACCTGACCCAGAGAGGTCAGTGCGATCGATCTCCTCCATTGTCCTCTGTCTCCTCCACCTGACTCTGGGTAGTCAGGGAGATCGATCCGGTCTCCACCGCTGCGACTCCGTATGCTCTTTGATCTTCGCTGGCGGTCGAGACCTCTTGTCCTGTTCTGAGGCGTGAGGCCATTGCACATATGTAATCACTAAACATTCTAATATGCTTATACATATGTAGGTATAGGATATATGATTAATATAAACCACAGTTCCTTTACTTTCCATACATTTTGTGCATGTATCTGGTATGTTTTTGTTATATCTATTTAATTCCACTGGTGTAACATACATCCGCATTAACCATTTAAAATGTATCAGTTTAGGACTTCCGGGAAGATGGCGGAGAGACATAACGCTTAAACAGAGAGCTCTCCCTAGTCAGGATTAAAAATCATTGGTAAATGGCCATGGATTGTCACTCCCTCATGGATTATCACCTTATCGTGGTGGGGGGGTTTGCGAGCCCCAGTGATCCCAGGAGCCATGTTGTCCGGGGCAATTTGCCTCTGATAGGGTCTCCCAAGACAAACTGGTCCTGGGTGAAGGGCCAGACTAAGAACGATCCAACAGACTCATGATAAATTGTATATCAAGGATTCAGTGTACCCCGCCCGGTATGGGGTTACCGGGGCCCCACCCTGGAGCCAGGCCTTGGGGAGGGGCTCGAAGGCTAGCGTCTGGTGGCCGGGTTTCCGCCCATGGGACCCAGCCGGGCTCAGCCCGAAGGAGTTACATGGGTCCGCCCTCCGGTGGGCTCACCACCTGCAGGAGGGATCATGGGGGTCCGGTGCTATGTGGATTAGGTGGCGGTCAAAGGCGGAGACCTTGGCGGACTGATCCCAAGCTTTCTAAACTGGCTTTTGGTACATGGAATGTCACCTCTCTGGTGGGGAAGGAGCCTGAGCTGGTGTACGAGGTTGAGAGATACTGGCTAGATATAGTCGGCCTCACCTCAACACACAGCTCTGGTTCCGGAACCAGTCTCCTGGAGAGGGGCTGGAGCTTGGCCTTTTCTGGAGTTGCCCCGGGCGAGAGGCGACAAGCAGGGGTGGGTATTCTTGTATCGCCCCACCTTGCTGCCTCTATATTGGAGTTTTCCCCGGTGGACGAAAGGGTTGCTTCCCTGCGCCTTCAGGTTGGGAAACGGGTCCTGACCATCATTTGTGCCTATGCACCAAATGATGTTTCAGAGTACCCACCCTTTTTGGAGTCTGTGACTGGGGTGCTGGAGGGTGCTCCTCTTGGAGACTCCATTGTCCTACTGGGGGACTTCAATGTGCACATGGGCAACGACAGTGAAACCTGGAGGGGGGTGATTGGGAGGAACGGCCTGCCCGATCTGAACCCGAGTGGTGTTCAGTTATTGGACTTCTGTGCTAACCACAGTCTGTCCATAACGAACACCATGTTCAAGCATAAGGGTGTCCATATGTGCACCTGGCACCAGGACACCCTAGGTCGCAGGTCGATGATCGATTTTGTTATCGTATCATCAGACCTGCGACCGTATGTCTTGGACACCCAAGTAAAGAGAGGTGCAGAGCTGTCAACTGATCACCACCTGGTGGTGAGTTGGAGCCGATGGCAGGGGAGGAAGCCATTCAGACCTGGTAGACCCAAACGTATAGTGAGGGTGTGCTGGGAGCGTCTGGCTGAGGCCCCTGTCCGGGAGGTCTTCAACTCCCACCTCCGGAAGAACTTCAACCACATTCCGAGGGAGTCTGGAGACATGGAGTCTGAATGGGCCATGTTCTCCACCTCTGTTGTTGAAGCGGCAGCCCAGAGCTGCGGCCGCAAGGGGGTCAGTGCATCTCGTGGTGGCAACCCCCGAACCAAGTGGTGGACACCAGTGGTGAGGGGGGCCATTAAGCTGAAGAAGGAGTCCTATCAAGCTTGGTTGGCTTGTGGGACTCCCGAAGCAGCTGAGGTGTACTGGCAGGCCAAGCGGAGTGCAGCTCGGGTGGTTGCTGAAGCAAAAACCCGGGTATGGGAGGAGTTCGGTGAGGCCATGGAACAAGACTTTCGGTCGGCCTCAAAGAGATTCTGGCAAACTGTTCGGCGGCTCAGGAGGGGAAAGCAGCTCCCCGTCTACACTGTGTATGGTGCGGATGGGACACTGTTGACTTCAACTGGGGATATCGTCGGGCGGTGGAAGGAATACTTCGAGGATCTCCTCAATCCCACTGATACACCTTCCACAGAGGAAGCAGGGTTTGGGGACGAGGGGGATGACTCGCCTATCACAGGGGCTGAGGTCGCCAAGGTGGTTAAAAATCTCCTTGGTGGCCGGGCCCCGGGGGTGGACGAGATTCGCTCTGAGTACCTCAAGGCCCTGGATGTTGTTGGGTTGTCATGGTTGACACGCCTCTGCAACATTGCGTGGAGGTCGGGGGCAGTGCCTTTGGCATGGCAAACCGGGGTGGTGGTTCCTCTCTTTAAAAAAGGGGACCGGAGGTGTGCTCCAACTTTAGAGGGATCACACTCCTCAGCCTCCCTGGGAAGGTCTATGCCAAGGTACTGGAGAGGAGAGTCCGGCCGTTTGTCGAACCTCGGATTCAGGAGGAGCAATGTGGTTTTCGTTCTGGCCGTGGCACATCGGACCAGCTCTTTACCCTCTCGAGAATTCTTGAGGGTTCGTGGGAGTTTGCCCAACCAGTTTACATGTGTTTTGTGGACTTGGAGAACGCATTTGACCGCGTCCCTCGTGGATTTTTATGGGGGGTGCTTCGGGAGTATGGGTATCGGGCTTGTTGTTACGAGCTATTCGGTCTCTGTACGACCATTGTGAGAGTTTGGTTCGTATTGCCAACACTCGGTCGGAGTCATTCCCAGTGAGAGTTGGACTCCGCCAGGGCTGCCCTTTGTCACTGATCCTGTTCATAATTTTTATGGACAGGATTTCTAGGTGCAGCCAGGGAATGGAGGGTGTTATGCTTGGTGACCACAGGATCTCATCTCTGTTGTTTGCAGATGATGTTGTCCTGTTGGCTTCATCCAGCAATGACCTACAGCTCTTGCTGGGACGGTTTGCCGCTGAGTGTGAAGCGGCTGGGATGAGAATCAGCACCTCCAAGTCCGAGTCCATGGTCCTCAGCTGGAAAAAGGTGGATTGTCCTCTCCGGGTTGGGGACAGGCTCCTGCCCCAAGTGGAGGAGTTTAAGTATCTTGGGGTCTTGTTCACGAGTGAGGGGAAAATGGAGCGAGAGATCGACAGACGGATTGGAGCAGCATCTGCAGTGATGCGGACGTTGTACCGGTCTGTTGTGGTGAAGAGGGAGCTTAGTTCTAAGGCAAAGCTGTCAATTTACCAGTCAATCTACGTTCCTACTCTCACCTATGGTCACGAGCTTTGGGTAATGACCGAAAGAACGAGATTGCGGATACAAGCGGCTGAAATGAGCTTTCTCCGTAGGATTGCTGGACTCACCCTCAGAGATAGGGTGAGGAGCTCAGTCATCCGGGAGAGGTTCAGAGTAGAACCACTGCTCCTCCACATTGAAAGGAGTCAGTTGAGGTGGTATGGGCATCTGATTAGGATGCCTCCTGGACGCCTCCCACTTGAGGTGTTTCAGGCACGTCCCACTGGGAGGAGACCCCGGGGCAGACCCAGGACTCGGTGGAGAGACTATGTCTCCCAGCTGGTCTGGGAACGCCTTGGTATCCCCTCTGAAGAGCTGGAGCAGGTGGCTGGGGAGAGGGAAGTCTGGGCTTCTCTGCTTGAACTGCTGCCTCTGCGACCTGGACCTCCGGAAAAGCGGTAGAAGATGGATGGATGGATGGATGGTAAATGGCCAACTCGACATAAATGGATCAATAAACCAAGGGATGAAAACACGAAGAAGCCGGGCACATGGACAAAAGCAGGGTAAAATTAAAGAATCCCTCTTCAACAACGCAGGAGAAATCGCTGAACACGAGGCCCAAAAAAACGAGGTGACTACAGCAGAGAAAATGGAGGACGCCAAACTCGATACTATGAACACTGGCATCGCCAATATAGGTAAAGACATAAAAGACTTCAAGCGACAACTCCAACAGGATTTAACGGCTCTTAAGGAAGAGCTGAAAAAAAGAGATGAAGGAGGAAATTATGGGTCTCCGAAGAGAAATGGAGCGCAAGCTAGCTGAAAACATGGAGGAGCTACGCACTCAACGGGCATGTATGACAGAAGCACAGGCTCGAATATCGGAGTTGGAAGACTGGAAGACCGAGGCAAGTGAGCGGCTGCAGACCCTGACAGCACAACCACAGAGGATGCAGGAAAAAATAACCGACCTGGAGAGCAGGTCCAGGCGGAGCAATATACGCATCTTCGGTATTCCGGAGGGCATTGAAGGCAGCTCGATGATGAAATTCATGGATCAGTTTTTAAAAAAAGAGCTTGAGCTGCCCGGTGAAGCGGACCTGCAGATCCAACGAGCGCACAGAGCCTCGGCACGGAACCCAAATCCAAACTCTACACCCAGGTCAGTTGTGGCAAACTTTCTGAAATACGACATAAAGGAAAAAATCCTGACACAAGCATGGGAAAAAAAAGATATGAGTCGGCGACAAACAGATATTCTTTGACCATGACTACCCGACAGAAATTGTGCAGCAGCGAAAGAAATATGCCAACATTAAAAAAATGCTGAAAGAGAAAAAAATTAGATTCCAAACGCCGCTAACGAAGATGAGAATTCATTGGGAGGACAGCGTGAAGACCTACAACACGGCCAGAGAGGCAGCGCGGGACATGACGGAGCGAGGCTTTGTGGTGAGCGTACCGGAGGAAGCGGCTGGAGCAGCGGCGGCACTGAACGCATCGCAACAGCCGGAGTGGAGGCGAGTGAGCAGCAGAAGACGGGAGACGGACGTGGCACACCGGGCCCAAGAAAAACTGCAAGGCTTTCAACAGAAAGCCTAGATTATAACAAAGATTAAGAAGGACACAGAAGAAATGAAGGCCAAGAAGACAAGGTAAAAGAGAAACAAACGGCTAGGAGAGTTTAAGTGATTTTTGTTGGACATTTCTAGACTAATGACTATTACTTGGATAATAAATACAGGTCTAGGGAGGGCCCCTCACTCGGAGAGGACAATCCCTCCACCCACCAACAGGGACTAGTGGGCAGAAGAGAGGCCCAAAGTACGGAGGTCGAGATTTGTTAATGTGTTTTTGTACAAATATGTGTTAGTTTTGTTGTTAAAGGGGTTAGGAGCACAAGTTAAAAAAATGGAAAAACATGAATATGGTTAAAAATCTTAAGATAATGACATTAAACGTGAATGGTCTGAACTCACCTGTTAAAAGGGAAAGAATAATAAGAAAATTCAAGAAGGAAAAAGCCAAAATTATATTTATGCAAGAGACACATTTGAGCAAGACAGAACATGAGAAACTAAAAAGATTTGGCTATAAGAACTCCTACTACAGTTCATTTAAGGGAGGAACTAAAAAGGGGGTTATGATACTAATTTCAAATAAAGTACAATTTGAATGTGAACAAGAAATCCAGGATAAAGAAGGCAGGTATGTAATAATAAAGGGAAGAATAGATGGTATGCAGATCACATTAGTGAACATCTATGCCCCACCAGAAAGTGACAAGGGTTTTTTTCAACAACTGTTTGATCTCATAGCAACACACAGTGAAGGAGTCCTAATTTGTGGAGGAGACTTAAATGCCGTCATGGATCGTGAAGAAAATGGCAATCAGAAGTTCTTCCTGACCAAGAGCAATGGACAGACATTGTTGAGGATATACGTTTGATGGAAAAACTAACATATCGACAAAGAATGCAAGAAGGACAATATGAAAAAAAATGGCGGAAATGGACACACTACAAAGTGCAACAACGAGACAGAAATTGAAAGAATAACCAAAGACACTGGAAAAACCAGAAGAATTAAGAGATGGAAACTAAAAACTTGATGCTCCAACATTTGTCCCCCCCCCCTTTTTTTCTTTCTTCCTCTAGCTCCTTTTCTTAAATATAGACTGTGATCTGAATGTAATATGTATGATGAAAAATGAATAAAAATCAAAGTTACAAAAAAAAATGTATAAGTTTAAGACGTACATTTATTGATTTGGTTTGAGCTCCTGCACAAGCCATTTCCCATTGTTCCTCTGAAATTTCAATTTGCAGGACTTCTTTTCAGTCATTCAGTCTTTTCTGTGAGTTTTCACTTGAGTATAGTGTCAATGAGTTGTAAAACTCTGAAATAATACCCTTTCTCTTACTATCTTTCATCAAAAATTTTTCCAAAGTTGAATAAGTAGGTCGGGTGAGAGCATTATTTTGATTTGAACAAATAAAAATTTCTAAGCTGAAGATATTCAAAAAAGTGTGTTCTATTAAGATTGAATTTAATCCTCAGTTCTTCAAAAGACATTATGTTATCTGAGCGTGACAAATATAAGTCTTGAATCTTTTGAATCCCTTTTAAATTCCATACTTTAAATACAATATCCGCTCTCCCTGGTGTAAAATATTGATTACCCCATATTGGGCTAAATTGTGACAGTGAGTGTGGTTCTTTTAAATATTTTTTAGTTTCACACCATATTTTGATCATATGCTTTACAATTGGATTTTTAACTTGTTTCTGTAATTTTTTAGCCGAGTCTGAGTATATGAATAAGGGAAGAGGTAAAGGTAAATTGTATGATTCCATTTCAGTCCAGTGAGGAGGATCATTTGATGAAAAACTAGAAAAGCACTCAGAGAGCGCAGACCTCCGCCAAGCGCCACAATTCCCCCCATACAGTGTTTGTGTGTACGTTTTCAGATTCCTTGAGCATGTAAACATATGACTAGCAATTGGATTCACAATGATTATTTGTTTATTTGACAGGGACAGTGCAATAAACACACAATTAATCAATGACAATCAATCTGATAGTGATAGGATTAGTGGTTCAGTAGTAAAAGCATTGCCTCCTTGGCGGAGGTAATAAACTGAAGTGTTGCTGTTGTGTCCATCTCCTCCACTGACGGATGCAAATTGGGTAGACAGGTTGCCGTGGGTTTTATATTATATTATGTTGGGGTTTCGCTCCGCGGCAAACGAGAATTTAGAAGCTTCGCCGGCAGAGAGCTCGTTATTGCGCAGCTCCTATGGCTGGCCGGTGAATTTCTGCCAAATGCGCAGCTCCTATGGCTGGCCGGTGAATTTCTGCCAAATGCGCAGCTCCTATGGCTGGCCGGGGAATTTCTGGCAAATGCGCAGCTCCTATGGCTGGCCGGGGAATTTCTGCCAAATGCGCAGCTCCTATGGCTGGCCGGGGAATTTCTGCCAAATGCGCAGCGCCTATGGCTGGCCGGGGAATTTCTGCCAAATGCGCAGCTCCTATGGCTGGCCGGTGAATTTCTGCCAAATGCGCAGCTCCTATGGCTGGCCGGGGAATTTCTGCCAAATGCGCAGCTCCTATGGCTGGCCGGGGAATTTCTGCCATCACTTTTAGCATTAGAGTGACACATATCAGGCGCAGCATTACTGGCGCCGGGATTCCTCTCTGTTCCGGAGCCGCAGGACAAAAGAAGGTGCGATAATGGTTGCCGTGGGTTTTATTGGGTTTGCGGTCCGCGGAAAAAAGAGGATTTGGAAGCCTCCCCCGGCAGAGAGCTGGTTTTTGCGCAGCCCCTATGGCTGGCCGGGGAATTTCTGCCAAATAATCCGGCGCCGGACAGCTGCCCGTGTCAGCTTTTGCAGCGTAGTGCAAACACAGGCAGTCTGGCGAGCCCTGTTTTCTGTGTGCTTTTGTGCCTAAAACTTTGAAGAAGGCGGAGTTTGTGTTCATCAGACACGACGACCAGTGCCCTCTATTGCGCCTGCGCACATGTTGAAAATGGCTGTATGTCACAGTGTTGAAAAATGCTTTAAAAAATTCCTGTATCCAGACGGTGAACCGGATCACCCCCAAAATTTAATCAGTTCTTCCTTGTACCATTTCCAACAACGCCTGAAAGTTTCATGGAAATCCGTCCAAGACTTTTTGAGTTATCTTGCTAACCAACAGACAAACAGACAGACAGACAGACAGACAGACAGACAGACAGACAGACAGACAAACACACAAACTCCGGCAAAAACATAACCTCCTCCTGGCCTTTTCGGCCTGGCGGAGGTAATAATGTGTCATAGACCTCAGTTGTGCTGACCAGTAATACAACATAAAGTTTGGACATTTCAGACCTCCACGATCAAATGGTAAATATAGTAAGTGAAGAGGATGATAAAATAAAGGCAGCGTTGGATTTTTAAATAGCTTTATTATCACCCGCCTTCATCAGAACTCGGCTGCAGCCCATGGCTTGAGCAGGCTGCAGCTTCCTTCCTCCAGCTCTCCAAGACGAGACACACGGTGTGTGTGTGTCCAGCAGTAGCAGTTGCAGAATCAGAATGAGAGAGAGATTTACAGACTGGTACAGCATATATACTCAACTCAAACAATACATCAAAGACCTTCACAGCAGTCAGTCTGGGCATTTGCATATCAGAGGTACAGACAGGATGCATGAACACAATGCATGGATGACACTTTAACCTCACAGCTGTAAACGCAGCGTGCAGCGGAAAAAACCCAGGAGTGCGAGCTGACTGTCTCTGTGTTCTGTCTCTGTGTTGTGGGGGTTGAATCAACCCGCTACACCGCTCCCCCCCAGAGGGCACGGCAGGGGGCCGAGACCTCGATGTTGCAGTTTGGGCAGCGAGCAGGGAAAAGCTCTGTGCAGGTGGAGGGGGAGGGGGAAGGGGGGGTAGTCAGTGCTGACCGGGCGCGGTGAAATCGTTTGGGCCGCGCCAAAAATTGTTTGCTGCTCCGCGATGTCGAGGGGCTGTCCCGTTGAGCTTGTGGAGATCACCAGAAGAAAAATTAGTCTCTGACTCCTCTCGTGGCCATGAAGAAAAACAGGAGCGGCGAGGTTGCGTAAACAAAAGCAGAGGAACTTGGCGTGTTGACTTTAGGGCAGGCGCAACCCTAAAGCCTCAGGAACCGCAGACAGCTGAATTCCCCTTGTGTGCCGTGGCTAAGACCATAAAATCCAGTGAGCAAGCTGCGGGCCTCGGGTGTACCAGCAAACCTGAAGGGCCAGTGTGCAGCAGAAGGAAGGCGGTCGGAAGAGCCGTATTTGTCCCGTGCGTGGTGCGCCGTCCTCGTCGCCCCCGGTGCGCGTGCCGGGGCTCCGTGTGTGGGTGGGCCCGCTGGAGAGGAAATCAGGGTCGGAAACTTGGTGGAGATCAGTGGAGATCGGCGCAGTCTGCGCCAAAAAACATCTCTGACGAGCCGTGGCTGCAGATTAGTCATGGTGCGTTCAGGTCCACGTGTGCTCCGTCGGCCATGGGAGTCGCCCGCATGTGCTCTCATGTGGAGGAGCTGCGCGGCCGGTCCCGCATGGATGTGCCGATCTCGGCGAGGGCACACCATGACGTTCTCTGCCGCTTACCCGGTCTTGGTTGATGTCCTGAGAGCAGTTCGCCCGCCGTGGGCTCTGCGTCGAGGCCTCCCTGATGCAGCAGGGAGGGCAGACCAGTCAGGCCGCTGCAACGGAGCATTCATGCCTGGGTGCTGCGTTCGCTGGCCGCTCGTTTTCTTCAGTCTCGGGTCGCCAGCGTGGCTGTTCAGATCAGAAGGTTGCGTTTGCACAAAACGTGTGCATTCCGGGGTCACCAGTGAAGAGGATGATAAAATAAAGGCAGCGTTGGATTTTTAAATAGCTTTATTATCACCCGCCTTCATCAGAACTCGGCTGCAGCCCATGGCTTGAGCAGGCTGCAGCTTTCTTCCTCCAGCTCTCCAAGAGGAGACACATGGTGTGTGTGTCCAGCAGTAGCAGTTGCAGAATCAGAATGAGAGAGAGATTTACAGACTGGTACAGCATATATACTCAACTCAAACAATACATCAAAGACCTTCACAGCAGTCAGTCTGGGCATTTGCATATCAGAGGTACAGACAGGATGCATGAACACAATGCATGGATGACACTTTAACCTCACAGCTGTAAACGCAGTATGCAGTGGAAAAAACCCAGGAGTGCGAGCTGACTGTTTCTGTGTTCTGTCTCTGTGTTGTGGGGGTTGAATCAACCCGCTACAGTAAGGACAAACGTAATCTAGCCTTCCTATTGTTCCATATAAATTCCACTAACTTTTTTTTAATTCTTGAGAATAAATCTGAAGGTGGTGGTAAAGGAATGTTTTGAAATAAATAAAGTATTTTTGGTAAGATATTACTTTTAAGTATATTAATTCTCCCGATCATCGACATTGGTAGTGACATCCATCTCTGAAGCAACTCATTAATATTTGTCATTAAGGCTTCATAGTTGGCATTGGCGACTGAGTCTAGCTTAGGCAAAATTTGAATTCCTAAATATTTAAACTGATCTGCAACATTGAATTGGTTTACCTCAGGGGATGGATGATTTCTCTGGGTCTCATTTAACATTAATATTGAAGATTTTGTTTTGTTTATTTTATATCCTGATATATCCCCAAAGTTCTTTATTAAATTTAATAAGGTCGGAATTGATTTTTTAAAATTCGACATAAACAAAATTGTGTCATCGGCATACAGGGAGATTTTATGTTCTGTTGGTTCTACTTTAATTCCATATATTTGTGGATGTAAACGTACTGCCATCGCTAAAGGTTCAGTTGCCATAGTAAACAATAAAGGTGAAAGTGGACAGCCTTGTCGACATCCTCTATTGATTTTTATTGATTTTGAGATATTGCTGTTTGTTAGGATTTCTGCTGTAGCATTATTGTATATTATCTGGACCCATTTTATGAAATTATTTCCAAGTCCAAACCTTTGTAGGACTTCAAAAAGATAGGGCCATTCGACCCTATCAAAGGCCTTTTCAGCATCCAATGATAGGAGAGCTGTATCCGGTGCTTCTTTATTGGAATAAATAATATTAAATAGTCTTCTTACTTTATGGAAGCCTTGTCTTCCCATTATAAAGCCATTCTGGTCTCGGTTAATAATATTTGGTAATATTTCTTGTAGTTGTTTTGCTAAAATTTTACAGATTATTTTAAGATCAGCATTTAATAGGCTTATTAGTCTCATGTTTTCACATTTATTAGAGGGTTTACCTGGTTTTGGCAACAGTATAATTAAGGCATTATTCATGTATGATGGTAAATTAACATTTTGAAATGCTTCTAAAACCATTTCCATCAATATGGATTTCCTCCCCATTTTTGCACTGCTGATTCTTTCACACCGGGTCTGTGTCTCTGAGGTGAGCGCGATCGTGATCATGCCGGGCAGAATACATTATTCCAGGGACATGTTGCTGCATTTAAACACGGATGATGCAGCGTCTGTGATTGAGCCTAGAGCCGCAACTGCCGGACTTTATTTTGAGAGACGTCCATGGACACAGCGGTGAAAAGAGAGACAAGAGAAGGAGGCATGGAAAGCGTGGAGGCGTGAAATTACGCCTGAGGAAACACCAGTTTGGTAACATTCCTCTTCCTTCTATGATTTTGGGGAATGTACAATCTCTGAGGAACAAGGTGGATGAAATTCAAGGGAATGTACGCTACCAGAAGAACTTTAAGAATTGCTGTGTCATGGCTTACACCGAGTCTTGGCTTACTGCGCATGACCGGGACGCGGACCTGTGGATTGACGGCTTTGGAGCCCCACTGCGCTCGGATCGGCAGGAAGAGGTAACAGGGAAACGTCAGGGGGGCGGCGTATGTTTATATATTAATAAGCAGTACTGCACATCTGTCACGGTCAGAGAGCGCATCTGTACACCCGATGTGGAGCTGCTGTCCATATCACTACGCCCCTTTTATTTGCCTCGTGAGTTCCCCCGACTTTTCATCACAACTGTGTACATACACCCGAGGGCAGACGCTGACTCCGCCTCTAGCACCGTCTTTGATGTGGTGCAGCGGCTGCAGTCAATTTCTCCAGAGGCGCCAAATTTTATTCTTGGGGATTTTAACCATGTTTCTTTAAAGAAGACACTTAAAAACTTTTATCAGTATGTCTCCTAGCTAGAATCAGTCGCCAGTGTCAACTATGAAGCCTTAATGTCAGATATCAATGAGTTAACTCAGAGATGGATGTCACTACCAATGTCGATGATCGGGAGAATCAATATACTTAAAAGTAATATTTTACCTAAAATACTTTATTTATTTCAATACATTCCCTTACCACCACCTTTAGATTTATTCTCAAGAATTAAAAAAAAGTTAGTGGAAGTTATATGGAACAACAGGAGGGCTAGATTACGTCTGTCTTTATTATATTTACCATTTGATCGTGGAAGTCTGAAATGTCCAAATTTTATGTTGTATTATTGGTCGGCACAACTGAGGTCTATGACATATTATTTTTCATTAAATGATCTCCCTCACTGGACTGAAATGGAATCATACAATTTACCTTTACCTCTTCCCATATTCATATACTCAGATTCGGCAAAAAAATTACAAAAACAAGTTAAAAATCCATTTGTAAAGCATATGATCAAAATATGGTGTGAAGCTAAAAACTATTTAAAAGAACCACAGTTATTGTCACAATTTAGTCCAATTTGGGGTAATCAATATTTTAAACCAGGGAGAGCGGACGCTGTATTTAAAGTATGGAATTTAAAAGGGATACAAAAGATTCAGGATTTATATTTGCCATGTGCAGATAACATAATGTCTTTTGAAGAGCTGAGGGTCAAATTTAATCTTAATAGAACACATTTTTTTTTTAATATCTTCAACTTAGAAACTTTATTCGATCAAATCAAAATAAAGCTCTCACTCGACCTATTTATTCATCCTTGGAAAAAATGTTGATGAAAGATAGTAAAAGAAAGGGTATTATTTCAGAGTTTTATAACTCATTGACACTATCCTCAAGTGAAAATTCACAGAAAAGATTAAACTACTGGAAAGAAGATCTGCAAATTGAAATTTCAGAGGAACAATGGGAATTGGCTTGTACAGAAGCCCAAACCAAATCAATAAATGTACGTCTTAAATTGATACATTTCAAATGGTTAATGCGGATGTATGTTACACCGGAGGAGTTAAATAGATATAACAAAAATATACCAGATACATGCACAAAATGCATGGAAAGTAAAGGAACCCTATTTCATTGTGTATGGGAATGTAGAATAATAAGAATGTTTTGGGAAGAGGTGAGGGTAACAATTGAAAAAATAATCTCAAAACAAATCATTTTGAATCCTAAACTGTTTTTGTTGGGTCTGTACCCAGAAAAGCATAACTTTAATAAAAGTGAAAGAACATTCATAGACCTCAGTTTGCTTAATGCCAAAAAATGTATTGCACTACTGTGGAAAAAGACTCATAGACCAGATGTGACTCAGTGGTTAAGACAGATGTTAACAAACCTTCCATTAGAAAGAATAACATATATACTGAAATCAAAGGAAATTGTGTTTGAGAATATATGGAGACCTTTTATTGATCATGTAAAAAATTTAAACATAACTCTTGAAGAAGAAGGTGAATGATGTGTGTGGACCTTGTAAATTCCAAACTGGTGAACATAATATGTATACTTATGTAATGGATTGTCTAGACTAAACAGAGGAGCATTGTTGAAGACTTGATTTTGTTGGTGGTTGTTGGTGTTTTTAGTGCATTTTTTTTTTTGTAGTACTTTAGTGTTAGTGTTTGATTGTTTGTGTCATGTTTGTTTAAAAAAAAAAAAGGTTCAATAAAGATATTGTGGGGAAAAAAAAGATGGCAACAAAGAAACTTGGTTCAGCCTGGGCCAGTATGAAAACTATTGCAGGCCTTCAGAGCACAGAGCGCAGTAATCGTGTGTTTTTAGATGGTTTTAATTCAGACACAGAGCTGGCTAATGCTCTTAATTGTTTTTATGGTCGTTTTGACTCCTTTGATTTTAGCACTGAAACCCAAGATTTGAAACAGAAACTCAAAGACAATCAGCACTTTAATATTAAAAGGGAGTTCTGCGCTGTAAAAGTGAACAAAAGTCAGGGCCCTGATAATATATGTGGGCGCTTGGTAAAGTCCTGTGCACATGAACTGAGTCCTGTATTTCATTACATTTTCAATAAGTCCTTACAGACACAACATGTGCCTAAGATCTGGAAAGAAGCCGTGGTTGTTCCCGTTCCAAAATCCAGCTGTCCTAAAACGGTAAACAACTTTAGACCAGTTGCTTTGACTTCAATTTTAATGAAAATTTTTGAAAAACTGGTCAGATGTGAGGTCCTAAAGCAGACTGAGCATGCATTGGATCCTCTGCAGTTTGCCTATAGGCCTCACAGAGGAGTGGAGGACGCCACTGTCACTCTGTTTAACATGCTTTTAAAACATCTGGATTTTAATGGGACACATGCCAGGCTTTTATTTGTGGACTTTTCCTCCGCCTTTAATACAATCCAACCTCATATTTTAGTTGAAAGGCTCCTGCAACAATTTGATTTGAGCAAAAATCTGGTGGGTTGGATTCTGGATTTCTTAACCAACAGGACGCAGAGAGTAAGGGTCAATGGTACATTGTCTGACCTAAAGTGCTCTTCTACTGGCTCTCCTCGGGGGGGGGGGGGTGTTGTCACCACTATTCTTCATCCTGTACACAAACATGTGTCGGAGCAGACATGACAACAGACACATTATAAAGTATGCTGATGATTCAGTTATTGTCAGTCTCCTCCAGGATGGTGAGAGTGGCCACAGCCCAGTAGTTGATGATTTTGTTCACTGGTGTGAGGATTCCTACTGCAGATGAATACGACAAAAACTTAAGATATGATTATTGACTTTAGGAGGAAAACTCCCAGGCACAAAGTCACCGTACTAAAAGGCCAGACCACCAAATATGTACAATCCTACAAATATCTTGGGACGATTATTGATAGTAATTTAAACTTTGAAGAGAACTGTGAAAGGGTGTGCAAAAAGGGTCAGCAACATTTGCATTGCTTGAGAAAACTTGCACGCTTCCAAATTGACCGAACCATAATGACAATGTTTTATTGGGCTTTTATTGAATCTGTTTTATCCTTTTCTTTAGTGTCATAGTTTGGTCAGATAAAACTGAAACAGAGGAAATCCTTGGATCAGGAAGTTAGATGGTCCAGTCGTTTGCTTGGTGAGTCACAGCTGAGCCTGACATCCCTGTACACCAGACAAGTACAGAGGATAGCTACCTCCATTTTAAATGATGACTCCCACCCTTTGCACTGCAACTTTCAGCTTCTTCCCTCAAGACGGAGGTTTGCTGTTACAAAAAGTAAAACCCAGCGCTACAAAAACAGCTTTGTTCCTGCTGCTGTCAAAGAGTTCAACAAGTTGTTACAATATATTGCACATAATTTAGGTACCTATTTATTAACTCCATTTTATATTTACTTATTTTTGTAGGATTTTATTTGGGTTCTAAATATTTTATTGGGTTTTAGACCTTTGAGTTTTTAACCTCTTTGACTAGTTTTTAACTTTAATATGACCCTTCTCTCTTACCTCTGGTTTTTCTCTCATCTCTTTGTCTTTATACCCTGATTGATGGAGCCTTGAGTATTTTTATCATGTCTATAGTCAGCTTCATGTGTGCCTGTGTTTGTGTTTATGTTGAATGTAATTGTGGCTTGTAAATATGGATGTCACCAGACTGCAAAACAAATCTACCTACAGGTACAAATAAAGTAACCTGAACCTGAACCTGAACCATTTCCAAAAGTGGTTTTATTAATTTATTCTTAAATTTTTTATAGAGGTCGACTGGAAGACCATCTGGTCCTGCTCTTTTTGCTGATTTCATATTATCAATGGCTTGCCCAGCTTCTTCTTGACTAATTTTAGACTCCGGTATCTCCCTGTTTTCATTTGGAATACCTGGTATGGATAATCCACCCAAAAACCCATTTAGTTTTGTTAAGTCAGTTTCATTTTTTGTATCATATAGTTTTTCATAATAATCTCTAAAGGCACTATTAATTTCTAAAGGATCTACCTGTCCGTTACTTATAATACTGGTAATTGGTGTTTTAGATTCTAACTGTTTAATCTGCCATGCCAATAATTTTCCTGATTTTTCACCTTGTTCATAAAACGTTTGCTTCAATCTTAGAAGACTCGAGGCAGCTCTATTCGCTGATTTTTTGTCATATTCAGCTCTCAGAATCAGTCATTCGTTCTCTAACTGTGGGTTACTTCCTGCATACACCTTTTCTTGAAAAATTTTTATTTTACGTTCCAATTGGACTCTCTCCTCTCGGGTCTTCTTAGATTTTGAACCTGTATAACTAATAATATGCCCCCTAATAAAAGCTTTGAAAACCTCCCACTTTATACATGCCGTTGTTTGTGTAGTACTGATATCAAAGAACTCATCTATCTGTTTTTCTATGTACTTAACAAATTCCTCATCCTGAAGCCATTTATGTTGAAAATGCCACCTAGCTGGGCCCTTTGTCAATTTCTTATCTACATATACTAGACAGCAGGGTGCATGATCAGAGATCACAATGTTATCATAGAAACAGTTTTGAATCTTGGACCTTAATTCTGTAGAGATCAAAAAGTAGTCTATACGTGAGAATGTCTTATAGGTATTAGAATAACAGGAATAGGCTTTGACTTGTGGTTTCATTTCTCTCCATATATCTAGCAATCTCAGTTCTTTCATAAAATGATTAATGGTCATCCTGCATCCATTGTGCGTACAGTCCAGTCCTGTTGATCTATCTATACTGGGATTCAATGTACAATTAAAATCCCCTGCTATTATACAGTATGTTGCCCTGTAAGTGATGATAAAGTGAGGAATAAATTAACAAAGAAGTTTTGATCATCAATATTGGGGCCGTATAAGTTCACCAGATTTATATTTTCTAATAACAAAGATCCTTGGATAATTAGACATCTTCCAAATTTGTCTCTAATTACATTTTTCATTTGAAATGGGACTGTTTTATGTATGAGAATCATAACTCCCCAAGCTCGGGATGAAAATGATGAGGTGAACACGTCACCTTGCCATCTTCTCCTAATTCTTTTTACATCCTCCTCTCATTGATGAATTTCTTGTAAAAATACAATTTTTGAATCTATGTCTTTTTTTTCCACAATATCTTTATTGAACCTTTTTTTTTAACAAACATAATACAAACAATCAAACACTAACACTAAAATACTACAAAAAAAATGCACTAAAAACACCAACAACCACCAACAAAATCAAATCTTCAACAATGCTCCTCTGTTTAGTCTAGACAATCCAATACATAAGTATACATATTATGTTCACCAGTTTGGAATTTACAAGGTCCACACACATCATTCACCTTCTTCTTCAAGAGTTATGTTTAAATTTTTTACATAATCAATAAAAGGTCTCCATATATTCTCAAACACAATTTCCTTTGATTTCAGTATATATGTTATTCTTTCTAATGGAAGGTTTGTTAACATCTGTCTTAACCACTGAGTCACATCTGGTCTATGAGTCTTTTTCCACAGTAGTGCAATACATTTTTTGGCATTAAGCAAACTGAGGTCTATGAATGTTCTTTCACTTTTATTAAAGTTATGCTTTTCTGGGTACAGACCCAACAAAAACAGTTTAGGATTCAATATGATTTGTTTTGAGATTATTTTTTCAATTGTTACCCTCACCTCTTCCCAAAACATTCTGATTTTTCTACATTCCCATACACAATGAAATAGGGTTCCTTTACTTTCCATGCATTTTGTGCATGTATCTGGTATATTTTTGTTATATCTATTTAACTCCTCCGGTGTAACATACATCCGCATTAACCATTTGAAATGTATCAATTTAAGACGTACATTTATTGATTTGGTTTGAGCTTCTGTACAAGCCAATTCCCATTGTTCCTCTGAAATTTCAGTTTGCAGATCTTCTTTCCAGTAGTTTAATCTTTTCAGTGAATTTTCACTTGAAGATAGTGTCAATGAGTTATAAAACTCTGAAATAATACCCTTTCTTTTACTATCTTTCATCAACATTTTTTCCAAGGATGAATAAATAGGTCGAGTGAGAGCTTTATTTTGATTTGATCGAATAAAGTTTCTAAGTTGAAGATATTGCTGCACGGTGGCGCAGTGGTTTAGCACTGTGGCAGCACAGTTTTACCCTCGGCCGGGGGACCGCGGGGATCATGAGATTGTGGGTTCGATCCCAGCCCCCGACCAACAGTGAGCTGTGTGGAGTTTGCATGTTCTCCCCGTGTTGCGCAGGTTTACTCCGGGATTTCTCCGGTTTCCTCCCGCACACCAAAACATGTAGGTTTAGGGCGCTCGCGCACGCAGCGACCAGCAGCCGGTGGCTTGTCACCAGACTGCAAACCAAGTCTACCTACGGGTACAAATAAGTAACAAAAAAAAAAAAAAAAAAAATTTAAAAAAATGTGTTCTATTGAGATTAAATTTGATCCTCAGCTCTTCAAAAGACATTATGTTATCTGCACATGGCAAATATAAATCCTGAATCTTTTGTATCCCTTTTAAATTCCATACTTTAAATACAGCGTCCGCTCTCCCTGGTTTAAAATATTGATTACCCCAAATTGGACTAAATTGTGACAATAACTGTGGTTCTTTTAAATAGTTTTTAGCTTCACACCATATTTTGATCATATGCTTTACAAATGGATTTTTAACTTGTTTTTGTAATTTTTTTGCCGAATCTGAGTATATGAATATGGGAAGAGGTAAAGGTAAATTGTATGATTCCATTTCAGTCCAGTGAGGGAGATCATTTGATGAAAAATAATATGTCATAGACCTCAGTTGTGCCGACCAATAATACAACATAAAATTTGGACATTTCAGACCTCCACGATCAAATGGTAAATATAATAAAGACAGACGTAATCTAGCCCTCCTGTTGTTCCATATAAATTCCACTAACTTTTTTTTCATTCTTGAGAATAAATCTAAAGGTGGTGATAAGGGAATGTATTGAAATAAATAAAGTATTTTAGGTAAAATATTACTTTTAAGTATATTGATTCTCCCGATCATCGACATTGGTAATGACATCCATCTCTGAGTTAACTCATTGATATCTGACATTAAGGCTTCATAGTTGACACTGGCGACTGATTCTAGCTTAGGCACAATTTGGATTCCTAAATATTTAAACTGATTTACAACATTAAATTGATTTACCTCAGGGTCTGGGTAATTTCTCTGGGTCTCATTTAGCATTAATATTGAAGATTTAGTTTTATTTATTTTATATCCTGATATTTCCCCAAAATTCTTTATTAAATTCAACAAGGTTGGAATTGATTTTTTTAGATTCGACATAAACAAAATTATGTCATCGGCATACAGGGAGATTTTATGTTCTGTTGGTCCAACTTTAATTCCATATATTTGTGAATGTAAACGTATCGCTATCACTAAAGGTTCAATTGCCATAGTAAACAGTAAAGGTGAAAGTGGACAGCCTTGTCGACATCCTCTATTGATTTTTATTGATTTTGAAATATTGTTATTTGTTAGGATTTCTGCTGTAGCATTATTGTATATTATCTGAACCCATTTTATGAAATTATTTCCAAGCCCAAACCTTTGTAAGACTTCAAAAAGAAAGGGCCATTCAACTCTATCAAAGGCCTTTTCGGCGTCCAGTGATAGGAGAGCTGTATCCGGTGCTTCTTTATTAAAATAAATAATATTAAATAGTCTTCTTACATTATGGAAGCCTTGTCTTCCCTTTATAAAGCCATTCTGATCTCGATTAATAATATTTGGTAAAATTTCTTGTATTCGTCTTGCTAAAATTTTACAGATTATCTTAAGGTCGGCATTTAATAGGCTTATTGGTCTCATATTTTCACATTTATTAGAGGGCTTACCTGGTTTTGGCAGCAGTATAGTTAAGGCATTGTTCATGTATGATGGTAAATTATTATTTTGAAATGCTTCTAAAACCATTTCCAAAAAAGGTTTTATTAATTTATTCTTAATTTTTTTATAAAGGTCAACTGGAAGACCATCTGGTCCTGCACTTTTTCCTGATTTCATATTATCAATGGCTAGCCCAACTTCTTCTTGACTAATTTTAGACTCCAATATCTCCCTGTTTTCATTTGGAATACACGGTATAGATAGTTCGTTCAAAAACCCATTTAGTTTTGTTAAATCAGATTCATTTTTGGTATCATATAATTTTTCATAATAATCTCTAAAGGCTCTGTTAATTTCTAAAGGATCTACAACTTCCTGTCCATTACTTATAATACTGGTAATTGGTGTTTTAATTTCTAATTGTTTAATCTGCCATGCCAATAATTTCCCTGATTTTTCACCTTGTTCATAAAAAGATTGTTTCAATCTTAGAAGACTCGAGGCAGCTCTATTCGCTGATTTTTTGTCGTATTCAGCTCTCAAAATCAGTAATTCATTCTCCAACCTTGGATCACTTCCTGCATACACTTTTTCCTGAAGACTTTTTATTTTATGTTCCAAGTTGGCTCTCTCCTCTCGAGTCTTCTTAGATTTTGAACCTGTATAACTAATAATATGTCCCCTAATAAAAGCTTTGAAAGCCTCCCACTTTACACATGCTGATGTTTGTGTAGTATTGATGTCAAAGAACTCATCTATCTGTTTTTCTATATACTTGACAAATTCCTCATCCTGAAGCCATTTATGCTGAAATTGCCATCTACCTGATTCCTTTGTCAATTTTTTATCTACATATATTAGACAGCAGGGTGCATGATCAGAGATCACGATGTTATCATAAAAGCAGTTTTGAATCCTGGACCTTAATTCTGTGGAAATCAAAAAATAATCAATACGTGAGAATGTCTTGTAGGTACTAGAATAACAAGAATAGGCTTTAACTTGTGGTTTCATTTCTCTCCATATATCTAACAATCTCAATTCTTTCATAAAATGATTAATAGTCATCCTACATCCATTGTGCGTACAATCCAGTCCTGTTGATCTATCTATACCTGGATTCAATGTACAATTAAAATCCCCTGCTATTATATGTTGCCCTGTAAGTGATGATAAGATAAGAAATAAATTAGCAAAGAACTTTTGATCATCTATATTGGGACCATATAAGTTCACAAGATTTATATTTTCTAATAGCAAAGAACCTTGAATGATTACATATCTTCCAAATTTGTCTCCAATTACATTTTTCACTTGAAAAGGGACTGATTTATGTATGAGAGTCATAACTCCCCTGGCCCGGGATGAAAATGATGAGGTGAAGACACTTCCTTGCCATCTACTCCTAATTCTTTTTATATCCTCCTCTATTAGATGAGTTTCTTGTAAAAACACAATTCCTGAACCCATGTCTTTTATTTTATTCATAACTTGTTTAAGTTTTTTTAAATTTTGTAGACCTCTGCAATTCCATGAAGTTAAATTAAGATTAACGCTTTGGTTTATGATCAATAGAGAGTTTGGGATTACCTTGCAGTGTAAACATGCTCATACAGAGAAGCAAAAACACGAGTGGTTGAACATTCATCCCACAAACCACACACAAACAAATTCCCCCTTCCCACACTTGTGGCAAACCCCCCAAAATCAAAAGAAAAATTCCGTCTCCCGATATAGCCATCGACCGTTCCGCATCCACGGGGAACAGCCTAAGCCACTCCTTCTTCATCCTCCCAATCACCCTAACTCTACTGCTTTTAATGACGCAACATTAACTCTCCTCTGTAGTTTTCCAACTCAACTCCAAAATTTTTAGCAACTTTGTACATCATAGTTTTTTTTTTGTTTGTTTTGTTTTTTGTTTTTTTTTAATATATAATACAACCTATATTTTGTAAACTTGCTATTTACTTCAAGTCAGTCAGATGCCTGTGCAAATGCTTAACCATTCTACCTTATATTTTGTTCATGCTTAGCTCCCACCAGTCTCTTCTTCTTCTTTGATCTTCTTGATGAACTCCTGCGCTTCCTCTGGGGTCTTGAAGATGTGGCTTCTGCCCTCATACGTGGTCAACAGTCTCGCAGGATAGATTACACCATAACGAATCCCAAGGTTGCGCAGCTCCCCACGTATGGGATCAAACTGCTTCCTCAATTGTTGGATTCCTGTGGCCAAATCTGGGTAGAACCGCACCTGCTGGTCCTGGTGTTTAAGCTCTCCTTTAGCTCGTGCAGCGTTGAAGATCTTCATCCTGTCTCTGTTGCTGAGAAACTTCATAATTAAGGTCCTCGGCGGTCCCTTATCTCTCCGTGGGCCAATACGGTGTGCATTTTCCAGAACCTCTGCTGATTGCAACTCCGCGCTGCCCAGCACCTCCGGAATCCACTTTTCCAGAAAGGAACATGCGTCCCGACCTTCTGATTCCTCTGGAAGACCCACCAGCCTCAAGTTGTTCCATCTCGCCCGAGATTCCAAATCCAAAATATTATCTTCCAGTCATTTTTTTTTTTTCCAAAGTGCGCACCTTTAATTGAAGACGGGTGACGTCATCTTCAGCACTAGAGAGACGGAGCTCCATCTGCGCCATTCGTTCTACACAGTCACCCAATTCCTTTCTCATTCCTTCCAACGTTGCCATAATCCCATCAAATCTAGAGGAAAAGTCCGCTCTCATTGAACTTATGGCAGCCATCAGCGCATCTGCGCCGCTCCCCACAGACATCGCACCGTTGCCAGCCTCCTCCGCCATATATGGAGTTTTATTTGCTGCGTCACAGACCTGAAAGTCCGTTAATTTGGACTGTTTCGGCGGCTCGCTTTTTCCTCTACCTGGTTTTCCAGCCTTAGGCTTCGCCGACATATCCTCGCCCAAACGCTGGGATACGTTCTGTCCCAAATGAGAGAGTTATTTGCCGATTTTTTTTTCTCCAGGAGCAGAGCAGAGTGAGACACGTCCGTCTTACATGGCAGCCATAACCGGAAGTGAATCTATGTCTTTTATTTTATTCATGACTTGTTTAAGTTTTTTAAGATTTTGTAGACCTCTGCAATTCCATGAAGTTAAATTAAGATTAACGCTTTGATCTATGATCAATAAGGAGTTTGAGATTACCTTGCAATATGAACATACTCTTACAGAGAAGCAAAAACATGGATGATGGAACATTCATCCTACAAACTAAACAAAAACAGATTCCCTTTCCCCACATTCGTGGTAATCCCCCCAAAATCAAAAAATTCCATCTCCTGTTATAGCTAGTGACTGTTCCACACCTGTGAGGATCAGTCAAACCACTCTCTCTTTCACCTCTCAATCACCCTGACTCTACTACTATTCTTATGACATTAACTCTCTTCTGTAGTTTTTTCAACATAACTTCAAAGTTTTATAGCAGCGTTGTACATCATAACTTTTTTTTTTAATACAGTCTGTATTTTGTAGACATGTTTATGTTTCAGATCAATCAGATGTCTGTACATATGCTTAAATGTTCTACCTTTGTCATGTTCATGCTTAGCTCCCGCCAGTCTCCTTTTGGATCTGCTTGATGAGCTCCTGCGCCTCTTGAGGGGTCTTGAAGGTGTGGGTTCTCCCCTTATATGTGACCAGCAGTCTTGCCGGATGAATTACTCCGTGACGAATCTCTAGGTTGCGCAGCTCTTTGCGGGCGGGGTCGAACTGCTTTCTCAATTGTTGTATTCCTGCAGCCAAGTCCGGGTAAAACCGCACCTGTTGGTCCTGGTATTTAATTTCCCCTTTAGCTCGCGCTGCATTGGTGACTGTCATCTTGTCTCTGTAGTTGAGGAACTTCATAATCAGCGTCCTCGGTGGTGTCTTATTACCTCTCGGTGGGCCGATTCGGTGAGCTCTCTCTTAAACGACCGATGACTGCAGATCCGCATTATTCAGCGCTTCTGGAATCCACTTTTCCAAAAAGGAACATGGGTCCTGTCCCTCCGCTCCCTCCGGGAGGCCCACCAGCCTCAAATTATTCCGTCGCGAGCAAGATTCCAAGTCTAGGACGTTATCTTCCAGACGTTTGCATTTTAATTCCAGTGTTTGCAGTTTAGTTTGCAGGCTGATGACGTCATCTTCAGTGGTTGAAATTCGGAGCTCCGCCTGTGACACTCGCTCCATGCAGTCGTTTATTTCTTTTCTCATACCTCCTATCGCTGCTATAATCCCGTCGAATTTAGACGAAAACGCTGTTCTCATGGAGTTGATGGCAGTGAGCACTGCGTTTGTCCCCTCTTCAACTGTTCCCACTCCGCTGCTGGCTCCCCTCCTCCGCCATTCTCTCTGGAATTTTCTCTGTTTCGTCTCAAGCATGGAAGTCTGTTAGCTTGGGTTGTTTTGTCGAGTTGCCTTTTCCTCCACCTAATTTTCCAGCCTTAGTCTTTACCATATCCGCGCCAAAATGCTAGGATGGGTTTTTGTTCCAATTAAGAGAGTTTTAGTAATTTTTTTTATTTTCAAGAGCAGAGCAGTGTGAAACACGTCTTCCTACATGGCCGCCATAACCGGAAGTCTTTTTTTTTTCTAATTTTAACTAGAATAATCTGCTGCCAGAATTTTTTTGTTCGTTTATTTTAAGTAAAATTATCTGTCAACCGAGCAAGAAAATTTGACTTTTCAAATTGCATAAAACAAGTTAAAACTATTAGAAAGCATGTAAAATTTTCTTACACATAAACTGCATAACAAGAATAAATATCTTGTCAGACAAAAAAACAAGCATAAACAGCCTTAATTTATTTCATTTTACTTATATTTGACTTTTTGCAGTGTAATTGTGTTTTCTAGCTCAATGTTGCATTATTTCTCAAAGAGAAACAAAAATGAGGCTGTAGTGGCTCAGGAGGTATAGCAGGTCGCCCAATAACCGGAGGGTTGGCAGTTCAAATCCCACTCCCCCCACCTTGCTGTTGTGTCCTTGGGCAAGACACTTTACCCACCTTACCTCCAGTGTGTCCATCAGGATTTCCAGGTGGCAACCTGCCACGTTTGAATTTATGCTGCCACTCTATGAAGAAATATAAATTTAAGAAAAAATATGAAGGAATGACGGTCCGCAAGCGCGCACACGAACAACGCACTTGACCATCATCCGCGTGGAGTTCAGAAGTGCCTCGCCCGAGTGTTTCAGTCAGCAGGCAGAGTGTCTCGCTACTAGCGTCACTGTCTGAGAGAAGCATGAGCTTATTAAAGTACTTTAAACGTGGAAAAAAAAGCAGTGAAGGCATTATCATGGTTTTAATCCGCTGGTAACCGGAGCAATTATGGAAGAGTTGCTTAGCTAACAGGTGTGGTTAGGAGCTCAAGTTGATTCATTTTGTCTTCTTTTTAATTATTATTTCGTTTTTCTTATTTCAGACAATAATAAAAAGGAGATGTTTTTACCTTTACCTTAGTTAATATTACCAACAGTGATCTGTGTTGAGTTTGCATGTTCTCCCCGTGTCTGCATGGGTTTACTCCGGGATTTCTCCGGTTTCCTCCCACATGCCAAAAACATGCAAGTTAGGTTAATTGGCATCAAACTGGGGATTCTAAATTGTCCTTAAGTATGACTGTGAGAGTGAAAGGTTGTCTGTATCTCTGTGTTGGCCCTGCGATGGACTGGTGATCTGTCCAGGGTGTACCCTGCCTCTCACCCAAAGATGCTGGGATAGGCTCCAGCACCCCCACGACCCGAAAAGGATTAAGCAGAAGAAGATGGATGGATGGATGTTCATTATTATGCACCTGGTAAGTTAAGATGACCGAAATTCACGAAGTCAGTGGCTTTAATCTGTCAGCAGCCTTCAGACAAACTAAACGTGCCAACATTTGGATTTCAAAATAAGCGAGGTTTTTCCTGCTATCTGGGTGGTGAGGAGAGGTCTTAAAAAAAAAAAAAAAAAAAAACCCTAAAAATTTAAAGAAATATTATAACAGAAAAAAAATGCATCTTTGGTCATTTAAGTTAATTTATTTCATTAAATACAATTTTATTAATATTTTTTTCTTTGAAATTAGAGTTAAATTATTGTTCTGTTCTGGCTCTGCAAAATTATGGTCAAAAGTGTAAATTGTTATAAGGAAAAAGTAAAAAAAATACCACAGTCTGTTTCAAATTTATTAAAAAACAAAACAGTATTTTATTTTTAAAAAACAGACAAAAATTAGCAATAAAATAATCCACAAATTTATAAAAAAAAAAAAAGTCTCAAATGTACAAGAAAAGTCAATTTTACAAGAAGAAATTACAAATTTGAGGAAAATGGTTTCAAATTTAGGGCAGCACGGTGGTGCAGTGGTTAGCACTGTGTCAGCACAGCTAGAAGGTCACAGGATCAATTCCACCCCTGACCATCGTGGGTTTGATCCCACCCCCTGACCATCGGTGACCCTTCTGTGTGGAGTTTACATGTTCTCCCCATATCTGCGTAGGTTTACTCCAGGTACTCCGGTTTCCTCCCACAGGCCAAAGACATGCAGGTTAGGTTAATTGGCATCAACTGGGGATTCTAAAATTGTCCTTAGGTATGAATGGTTGTCTGTCTTTCTGTGTTGGACTGGCAATCTGTCCAGGGTGTACCCTGCCTCTCACCCAAAGATGCTGGGATAGGCTCCAGCCCCCCCGCAACCCGAAAAGGATTAAGGGGTAGAAGATGGATGGATGGATGGTTTCAAATTTAGATAAATTTACAGAGAAAAGTAAAAAAACTATAAGAAAATTGTTATAAATTTTTGAGAAAAACCTCAAACCTTCAAGACTGAAGTCATTACTCAAGTTTTTAAGTGGGTGCTCTCTGTACCCTTAACTCAACTAGAAATTTTTGGTTGTCGACTTTTAATTAATTTCAAAGCACTGCTTTTACATGAGTAGAATTTCTAGTTACTATACCCACCTGATTATATAATTTAAGTATGCATGAGTACATTACTATTATGAATGCTTCTTTCCCTTCCCTACTCTCTCAATGGAAGAAAAAAAAAAGAAACACTAGAATAAAAATACAAAAAATACACATTTTTGTCATTTATGTAAACCATGACAAAAAAAATCCTGCAGGACAAAACATGACACTTGATATTTTCTAACCTGTTTGTATACCACCATAGACAGAGAGAGAACCTGAATTAGACAGAGCTCAGAGAGGGCAAGATGAGACAGAAGAGAGGAGCCAAGGAGAGGAAAGTGTTCAGGCAGAGGGTCCAGGAGAGGTGGGAGCAGAGGAAGGAGAGAAGGATGACACCACTAAAGAGTCTAAACACTGGATATCTGGGTGGGACCCCAACTGGCCCAATATTCCAACATTCAAGCCTCGGTTGTACAACACTTTAAATGGTAAGTTCCATATGCAACGTTACTGTGTAAAATTTAAAAAAGAAATAAATAGTATGAACTTAATATATTCTGGTATGTTTACTGCCCCGCCTCGGAAAAATATATTGCCACCATGCCAAGGTCTTTAAGCCAGAGGAAACATTGGTATCTGTAACGAAAAACACGTGATTAACACATTATTAATCATGATTAACTTAACACTCCAAAAGATTAATTAATCTGTTTAAAAAAAATTTAATCGTCCAACACCCCTAATTAAATTATCTTGCTAAAAGTAACGTGAAAGTTACTGTCAAGTAACTAGTTACTTTAATCATGCAGTAATTGGTAAAGAAACTCAATTACTTTTGAAAAGAAGTAACAAGTAACTGTAATTAGTTACTATTTTTAGTAACTTACCCAACATGCTTGTAGTATTAAATATGCCATCCGGTAGAGGGTGGGGCCAGCCCAGTGGATCTGACAGTTCCGCTGGGCTGACCCCACCTAGGAAAAACAGTTCATATATGACACTTCACAGCAATCAACTGACACTTCTGAGGAAGACTACAGTCAACAGTCAAAACATGTAAAGGTAAAAACATCTTTTTTATTCTTGTTTGAAATAAGAAAAACAAAAAGCTGATAATTGAAGAGAAAGACAAAATGAACCTACTTGAGCTATTTTTAAGGTATTACCAAGGTAAAAAAAAAAATTAAAAAAAATCCCAGTATTATGACAACACTAATGTCCAGAACATCATGGAACCGAGCAATAGTTAAAACCCTCTGTCCCTTATTTGGCTGTGAGAAAGTTGGCGACCGTGAGAGGCATTAAAAACTCAACATACAAAAAAAAACCCTGCATATTGTTATAATAAATAAATAGTGAAGATTAGTTAGTTAGATATTACACAAAGTGCTCTCACACACACACCACACCAGACACATACAAGCCCACACATACACATGCACACATACACACAAGCTCACACATACACATCCACACATACACACAAGTTGCACACACACACACAAAAGCTCTAGTCTCTGTTTCTTGCTTCCATATATGGGCATGGGGTTGCATGGGCTTGTAGAGAATGCATTCAAGGACGAGGCTGAGTTTATTTCTCAGGTTCAGCTTTATTATGAGAACACATTCTCTAGCAATCTCTCAACAAGAAAAGAGACCGAGCAATGAAATACCACACTCTTATACTGCCTAAGTCACATGGTGCTTTAGCAAACATACAATCACATGGTACTTAATTCCCAGTCACAATGCAACTCTTTGATGTCTGTCTCTTATCCCTCCTCCTGGGGCATCTTCTCTGAGACAAAGGCCAAAACTTGCACCTCCTCGTCATCTCCTGGAGATCTCTGCAGACCCAGACCTTCTTTGTCCTGCGAGACATGAAGCCCCCAATACACATACAGCCATACATTTGTGGGAGATATGAACTCAATATATGTGCCAATATATGTGCCACATAACCCCCCCCCCCCCCAAACGTCTATTAAGGGACAAAACATAATCAGAGATGCATGACAGAAAACATCACTACATATCACAAATCAATCCACCACTTGCTTGGGTTTTAACCTCCTGCCATATCTGCTGTAAGCCGGCTTTGTTCCTTCTGCCCCGACTTGCTTCATCTGTGGATCAGAATTGTTAGCACATCTCTGTGGGGGGTCCGAAGAATGCCTTCTCAGCGGCCTGCCACGGCGGGGGGCCCTGGCCAACTGCACGTGTTCATCAGCCAGAACAAAGGCGGGTTTGAGTCTGTTAATGCAAATCAACTCTTTTCTGCCTCCTAAATCAAGCAAAAAATGTTTCTCTCCTGTTTCCAACACTCTGAAAGGCCCGTCGTAAGGCGGTCGCAAACCTGGGCATTGGGCATCATGTCTAACAAAAACAAACTCCGCATTTTTTAAAGCTTTCAGCACAAAAACGCATGGAAAACTGTGATGAACTGGGCCAGGAAGGGTATTTGATCCTGTGCCGCTCTGCAACAGCTGAGCGGGGGGGCAATTTGGCGCAGGGTTGTCGGGAAGAAATTCCCCTGGCAAACGGAGGGGTTGTGCAAAAACTAATTCAGCCGGAGAAGCCTGCAAATCCTCCTTAGGTGCGGAACGCAACCCCAATAAAACCCATGGAAGTTTATCCACCCAATTTGTATCCGTAAGAGACACTCTGAGGGCTGCTTTCAATGACCTATGAAAGCGGTCGCACAAACCGTTAGCCTGGGGGTTATACGCAGTAGTGCGGTGAATCTTCACCCCTAGGCTGTGGGCCATCGATGACCAGAGTTCGGAAACAAATTGGGGACGTCTGTCGGACGTTATGTCCGACGGAACTCCAAAACGTGCAACCCAAGCTGTTAAAAACGCGCGTGCAACGTCTGCCGCTGCAGTTGACGCCAAAGGGACCACTTCTGGCCAACGCGTGGTGCGATCTACCATCGTCAAAAGGTGTGTACACCCCTGCGACAACGGAAGGGGGCCCACCAAGTCAACATGCACATGATCAAAACGCTTAGCCGGGATGTGAAAAGGCTCCAAAGGGGCTCTAGTGTGCTAGTGTATTTTGGCTCGCTGGCACGCCACGCAGGCTGCTGCCCATTCCTTGACCTGTTTACGCAACCCCGGCCAAACAAATTTCTCCCCCACCATTTTAATCAACGTGCGCACCACCGGGTGCGCCAGAGAATGGATTGAGTCAAAAACGCAGCGGCGCCACGCAGCTGGAACCACAGGGCGAGGCCGCCCCGTGGAGACATCGCAGATTAGAGGGGGCATACCTATTTGCTGCACCCTGTGCTCCAGCCTTAACCCTGTTGGTCCAGACTGGAGCACGCGCACATCCGCATCGCTAGCCTGCTCCGCGGCCATGGCTGCGTAATCCAAACCTACGCGGACCGGGGCTGCGAGCGCTTCCGCTCCACAAACCTGGCCCGCGGCCATGGCTGCCGAGTCTGCCCCCACGGGGCCTGGCGCTGCTACCGCACGCGAAAGACAGTCTGCCACTACATTATGTTTGCCCGCGACATGCTGAATATCGGTGGTGAACTCCGATATCGCGGCCAGCTGTCTGTGCTGCCGGCCTGACCAAGGCTCTGAAATCTTGGCCATCGCGAACGTTAGCGGCTTGTGGTCCACAAACGCGGTGAAATGGCGCCCCTCCAGCCAGAACTGGAAATGGCGGATGGCCAAATGCAGGGCCAACAGCTCCCTGTCAAATCGGCCCTGGCGAACGCCGTTTTGTTGGCACACTCGGTGCCAACGGCCCGCATGGTGCTCACCACGGACGCTTCCGATTTAGCGGTGGGGGCGGTCGTTGAACAGTTTGCGATGGAGTGCACTTGCGTGCCCTCTCGGCGAAACGTCGATGATAAAAGCAGAGGACGTCGCCCGCTCCGTGTCTCCTGGCCTCTGCCGCTGCTGACGTCAGCAAATCTGGTGCTGCAGCCTCTGGCCCCCTGCCGTCTCCGGGCGTTGCGCTCAGCTCCGCTGCCGCCGTCGTGGCCGTGTGGCGTCTATGGGCGTCGGCAAGTCGCTGTGCCTCCTGGCCCAGCTCGTGGTAATCTCGGTTGGTCAGCAGCTGTGAACCGGCCAGGGTAACTCTCACCGCTGGCGGTAGTGTCCTGAAGAAAAGATGGGCGAAGATAAAGCCGTCATCATCATCGCCTCTCAGGCTCAGCATCCTCGCCATCAGGTCCGCAGGCCTGTCTGCCTCGCCTTCAGTCAACACCAGGAGCTTCTCTGTTCGCTCTCCCAGCGAGGGGGTGAAAGCACGGATGAGAGCGGCTTTCAATGCGCCGTACTTGTCGTCGTCTGGTGGGTGGTTAGTCAGGCTCTCCACCCGCTGGACTGTGAGGCTGTCCAGCTTTGCGAGTACATGGTAGAACTTCGTTGCATCCGCCGAAATTCCCCGAAGATGGAACTGCGCCTCGACAGTGTTGAACCAGGAGCGCGGGCTATGCTGCCAGAAATCGGGCAGCTGGACTGCGGTAGCTGCGTTAGCCTGGCTTGCTCCTGATGAGTCCGGTGCGGGAATGTCGTTCCCGGCCATAATTTGTCGTCGGGTCACCAGTGTAGAGAATGCATTCAAGGATGAGGCTGAGTTTATTTCTCAGGTTCAGCTTTATTATGAGAACACATTCTCTAGCAATCTCTCAACAAGAAAAGAGACCGAGCAATGAAATACCACACTCTTATACTGCCTAAGTCACATGGTGCTTTAGCAAACATACAATCACATGGTACTTAATTCCCAGTCACAATGCAACTCTTTGATGTCTGTCTCTTATCCCTCGATGTTCCGGGAATCCTCCTGGGGCATCTTCTCTGAGACAAAGGCCAAAACTTGCACCTCCTCGTCATCTCCTGTAGATCTCTGCAGACCCAGACCTTCTTTGTCCCACGAGACGTGAAGCCCCCAATACACATACAGCCATACATTTGTGGGAGATATGAACTCAATATATGTGCCAATATATGTGCCACAGGCTAAAGCCTCATTCATGCTGCATTTCCCCTCTAGTCTGCTTTGGTCCGCATGCGCTTTAGATGAGCCCGGCATGCACGAGGCGCTGTACATGCTCACTTTTTTCATCTACCCAGGCCAAGCAGTTGATGCATGTGCACAACCATCATTTGTAATTTCACTCCAGCCCTATAGGTAGCACCAATGCACTGACGTGCCAGGATTTTCACCAATGAAGAAACATTGCTTGCTTTCTGCTGCTTGACTTCCCAGTTTTCATTCCTTTTCCACGAAGATGCTGCTGCTGCTGAAGTATGTATGTATGATTCATGTATGTTTATTCTCGTCTTCCGCTTCCTCGTTGTCTTCTTCGTCTACTTTGTCTTGGTATGCTCTATCGATATCGCCACCTCGTGAATGGGATGTTCAGTCTTGCGCATGCGCTTTTCACCGCATTCAGGTCACGGGCAGGCGGCGCTGTCACAAAATTTGGGCTGCATGCGGTCGAGCACTGTGGACACTAGCGGAGTGGAGACGATGACATAAATTTCGTCACACGAGGTTTCTGGTTACACGTACGCAGACAGCAGAGGTGCAGCATGAATCCAGCTTTAACAACAGGATGCTATAAAGGACTAAAGAGGAGACATCTGGCCGGAGAGGAGCCATAAAAGCCATAAAAGCGAGGAGACCCCTGGAGCCATTGGAGCCATTGGAATGTTAAGAGAAAGGATGTGGGAGCTATTTTGGACGCTGAGAAGACTGGTTTGGACCAGTTTGGACAACGGACATGTATTGTTGGAGAGTTGCTGGGAACGCCCATCAACTCAGAAGCTATATGTAGAAGGGGATTCCTTTGTTCAGGGTTTCAACAAGATTGAGCTGCTGAGAGCGACGACCATGTTTGACTACCTGTGTGAGTCAATAAAAGTTATGCTGAGAAATAGCATTTCTTCTGTGATTATTGGTTGGTTAACTGAAAAGGTTCTGCTAACTGTCCAAAATTAATTTTTACAGTTTCGTGGTGGAGAATGCGAGCAGTTAGCCAACTTTATTGATGACGGATGTCGGGACACAAGCTTTTGTCTGAGTGTAGTGGACAAACCAGGGCCCACTGACCAGAAGGTGAGAACCTCCTCTAAAAATCTCTGTAGGCTTGTCTGCGACATTCAGTCAAAGTAAGCCTATTGTCCTGCTTTTTAAATTCTACTGGAAAACTTAATATAACAAGAGTGTTCTATTTTGTGGCTTTTTTTATGATTGTAAGAACACGCAGGAAGTCTCATAAGCATGCATGCATCCACTGATATGTTAGGGACGATCAATGAGACATTTTTTAATGATACATGGGGAGTCTTGAGACTTTCACATGTTACCAAAAGATACATAGGGAGTTTTAATATAAAATAAAACTTTCATATGTTACTAATGATACATAGGAAGCCTTTATGAAAATAAAACTTTCATATGTTACTAATGATACATAGGGAATTTTGTTGTAAAATAGGACTTTCATATGTTAACAGCCAGTTTGTTAAAATTAGTTGGACTAATCTCCATAATAAGCTATCACTTGTTCTGATTCTGGACGCGGGTCAGGGAAAATAGCCTCTGTATGGAGTTAAGCTGGACATGAAGCGGCAGGGAAAGACACACAAATACACAACAAATTCTGCAGATATTGTCCATATTGTGCATGCTATTATTGTGTTGATTCTGTAAATTTTGTGGGGATTAATGTGTGTGTGGTTAACCTCTTAATATCACAATTTAAGACACGAAGAGTGGCGTAGGGTGAAAGGGGCTAGCCCTGATCCCAAATTCCCATCTCTGGCTGTCTGGAATAAGAGGAAGTGCATTTTGTGAGTTTGGAAATAAAGGCGAAAGCCCCGGGGGAATGTGAATATTTTTTGGTCTACCAGAAACAAAAGATCCTGTTCTTCACTATAATTCTGAGTTGGCCACACCCACTTGGGTCAACAGGATCCAAGTAGAAGCCTGATGTGGCCAGAATTGTAGAAGGGGTTCGGGGATCTGGAGTTTGGCCCACATGGCTGTAAATATCTACTAACTCTTTTTCCCATAGTATACATATAGGCGATTTAACTAAAACGGTGAAGAGGATGATAAAATAAAGGCAACGTTGGATTTTTAAATAACTTTATTATCACCCGCCTTCATCAGAACTCGGCTGCAGCCCATGGCTTGAGCAGGCTGCAGCTTCATTCCTCCAGCTCTCAAAGAGGAGAGGAGACACACAGTGCGTGTGTCCCCCAGCAGTTGAAGAGTGAATGAAAGAGAGGCAGATTTACAGCACAGTGCAGCATATATACTCAACTCAGACAATACATCAAAGACATTCACAGCAGTCAATCTGGGCATTTGCATATCAGAGGTACAGACAGGATACATGAACACAATACATGGATGACACTTTAACCTCACAGCTGTAAACGCAGCATGCAGCGGAAAAAACCCAGGAGTGCGAGCTGACTGTCTCTGTGTTCTGTCTCTGTGTTGTGGGGGTTAAATCAAACCGCTACACTGCTCCCCCCCAGAGGGCACGGTAGGGGACTGTGACCTCGATGTTGCAGTTTGGGCAGCGAGCAGGGAAAAGCTCTGTGCAGGGGGGGGGGGGGTAGCAAATGCTGACCGGGCGCGGGAAAATCGTTTGAGTCGCGCCAAAAGTGTTTGCTGCTCCGCGATGTCCCGCCTGAACATGCGGAGATCAGAAGAAGAAAAAAATTAGTCTCTGATTCGTCTCGTGGCCATGAAGAAAAGCAGGAGCGGCGGTAAGAAAAAAATAAAAGCAGAGGGACTGGCGTGTTGACTTTAGGGCAGACGTAACCCTAAAGCCTCGGGAACCGCAGACCGCTGAATTCCCCTTGTGTGCCGTGGCTAAGACCATAAAATCCAGTGAGCAAGCTGCGGGCCTCAGGTGTACAAGCAAGCCTGAAGGGCCAGTGTGCAGCAGAAGGAAGGTGGTCGGAAGAGCCGTATTTGTCCCGTGCGTGGTGCGCCGTCCTCGTCGCCCCCGGTGCGTGTGCCGGGGCTCCGTGCGTGGGTGGGCCCACTGGAGAAGAAATCAGGGTCGGAAACTTGGTGGAGATCGGTGGAGATCGGCGCAGTCTGCGCCAAAAAACATCTCTGACGAGCCGTGGCTGCAGATTAGTCATGGTGCGTTCAGGTCCACGTGTGCTCCGTCGGCCATGGGAGTCGCCCGCATGTGCTCTGATGTGGAGGAGCTGCGCAGCCGGTCCCGCATGGATGTGCCGATCTCGGCAAGGGCGCGCCATGACGTTCTCTGCCGCTTACCCGGTCTTGGTTGATGTCCTGAGAGCAGCTCGCCCGCCGTGGGCTCTGCGTCGAGGCCTCCCTGAGGCAGCAGGGAGGGCAGACCAGTCAGGCCGCTGCAACGGGGCATTCATGCCCGGGTGCTGCGTTCGCTGGCCGCTCGTTTTCTTCAGTCTCCGGTCGCCAGCGTGGCTGTTCAGATCAGAAGGTTGCGTTTGCACAAAACGTGTGCATTCCGGGGTCACCAGTGAAGAGGATGATAAAATAAAGGCAGCGTTGGATTTTTAAATAGCTTTATTATCACCCGCCTTCATCAGAACTCGGCTGCAGCCCATGGCTTGAGCAGGCTGCAGCTTCATTCCTCCAGCTCTCAAAGAGGAGAGGAGACACACAGTGCGTGTGTCCCGCAGCAGTTGAAGAGTGAATGAAAGAGAGGCAGATTTACAGCACAGTGCAGCATATATACTCAACTCAGACAAAGACATTCACAGCAGTCAATCTGGGCATTTGCATATCAGAGGTACAGACAGGATACATGAACACAATGCATGGATGACACTTTAACCTCACAGCTGTAAACGCAGCATGCAGCGGAAAAAACCCAGGAGTGCGAGCTGACTGTCTCTGTGTTCTGTCTCTGTGTTGTGGGGGTTAAATCAAACCGCTACAACGGCACACTTTTCACCGTGCAGGAGGCGGGGGTGAGTCTGTGTCTTTGTTCATGAAGGGGAGGGGGATATTCATCCACTCGCCTGAGTTGAACTGAGAAATTGTGTTTAAAGCATGATAAAAGTTACTGAGAGGAAATTGTTTGAAGTAACAGCACTGAATTGTACACAAAGTTAAAGTTGTAAGAGTATCTTTGCATGAATAAAACTGAATTTAAGGGAGGCAGCTCTTTAGCTTCTTTGAAAAAAACAAGCCGTGGTTTGTGGTCAACAGGCTTCGCGACCACGTTGCACGTTCACATTTGCACATGACCGAAACGGCCATGTGGCATTCCCGTTGTATGAGAACTGCGCATGTGCAGATTAAGCAGTGTAAACGCCATCTTGAAAATCACCAGAGTGAGTCAATCCTGGGCGCCATCTTGGAGCTGAGACAGTTAGACCACCTCCAAGCGACGTCACTGTCTCCTCCTCCTTGAGTGCAGAAGGAACTGTCTCCATCTTGTGGCCAACAATAAGAGCTGCATTCTCTCCAAATTCTCTCCAAAGAGCTGCATATCCTCCAAATTAAATGAAGTGTGACTCTATTAAGCTAATTTATAACAAAGTCGAGCTTCCAAGTTAATTTCAAAGCAAATTCTGTAGTCATGGCAGCAGGAAAGTCAGCATTTACTGTTGGTGAAACAGTAGATAGAACACAGAAAGTCACTGAGAGACAGTTGAGAAAGATAGGAAAGTGGAGGAAAGAAAGTTTAAAATATGTGTGGCTGAGTTACAGGATTTAGGATATTTGCCAGGATCATCAAAACCAATGCCCTCGCCAGCTAAACTGGCAGAGATCCTGCAAATAATTATACAAAGCTATACTACTGCCTTCACTTCTGCCCTCCAAAGAGAGCAGACGCTTTTCCTCCCAGCTCTGCTCCCTATCTCTCTCTCCCTCCCTAACTGACTGGATCCCAGCTTGCTATTGTCTGTCTGCGTGTCTTTACTGCTGATTTATCTAACGAAATTATGGATTTAATAAGCTGGGCTTTGAACACAATTGACACTGTTTTTTCAACGAGGAAATCTGGCCCGGGGGAGCCAATCTGTCCTGCAGGAACTGCTGCTGCGGGTTATTTAAAGGACACAAGCAATTGGAAACTCTTGTGCCTGTGTGATCTTTCTATTGAAGATATTGAAGATTTATATCTTTTCGGAGCAATGGTCATCGGAATTCTACTGATTGGATTTGGGATTGTTCTGGTGTACCGCAAATTGAAGAAGATGGATAGATCTTATCAAAAAGCGGACCCGGCGAAGCTCACCCATCAAATTGACCAACTGGGCAGGACTCTGACAGTGGCCAATGGAGAACTGTACAGGAAAATGGATTACATCACGATCACGCTGAGAGCTGTCCACGAATCGATTTCAACGCCTGGCCATGAAGGAATTGGAGCACTGAATCCGTAAGAGAATAGAAAGTTTTTTCTCTGAAGTCAGTGCTATTCGACCTGTTCTTTTCGGCACCCTCAGCACTCAGTCCTCCAGATAATCAACAGCATATTTGTTTTCATAACACTGGCGGGCAGCATCTGACTCTCAAGGACAGCTGGCTGGCAAAACTATTCCATCTGCCGTGCTCAAGGACACGTGCTTTTGCTTCAGACATAACATCTGCTGAGAAGAGACTATTGTTGTCCTCCAAACTGATTTGCCACTGATTGCATCCAACTCACACATACTGATCCACTATACTGACTGTTGAAGATATACACTCACTGCTCTCTTTGTGTCATTGTGTGGATTCTATTGTCTGCTAATTGTGCATTGAGAGTTTTTTTCTTGTAATCATAATATCGGTCATATATGAACTTTATTCTGATAAACAATGCTTTTTTCTCTCTCCTACTGTGTTTACCCCCCCCTTCCCCCCCACTGCCTTTCTGTTCCCCTCCTGCTGACAGGCACCTCCACGGCTCGCCGCGTCATTGGGAATGTCATTTATGACGTTTTCAGTGTCAAGTCAAATTCCTCATATATTTACCTGTTATTTACTTGTAAATGTGCTTGGCAATAAACTTATTCTGATTTCTGATTTCTGATTTTTCTGAAAATTATGACACAAGAAGAAATCCCAGGTGGGGATTGGTACATAAAAAACTGAATAGTTCAGAGAAGAGGAAAATTAGGGCCATGTGTTATATTCCTAAACTCGTGGCTGCATTGCGTGGAGGACAGCTGGTCGTCTGTGATAATAGAAGGGTCATATTACAAATGCAGGGGCAGCAAGTAGTATCAGAGTCGCCACCCCAATATGACGATGTGGCCCTGCCTCCATCAGCTCCACCTCTGTCAGCCCTTTCAGCCCCCACCCTGACACAGACAAGCCCATGCACAGAGTGTGTAAACATGCTGTCTAAACAAATGCCTCTTGCTACTTTTGTTGAAGGGAATAAAGATACAATGCAGGCAGTAGCAGGAGTTTTACACATGAGGCCAATGTTATCCAAAAATGATAGCAAAACAGTTGGAGATAAGAGTCACCAAATTATCAATCAATACACTCCCATGGAACCTATGAGTCAGGCTGAACATGAAAATAACAGACAGGAGGAGGAATCCCCTGTCAATACAGGGATACCTGCTGCCTCCATCCCTTCAACAAACCAAAAAGTAGATGGAGACCCTGTTGATGCTTATTTGCGTGAGTTTAATGAACACTTGAACCAGACTAACTAGGCTAGGAAACATGTCAAGTACTGGTGAGGGAGCCACCCCTAGAAAAGTAACTGATTGCACAAATATAAAAGCACCTACAGACACACGAAAACAGTGGAAAATTGGTGATTATGGATCCACAATAGAAAATCTGACCGAAGGGGCACCTCGACACATGCATTTACTAACAGGAGCCATACCTAAAGTAAACTAAAAACAAATGCCCATGATAGCTACTGAAACTGGGGGGGGGGGGGGGGGCCCAATATGTAGAATGGTCATTTAAGGACCTCGATAGAATAATTTGGAGCACAATTATTCGAAGTCAAAGATCAGGCGGAGCATTGGATTTAAGTATATTTATTATAAAAGAAAAGAAGTCACCCCATGGCCATTTGGGGGAGAGATTACAGAGTGTGGCCTTCAGCACACACACACACACACCAAATCTCTGAACATACATTTTCTAAGCCTGGTATTTATAGCTGCTCTTCAGGATAGATGAACAGAGGGAGAGATGCCAGAGACATCTCGGAGACAGACAGAGTGTCTCTAATCTATACAAACTAAAAGTTTTGCACATTCCTCAGACACAGAAACTTAGCAGGGCATGTCAAAGAGATTATCAATGCAGCTTAGGTCATCTTTTATGCTTGTACTGACCTACAGTCTCAGCACTCGCACGCACATCCCCTGAAGGCCACAGTTAGACAATAATTGCTCACAGACATGAAAGAATAATATAAAGGAATATATGAACTTATTCTAGCTCCAGCCCCCCCGCGACCCGAAAAGGATTAAGCGGAAGAAGATGGATGGATGGATGGATTTTTTTTTTTTTTGTTACTTATTTGTACCCGTAGGTAGACTTGGTTTGCAGTCTGGTGACAAGCCACCGGCTGCTGGTCGCTGCGTGCGCGAGCGCCCTAAACCTACATGTTTTTGGTATGCAGGAGGAAACCGGAGAAATCCCGGAGTAAACCCACGCAACACGGGGAGAACATGCAAACTCCACACAGCTCACTGTTGGTCGGGGGCTGGGATCGAACCCACGATCTCATGATCCCCGCGATCCCCCGGCCGAGGGTAAAACTGTGCTGCCACAGTGCTAAACCACTGCGCCACCGTGCAGCCCACGATGGATGGATGGATCCATCCATGTAGAATCCAGGATGGATTCTACATGGAATGCACATATAAACATCAGACATGAAATAGGAAAGGCATGGTACAAAATAATAATAATAATAATAATAATAATAATAATATGGATAATAATAATAGTAATAATATGGATAATATGGAATTTTTCTATCAGACCTAAAAGGCATTTGTGGCACAGTGCCTCCACTAACTACGTGGATTAGAGCTATGCAGAAGGCCACAGTTGGTTGCCATTTGTGCTTGGCTTGGCAGATGTTAGAAGAATACTGGCTATCCACACCTCAGCCTCTATGCTTAAGAACATAGAGGAAGAGGCTGGCACCACTGATGAGCCTGATGAGGCTCCATTCAGAGAACACAGTGATGAGATTTTTGCTGTAATGAGGAAGATATTTCCTGTAGATCTCACTAGTGCAGAGCTAACAGATATACCTATGAAAAAAGGAGAGGATGCAGGACCCTATATGGATAGGTGTTTGGCATTTTTGGACTGACATGACTGGAGAAAACCCATGTAATAATGCTACCACATCAGCGGTATTCCACAATGTCATACAGACATCAGTCCACTGCCTATCAGAGCCACACTGGAAGGGATAGTGGGATTGAATACCCGCCCCTGCGCAGAATGGCTCTCACATGTGCATCATTATGTGAAACAATATAATAAAAAACAAAATGAAAAAGAGACAGAAACAGTAGATTTATCAAATCAGCTGGTAAAAGCCCAGCTGAAACCAGCTAGGGATGTAGTGAACAATGACAAAGAGCAAAAAACTACTGTACAGACTCTGACCATCACAGTGGCAGCCCCTCAGGCCATTATTGGTCCAGTCCCAGCTGAACCCTTTGTGTTGGCACCCAAACAACAATGGTATCCTTGCCCACTGCAACCAGGGCGTGGGAGAGGTGTATACAGAAGAAATAGAAGACCACCTGGTCTGCCACAGGATATATGCCTTAAGTGTGGCAGATGAGGCCATTGGGCTCATGACTGTAGAGCTCCACCTTCTGGCAGAGGACGTGCCAGGATAAACTACACACCCACTCCACCCCCAGCACCAGGGGTGTGGCCAGTTCAGCCACAACACACACAAGAGCCTCAGCAATCACACATGGCTCCCAACCAGAGCATGATGCCCAGTCAGCAATGATGAGGCCTAGGGAGCCACACTGAAGAGGAAGCACTTTCGGATCCAATGCTGTCCCTCAAGGTGGGAGGCAAAACTTATGAAGTTATGGTGGACACATGGGCTTGTTACTCGTCAATATCAACTACTCTACCCCTGTCCACTATAACTATACATCAGTTGTTGGCATCTCTGGGACCCTGAAACATCTCCCTTTCTCAGTACCACTGAACTGCTCATTGCCCGGACTTGACTTTGTTCATTCTTTCCTGTATTCTCCGGACTGTCTAGTAAACCTCTTGGGAAGAGATGTGCTTCTGAAAGTGAGAGCACACATCTATTTTGCTTCTACTGGAACTGTTGTGTGTCTGCCAGATGGGACCGTGCTCCGGTGCACATCAGAATTGGCTACTTCCTTAAATGCTTCACAGTTGCAAGCACAGGAAACAGACACAGAGGAAGATCAAACCTCTTCTGCAACTGTGTGGTGGCTACAGCTGAATGATGTGAGCCCTGACAAAAATCAACTGGTAGATAAATACATTTCCTGGGCCCCCTGGATAGACTCTGTTCGACCATATGATCCCAGCATGATGCACTCCACAGCACAATAAACTATTCACATGATGATCAAGAACTGTATGATGATCAGTGGGAGACTTTGGTGGGGGTACAGGACTCGGTGTGCAAAGACATTTATGTGGGTCCCCAAGGAGCTGCTGCTGCAGTTTATTTGGACAAGGATTTGTTGCCTCTGTATGCCCTCTTGGACACTGTTGCACCTCATGTGATACTGGGGGTGTCTGCAGGAGAGGAGGCACTGGCACTGGGACCAATGATGAAAAACTGTCGTAAGTTGACTGATTGGGTTGTCACACAGTGTAGGGACCTACATTATTCACCATCTGCTGATTGTTATCGCATTTCATGCAATATAACAATACAGACCACTCCACAAACATTGCATCTTGACAGAACACATGGCAGAGAAAACACTGACAATCCAAATTCTGGTGCACTGTTGGACGCTTTGCCCCCCTCTCTATGGTCAGACAGCTCTGCAGATGTTGGTCTGATTACCTGTACACCAGTAAAAATCTCACTCAAAACAAATACTCAGCCAGTATGGTGAAACCAGTATCCTCTCACAAACAAGAAGGAAACAGGCATAGCAGGAATAATACAGGGTCTTCTTCAAGCAGGGGTTCTAGTTCCAACACAGTCCCCATGGAACACTCCTTCCTGTAGAGAAGCCTGGAAAAAAGGACTACAGGATGGTCCATGACTTGAGACCAATCAATGTCGTAGAGGTGTCTACAAATTAGACTGTTCCAAATCCTTACCTCCTGCTGAATAACATTACCCCACAAGTTTTTTACAGTAGTGGACATTTCTAATGCTTTTTTCAGCATTCCTCTACATGCAGACAGCAGGCCTCTTTTTGCAATTATCAATCAGGATCAGCAATACACTTACAGTAGACTACCACAAAGTTTTGTTGACTCACCAGCCATTTTTAATCACGTACTGCGTCAACATTTGCAGGATTTATTCCTGCCCCCTGGCACATTGTTGTTGCAGTATGTTGATGATCTGCTATTAGTAGGCCCCACTGCTGCTTCTGTGCTCTCAGCCACAGAGCTCCTCCTGAAACATCTTTACCAGAAAGGCTACAAATTGAGCCGCAAAAAGTACAGTGTTGTCGCACCAGAGTTCATTATTTGGGCAGGCTAATCACATCCGACAACTCCGCAGTGTCCCCATCGTAAAGGTCCTCAATTCTCTCACACCCTAAACCATGCACTGAGGGAAATGATGTCATTTTTGGGTCTTACTGGATACAGCAGAATTTTTATTCCAAATTACACTGCGCTTATTCAACCACTGCGCAATCTTCTTAAGGAAGCAGGACACAAAAATCTCACGTCACCATTGCGATGGACTATTTCAGCTGAGGATGCTTTCATTGAACTAAAACAACTGATGTCACATGCGTGTTCACTCAAACCACCTGAATACGCATCACCATTTCATCTAGATGTTTTTGAACAGAACTACATTGTGAATGCCATACTGTATCAGAAGGGGAAAGGTACAGGGTCCAGGTCAGTTCTATTGTATTACAGTTCAACATTAGATAACATAGAGAAAGGACACCCACTATGCACACGTCATGTCGCAGCAATAGCTAAGGCATTAGAAAAAAAACTTTCACATAACAATGCAGCACACTGGTTGTACACACCATGCATGGAGTAGCCTCCTACTTACAAAGTGTACTGTTCACACTCTTAGCTAAAAGAACACAAAGGTTGAAAAGAATACTGCAGGCACCAAATGTCATTTACACAAGTGAAGGGACAAATATGGCAGAGGACATGCTTACAGATGAACCTCACAACTGTCTAGCAGCTGTGGAGGTTGACATGAAAGCTGTCCCTAATCTTCTTCTGAACCTATCAAACATCCAAATTTGAACCTTTTTTGTGATGGCTGTTGCTACAGGAGAACAGATGGGTCGCTGAGTGCCTCATATGCAGTGGTAAAATATGATGAGAGGACAGGTGCATTTCAAACTGTAGAGGCAGGAATGGTAGACCAACCTGCCTCTGCCCAAAAAGCTGAACTTGTAGCTCTTACTAAAGCATGTCAATATGCAAAACAACAAGAGGTAAACATATACACTGATTCAGCTTATGCCCACCAGGCTGAACATGTTGATTTACCACATTGGAGAAGGAAGGGATTTCTCACTTCAACGAACATGCCAATTAAACACTTAACAGAAATGGTTGAGCTGTGGGAGGCCATGGGTCAACCAAAGAGGGTAGCGATTTTGAAGTGTAAAGGGCATCAAAAAAGAAATGCAATTGTGGCCAAAGGAAATGAAGCTGCTGATTTAGCTGCTAAACAAGCAGGTGGCTATATTACAAAGGCAAACGTGATGATACAGAAAGAGGATCAGGAGTACCTGGAACTAGGCACAGAAGAAATTAAGCAGTTGCAGGAGAAAGCAAGTCCTCGGGAAAAGAGCAGGTAGAGAAAGGAGCAAAGAAAGATGAGGAGGGCCTGTGGAGGTCTGCAGATGGAAGATTAGTAGCCCCTGCTAAGGTGTTGTTGCTGCTATGCAAAGATGCACATAAAAAAGGCCATGTTTCAAAAATAAAGGTATCAACTCTGATTGAAACACATTGGTGGCATCCTCATTTGTCAGACGTGGCAGAACTAGTGGTTTCTGACTGTGAAGCATGCCAAAAGTTTAATCCCAAACACATGTTAAAGGTCTCTATGGGAGCTTTTCCAGCCCCTGAGGGGCCATGGAAGGACATAGTGATAGATTTCACAGACATGGGCTCAGAAAACAGATGCAGATGCTACAGATATCTGTTGGTGTGTGTGGATACATTTTCAAGATGGGTTGAGGCAAAAGCATGTAAAACAGAAAGTGCAAAAGAAGTGATTAAATGGCTGACAGAAGAGGTGATTCCCAGACATGGTTTTCCAAGAGTGATCAGGTCAGATAATGGCAGTCATTTTGCAAATAAACATTTGAAGGAAGTTGAATGTGCCTTAGTCTTAAGGCATAAATTTGGCTCCATAGTGCATCCATCCTCCCAAGGGCTGGTAGAGAGAGCAAATAGGACTCTAAAAAGAATGTTAGACAAGCAATGTGTGGGGACAGGCATGACATGGGTCGATGCACTCCCATTAGCGCTGATGGCACTGCAATCTACCCCCAACACAACGCTCTGCCTGACTCCTCATGAGTTGCTAACAGGGAGAAAGATGCCGGGACCATTTGTTGATTCACCTTTGACTCCTGGGAATAGTCAAGCTGTAGAACTGTCACAATACATTAAGAGTCTAAGGAAAATATCTGAAGCGCTCTCTCAACAGGTTCTGGACATTCTCAACAGGAGCACCCAGGGGAGTGCTGCCCCATTGGAACCTGGTGACTGGGTGTGATAAAAAGTAATAAGGCCCCATTGGGACTCTCCTAAGTGGCAAGGACCTTTTAAAGTGAAAAAAGCCACATCACATGCAGTGCAAGTTTGGAAAAAAGGAAGGTTGAGTAACTGGATACACGTAACTCACTGTGCAAAAGCCGCAGAACCAAATCGCCCACTGCTCCAGACCATTGATGACTTGGCAAACTCGGAAAATAAATAAAAATGCTAACCATACCTAATGTTAGTACAAGAGCAGTTCTTCATGCTCTGCTGCTCCTGTCTTTGATTATTTTATTCCCTTTTTCCTGGGGAAAATTCCAACAACCTAAGCAACTACAGGAGGATAGACCTGTGCATTCTGCCACACCTCAGAGTGTGGACCCCTATGGAGCCAAAATAGAGATAGCAATAATTCAGGCAACCGCACAGTAGTGTTATTAGATTTGTGTGATATAGCCGATTGCACAGTTGGGAGTTTTAATTGAAGAGAACATTCACTTATGATGTGTCTGATCAAGGGTAAACCCAATATGAAAGCAAAATGGAGCACACAGAAAGGATGTGGATCTACATGATGGTCTTTAACCTTAGAAAATTCTATTTGTGCTTCACAGTGGAAGGATGATATATAGTGTAAAGGTATAAAATTCTTTAAGCCTAAGACTATTGTGAAGCATGCAAAAACATTGGGATTTAGTCTGCATATTCCTCCAGCGCAGACTTCTCCATTCTATTTATATGTGGATGTATTTATAGGTGCAAACGAAGAGGATCCAGTTGTACTACAAGGATTGGTAAAAGTCATACCAGTTAACAAGACTACACTAGCTCTTCGTGAAGTTGAATCCAAACCAGGATCTGATGTGGTGGCATATATGAATGTCAAAACTATGAAAGATAGAGTTGCAGCAGAAACCAGTTATTACTGACCAAAACGAGTGGTTAACCTGGGTTCAATATTCAGTTAAGACAGTGGTCCAGAATAAAGTGGATTGTTATGCATGTGCAGCAGCAAGGCCAGGTCTAGCCACGGTCCCATTTCCCCTCAATCCCTATAATGATCCTATGGGTTCAAATGTTTGCTCCATTTGTTCACCACTAAAGCTCCAACTAAGAACTGTATCACCCTCCATCATCTGTTTCCTTCAACAATAGAAATGAATCTCCCACCATTCCAACCTTATGAGGGTAATTATACCTGTTTTGAAAGAACATCAGTGTCCCTATCAGTGGGGAAGTTAACTTCCTGCTTAACCACCTTACCAGTGAAGGATACTTACAACAATCAACTGGAAAATATGATACAACCAAGAGCTGATGTTTGGTTTTGGTGTGGACAAATGAGGTTGTGGCTAACCCTACCCAAGGAGTGGAAAGGAGCCTGTGCACCAGTTCAGTTGGTAATGTCTTTTAGGATCCTGCCATTGGGACCAATTACTAGAAACCACAATAGGCCAGAGACAGATGTATCTTCAATTATGGGAAAGATGGAGGACACCCTAGGGGGAGTTACACCATATGTTGATGGCATGGGCATGGTTAGAGGAGACCTTGATGAATTCAAAGACAGAAACCATTATGCTGCAGCCCTGGTACATGTTATCCCGTGGTTGGGAGCCACAATAGAATCTATTAAAATGCAATCTTGGATTGAATACTTGTATTATAATGAACAAAAATGTTAAATTATACTGTAGACACTCTTAAAGGAGTGCATGAGCAACTAAAGGCAACCTCCCTCATGATCTATCAGAACCACATTGCCCTTGACATGCTTTTAGCAGAGTCAGGGGGAGTGTGTCAGATTTTTGGCTCTGTCTGCTGTACCTTTATCCCTAATCACACGAGCCCAGATGGGAGCATTACACGTGTTATAGAAGCCTTAGAAGGCCTTAGGATAGAATTTGAGCAAAACACAGGTTATGAGGAAGATGCTTTTACTGCATGGCTGCAGTTAATATTTGGACGTTGGGCGAGTGTGATACGTTCAGTAATCCTGATTGTAGTCATCTCACTAACAGTGATACTCAGGGTGGGGTGTTGCTGCATCCCATGTTTGAGAGCGTTGCTGGAGAGATGCATAATCACAGCCCTATCCAAGGAGCCAATCCAGAGGATGATGGCCCAGGTCCACTCCCAAGAGGAGTCTTGGTCTCTCCTCCACAACAAGGACCACTGTGACTTTGGTACTGACAGTGATGAAGGAGAGGCCATTGTTTGAAATGTATATATTATGTCTTTCCGCTATCCACTGTTCTATTTACTGTACACACATCCAACACTGCCCACATATATATATAATATTACATGAAAAGGGGGTGCGCTGAAGGCACCTTCCTGTGGTGGGTCATGTGCTAGTAACCTCTGGCCCCTTCCTTTTCCTTTGTTTTCTTGCAGGTATCTTCAAAATATTGTGCTATTTGCGGTCATGTAGTTAAAATAGAATTAGAAGGTTTGAAGCTCTGTTATGTGGCAGGTATTGAGGCTCAGACACAACACGCAGATAAGAAATGTTTTAACTGAAATGTTTTGTTTTGCATATGTTTATTTTCCTGATATAAGGTGTGTTAATAAAGTTTCCAAAAAAGACAGCCAAGGGCAGTGGGGTCTGAGATGAGAATTTTCACCTGTGAATATGTACTGAATGAATAAAGAAATTGCATTACAATGATTACTCATGAAAGTATATACTGCCTACAGGTTTTTCGCTCATCTCACATGAAAATAATATCAAGTGTCTGATGCCTGTTTATTATTGAGCCTGCCATAGTTATTGACTCCATGAAAATAGAGTCAAGAGAGGAAATTGTTATAATAAATAGTGAAGATTAGTTAGTTAGATATTACACAAAGTGCTCTCACACAGACCACACCAGACACATACAAGCTCACACACACACATGCACACACACACAAAAGCTCTAGTCTCTGTTTCCTGCTTCCATATATGGGCATGGGGTTGTGTGGGCTAAACAACAGGATGCTATAAAGGACTAAAGAGGAGACATCTGGCCGGAGAGGAGCCATAAAAGCCATAAAAACCATAAAAGCGAGGAGATATCTGGAGCCATTGGAACGCTGACAGAAAGGATGTGGGAGGTATTTTGGACATTGAGAAGACCGGTTTGGACCAGTTTGGACAATGGACATGTATTGTTGGAGAGTTGCTGGGAATGCCCATCAACTCAGAAGCTATATATAGGAGGGGATTCCTTTGTTCAGGGTCTCAACAAGATTGTGCTGCTGAGACCGATGGCTGTGTTTGACTACCTGCATGATTCAATAAAAGTTATGCTGAGAAATAGTATTTTTTCTGTGATTATTGGTTGGTCAACTGAAAAGATTCTGCTAACTGTCCAAAATTAATTTTTACAATATCTTCATGATTATGTACTTTAAAACTATAGGATCAGTCTGGTTAATGTCTGGTCTGAATCAGCATGGGATCCTCCACCATCAAATCATACTGAGGTCATGTTGTTTGCCGAATGGGACCACATTCCTCATGTCAAACTGACAACTTAGTGGCATCAGTCCTGTGATGAGGGGTTTTATTGTGAAGTGCAGTGAGATGACGCCGCCTTCCGGGTGCATCACCACACCACCCTGTAAGTAGGGGCATCCACCATTTGAGGCTCCTCTTGTCCGGACGACCCCACACAGTGTAGCACCTGCTGTATAGCAACCCATTCTATAATGAAGTACCATTCCATTGCAACCTCTTGTCCGTCTCCTTTTGTTCCAGGTTTGTGGACATAACATTTGGCGACTGAGGACTTAACACATGGAGGTGTGCGTAACACCACTGCGGCCTTTCCTGGAGCTTCCTGGGGAGCCACCGGTCCCACGGCCCTGCTGGTTTGAGGCTTTTGAAAATTACATCACTGCGTTGGACCTAGAGAAGCTGGATAAGGTGAGAACGCGAACGCTGCTTGTCCACAATCTCAGCATTGAAGGCCAGAGGATTCTACGGATGCTCGGCGTGATGGACTCGTACGGGACGTCGTGGAGCTAATGGCTAGCCACTTCACTCCTCCGGACAGCATGACAGTATGACGAATTCGGTTTTGCCAGAGACACCAGGGAGTCAGTGAGCCTATTCAACAGTTTGTCGCTGACCTAAGACAGTTCACCAGTGTGTGCCATTTTGGGCCATTAGAGGATGAGATGGTGTGGGACCAATTAGCTGAGCACACGTGTAGTGCTGCAATACGGGCTAGGTTGCTAATGGTGCCCAGTGACTTAGCATTAGCTAGGGCAATTGAGCTAGCTCTTCAGTTAGAGGCTGCGGATAAGCTAGCTTCGGAGCTAAATTGGCGCCAGTCTCAGAAGACACCAGAAGGGACGACTTTGGCAAATGCAGTGGACTGGGAGGACGAAGGGAGCATGGCTGATGACTACGAAGCATATGCAGTGAGCTGTAGGACTGCTCCGAAGGACCCCGTCTGCGGGGGTTGTGGGTCCCTGATGCACCAGAGTAATGTACGAGCATGCCCAGCAAGAGGGAAGCGGTGCAGCAAGTGTGGGCGCATGAATCATTTTTCCAGAATGTGTCGGTCTTCAGCATCGTGGAGCCTGCCAAGTAAGCCAGCCCACCCGGCTACAATGACCAGCCACTCGGTGAGCGCCAGAGCTAATGGGCTTTCCTACTGCATGGTGGAATTGGACGGTGTAGCTTTGCCATTAATACTCGACATGTCAGCGGTGCGGTCGGTGCTAAACTGGGCCACGGTAAAAAGGTTTTTCCCACACCACAGGATGAGGAAGAACCCAGCGCTGCTGTATGTCTACTGTGCAATGTCAAGACTGTGGAGTTGACTGCTCGCTATAACACCGAAGCGGTGCACGACTTCTTGTTCCAGGTAACAACTCATGACGACAACATTACGGGGTGTGACCTGTTCTACGGACTAGGTTTCACCATTAAGGACAGTGCTGGATTTGAGTGATCCGGATGTGGACGGTGGAGATCACCGGACCTGGTGGATGACGTCGTAGTGTGGGATGAAGTACCCGCTGGCGTTGCCGGAGCCAAAGCACACGTTACTGACTCTCGGGAAGACAGCTGCTCAGTGGAGGAACTGGACAACTCCAGTGTCGCACTTGGCCTGCTATTATGGGAGCAACCGAGTTAACGAGCGGAGGGTCTGTTCTGATGAGTGTCACCAGGGAAGCATCAGAAGTTTTCAATGCCAAAGTCAAGCTTTGGACAATGACGGATGAGGGGTCCGCTGTGATGGCGGTGGTTATTGTGCTGCTGCAGTGTTATGACAGTGCGAAACGGGAGGAAGACGCGGAGCTGCCAAAACTACAGCAGCACATCAAACCAAGCAAGATTCCGCTCCAGGTCATGGACTTGGTTCGGATTCGTGCAGAGGAGAGGCCAGGGCGACGACTGGCTGGATCGCAGCCAGTGGGACATCCGGCACCGCTGAGGATTGTGGCAAAATTGGGAGCAGCATGTTTCTGGCTGGCAGACGGCTCGATCCGACACACGAACCAGCTGCAGCATGTCCAGGTGGATGTTCCAAGCGACGGGGCTACGCAGGAGTCGGCAAAGGTGGTGGGAGATCCGAACTCCTATGTTTTGAAGATTGGCCCTTGTCCTAGGATCCTGCTGCCTCCAGGGGTGCGTCCGCCGTGGGGCTGCCGCAGGGTTCCCCCGCCAGACCCTCCCTTGCCATGGGAGACAGTGAGAAAGAGACTGTGGACTCTTTAGGTCGGAGCACAGCCAGTCTATTGTTATAAGTGGCAGAATAAACCACTTGGCCGTGCGGGCCGTGTGGCTGTCCACCCACCGGCCCTAGTTCTAGTTGTAACCCAGCTGAAAAAAATGACCCTTTTTCTCACATTTCAATTGTATTAATGCAATTAAACATAACATACTGTTATTAATCTTCACGATCCGACTCCCTTTAAGCACCGTGCACGCCCTATACACCCTCAAGACCTTGAGGCAGTGCGTAAACACCTTCAAGAGCTGCTCGCTGCAGGTGTGATAAGAGAGTCCCAGTCTCCCTACTCGTCCCCCATTGTCGTGGTGAGGAAGCGAAACAATGATGTGCATCTATGTATAGACTTTCGCAAACTCAATTTGCAAACAAGAAAAGACTCTTACGCTCTTCCAAATCTAGAGGAGACGTTCTCGGCGCTCACAGGATTCAAGTGGTTTACAGTCCTCGATTTTAAGTCTGGATATTACCAGATTGAGGTAGAAGAAGCAGACAAAGAAAAGACTGCTTGTGTAACACCCCTTGGATTCTGGGAGTTCAATCGCATGCCGCAGGGCATAACCAACGCCCCAAGCACTTTTCAGCGGCTCATGGAGCGCTGCATCGGTAACATGAACTTAAATGAGGTGCTAGTCTTTCTAGATGATCTCATCATCTTTTCAAATAGTTTGGAAGAACATGAACGGTGACTCATGCGGGTATTCCATCGTCTTAAAGAGTACGGGCTGAAGTTATCGCCAGAAAAATGTAAATTTTTCCAAACAACAGTCCGGTACCTAGGTCATGTAGTCTCCGAAAGCGGTGTCGAGACAGATCCCGAAAAGATTCAGGCCCTTAAGACCTGGCCACGGCTTAAGAATCTCAAGGAACTGAGATCCTTTTTATGGTTCTCAGGGTACTACAGACACTTCATTGAAGGATACTCGTCTATAGTACGCCCTCTTAATGACCTCACACGCGGTTACCCGCCACTCAACAAAAGGTCAAAATCCAAAGTCACTGACCGAACCTACCTTGATCCCAAACTGCCATTTGAGAGTCGATGGACCACAGACTGTCAAAAAGCTTTCGACTCCATCATCGAAAAGTTAACATCAGCTCCTATCTTAGGCTTTGCAGACCCGAAGCTGCCTTACATACTCCATACCGATGCCAGTACCACCGGCTTAGGTGCAGCACTCTATCAGGAGCAGGACAGTCAGCTTAGGGCCATAGCTTTTGCCAGTCGTGGGTTATCAAGGAGTGAAGCACGTTATCCAGCTCACAAGTTAGAGTTTTTAGCTCTAAAATGGTCAGTAACTGAAAAGTTTCACGATTATTTGTATGGTGGTCAGTTCACGGTAGTTACAGATAGTAACCCACTCACCTACATATTGACCTCTGCTAACTTAGATGCCACAAGCTACAGGTGGCTTGCAGCTTTGTCTAACTACAACTTTAAGTTACAGTATAGGGCAGGCAAGCAAAACCTAGACGCAAATGGGTTGTCTAGATGTCCTCATGGTGAACTTGTTAACGATGTCCAGTCCAGGAAAGAGCAGGAGCGTGTAAGCCGCTTTGTAGAGTGTCACCTAGCTGACAGTGACACCACAGAGATTGTAAATGGTGAAGCTGTCCAAGCCATCTGTCAAAACCACCTTGTTAAAATCCGCGATGACAGTCAGGATAGTGGTGTTACGCTTGTAGAGTCACTTACCATCTCAGCTGACGCGATCCCAGACCTGTATGTTTTGGAGCAACACAATGGCTTACCATCTATCCCTGCCTTGTCTCAAACAGAAATCAAAGACAAACAAAGAGCGGACTCGACAATCAGACAAGTTATTGAACAAATCGAACATGGCCAAACACCCCCACCGACTGCTAGAAAAGAACTCCCAGATCTCCCTCTTTTACTCAAAGAACTCAATAAATTGGAGATGTACAATGAAGTGTTGTACAGAAAAAGACAAAATGGAGACCAAGTGACCCACCAGCTCGTTCTTCCTGAGGAGCTCAGAGCTCCCGTACTCCAAAGTTTGCACAATGATATGGGCCACTTAGATATTGACAGAACCCTTGATCTGGTCAGAACACGATTCTATAGGCCACGTATGGCAACAGATGTCGAGCAAAAGGTAAAAACATGTGATCGGTGCATACGAAGAAAGAGTCCTCCTGAAAAAGCGGTTAGCCTGGTCAACATAACCACCACACAACCTTTAGAGCTAGTCTGCATGGACTTTCTCAGTCTGGAACCAGACAGTAGCAATACCAGCAATATTCTCGTAATGACTGATCATTTTACTAAATTTGCCCTTGCGTTGCCTACCCCAAATCAAAGGTCCAAAACGGTTGCCAGGTGCCTGTGGGACCAATTCATCGTTCACTACGGTATACCTGAGTGCCTGCACAGTGATCAGGGTCCTGATTTTGAGGCAAAACTAATAAAAGACCTTTGTGAGATCTCAGGCATAAAGAAAATAAGAACAACCCCATACCACCCCAGGGGTAACCCCACTGAAAGATTCAACCGAACGCTACATATTGCAAGTTACTCACTTGCAATACGTTGAAAATCTCAAGAAAAGGCTCGAAGAAAGCTACAAGTTAGCTTCACAAAATGCACAAAAGATTGCAGACAAGAACAAGGCCAGGTTGGACCGCAAAATCACTGTTTCTGAACTTGAACCTGGGGATAGGGTTTTAGTTAGAAATGTGAGACTGCGTGGAAAAAATAGCTTGCTGATAAATGGGAGGCCAACATTCATGTGGTAGTCAAACGTGCAGGTAATTTACCCGTTTACACGGTTAAACCCGAGTCAAAGCAAGGTCCCTCAAGAACTTTACACAGAGACCTTTTTCTTCCCTCCAGTTTCCTCCCTGTTGTCACAGCAGAAACACCTGAGCCAGAGCCTATTCACCGTCCTAAGACACGCCAAACAACTGTTACAGAGAACAATGATCACGAAGAGTTAACTGAAATTGAAAATGAATTTTTGATTCTGTGGGTTGAGGATTCCACATGTGAGGAGATAACCAGATTTACTACTGTGCATGATTATCCAAAACCTTTGCAAACACCGGAAATGACAAACCCACCTGATTGTGACTTACCTGAAACCACTGCCAATGCAGAACCGGATATGGAGCATAATGCAAATGAGACTGAACTTTCCTATGATTCACCTGTGGAAATGATACCGGATGGAGACAATACTGAAAATGATAAACCTGTGGAAAATGAAACAGTAACAATACTAGAAGAACCTTCTGACAATTCAGTCGAGGAACAAGAACACCAATCAAATGATTTACCTGATGAAATGGACAAAAATGATCACATTGCAACTCAACCAATGTGACGATCTGAAAGAATCAGACAACTTCCAAAAAGACTCGAGTATCCTGAATTAGGAAATCCTCTAGTAACTGTTGTTAAGTCCCTTTTTCAAGGTTTGAATACAGCCTTCTCAGAGTTTCTAAATACTGACGATGGACAGTCTTGGTTACACATGCAACAAGACGTGCATGATATTTAGCGCGGGAGGGTGTAACCCAGCTGAGAAAATGACCCTTTTTCTCACATTTCAATTGTATTAATGCAATTGTGTGATTTTATTTTGAAAAACGCTTATTTTGAAAAGAGGAAGTGTGATCCTCGTTATCCAACTTTTATTTTCTTGTTTGGGTGATCTTGATCTTTTTATTCCTTAAGAGCGATATTAGTCCCGCCTCCCGAGCAGGGTGCTGAGGCACGTGGCCGTTTTTCAGTCTTTTGCACTCTGAGAATGAACGAGAGAGGCTGTAGACGGTCCGTGTAAAAACCTGTGGGTCGTCTTGGTGAGTTTAATATAGAAAAGTGCTATAAATAAATCTAAACACTGTCCAAATGCTAATTTGAAACCTTTATTGTCCAAAGTTGACGGGGGCACGAGCTTGAGAGGCATTGTGACTGTGTCCTTTGCTGTGTTCACGCTGATACCTCATCTTGGTGAGTGAAAACCAAGAGTGTGCTAAAGGAAGCATGCTAGCGCCATGCTAATGTTAGCGTTATGCTAATGCTAATCGCGAGTGGATTTTTCCTGTTTAAAAGCAATGGAAAAGGCTATTTTTGTGTCTGTATGGTTTTTCTAAATGTGATTTCAGTTCACAACAGTATGCTGAAGTACTCTTAGTTCTTTTTGCACTATCTCTGGTTGAATGTAATGTTTAGTTGATGTTAAAAGCACATTTTGTTGGTTTCTATGTGAATTCATAAGCTATGCTAAACCCAGTAGCTCAGACAGGGTTTTACTGATTTTAAAAGGGAATATTGGAAGTAATAGGACAGTATATTCCCTGGTCATGTGATGAATTAATTGTAATTCATTTAATGATTTACAAAGACAAGGTTAAAAATATTAATCATAATTTCTCCCATATAGACACTGTCCGGAAAAAGGCCCAGCAGAGGTTGTTTTTTCTGCGTCAGCTCAAGAAGTTTGATTTGCCTCAGGAGCTGCTGGTTGTCTTCTACACCACCATCATCCAATCTGTCCTCTGCTTTTCCATCACTGTCTGGTTTGGATCTGCCACTAAACAGGACAAGACCAGACTGCAGCGGATCATTAAGTCTGCGAAGAGGATCATTGATACCGACCTACCCTCCATTGAGAACTTATATCGGTCCATAACCAGGAAACGGGCGGGAAACATCTGTGCTGACCCGTCACACCCCGGCCACAAACTGTTTGAACTTCTATCTTCTGGTCGTTGTTACAGATCACTGAAGGTCAAAACCACCCGTCACAGGAACAGTTTCTTTCCTCAAGCCATCACTCTGATGAACTCCTAACATTCACCTAGTCCTACCTGTTGCTGTACTCATGACTTTTCATCCATTCTTACATTGCACATAACTCTCACACTGCTTTTTACTTCATTCACATTATATCACTGAATCTGAGTTCACATTGAAATACTATATGACTGTATATTTTTTCATATATTTCTGCAAAGTGTGGATAGTCTGAGTAAATAGCTGCATATATTCCTGTATATATTTGCATCCTTTTATAGAAACGTGGACAGACTGTAATTTACTGTACATACTCTGTTGTCATTGAATCCTTATTTAAATCCTCCACCTGAACGAGAGCAAGTTTTTAGCCAAAGTCAAATTCCTTGTATGTGTTGTGCATACTTGGCCAATAAAGCTGATTCTGATTCTGATGGTTAAATGATGTAGAGATAAAAAGAGAAATTCATTTATTTGGTTACATGAGAAAAAAAGGAGTATTTCATGTACTACAAGAGAGATTTTGAGTTAAAACATGTATGTAAGATGTAAAATGTAAGATATTACTATATTACTGGATTGTAACAATGGTAATATGGGGGAAGAATTTAAACACTAAGCTATAGTGATATATGAGAAGAAATTGAAAAATGCATTACTTTAGCTTTATACAATAATACCATTATTGTTGTGCAGGCTAGGTTTTTTTTTGTTGCCAGTTAAGAATCTTTTGGATCCTGGACTCTCTCCGAATGGAGATGGCGAGCCTGACCCAAGACCTGAACTCAGACCTGAACCAAGATCTCGATTGAAGAACATCCTTCCTCTCTCCAGTGCACAAAATTCAAAGTGGTAACAACTTAAGCCACCGCTTTAAAAGAGGAAAAGAAACCTGAACCTGGAAATACAAGATATCTTGACTGGTCAAACAACTAAAACAAAAAGACACTGAGCTCAGTAAGACATTTTTTGGGGTTTTATTTCATGCCGGCCGTTGTTATATTTGTATATTTTGTTCTCTTTATCTTTAAAAATAACAGCCATTATTGCTCATTTCTTGCCTCCAGTTATTTCATTCCACACATTTTAGTTCCCTATTGTAATCCTTACGAACCTAGCAACCGGTCTACACTTAATAATTTCTTTTACCTAATTAACGTAAGGCAAGGGTTACAAGAAGCTCTAGTGTTCATTGTTTATGTTATTACTATTGCTATTGTTGTTTGATGTATTTGTTGGGGGTTTTATCTGTTAAATTTGGGTGAGTTTTAATTAGGCGTGTTTTTCTACTTTATGAAGGGGGGAGAATGTGATGAGGGGTTTTATTGTGAAGTGCGGTGTGATGACGCCGCCTTCCGCCTTCCTACATTGTCCATGCGGTGGCCATGGCCTAGTCAGCGCAGCCTGCGCTATCTGAAGAGAGTGAATATGCTGGGAAGTCCCATGCAATTCAAGACATCTGCGTTGCTTACCCTGTCCTGCCAGGATATGCCCAGGATGCGGCGGATGCTTCGCAGATGGAAGGTGTTGAGTCGCTTCTCCTGTCTGGCATATGTTGTCCATGACTCACTGCCATACAGCAGTGTGCTGATGATACAGGCGTTACACACTGCCATCTTAGTCTTCACCGACAGCTTGGGGTTTGTCTACACTCTGGTTGTGAGGCGAGCAAGTGTTGTAGCTGCCTTCCTGATCCTCCTGTCTATTTCTGTGCCAAGGGAGAGGTTATTGGTTATAGTAGAGCCAAGGTAGGTGAAGTGGTGGACAACGTCGAGTTCACCAAGGTAGGTGAAGTGGTGGATAATGTCGAGTTCAATAAAAAAGCAGACCAGGGAGTGATCTGTGTCGCAGTCCGCACTGTGGTAAGAGTGTGTGTGGAGGATGTTCTTAATGGCAGCACGCCTGAGCGGGATAAGATCTAGCTGATGCCAGTGATTTGAGCGTGGGTGTCTCCAAGAGACCTTGTGCTGAGGTTTGGTCCTGAAGTAGGAGTTGGCGAAGCACAATTTGTGGTAACTGCAAAGCTCAAGCAGATGTTGGCCATTCTCATTCATTTTGCCCACACCAAACTGTCCAAGGCAAGAGGGCCACTAGTCATGATCTTCACCCACTCTGGCATTGAAGTCACCCAGAAGAACAAGTTTCTCCTTGCTGGGGATGCTTGCGACGATGGATGCGAGCTTCTCATAGAACTCATCCTTTGTGTCCAGTGTGGAAGACAGTGTCGGGGCATACACGCTAACAAGGGTAACTGGGCCTTCGGTGGTGTTGAGGCGAAGAGTGAAGAGACGCTCTGTGCAGTTGCTGCCTGGCTCTACCATATTCAGCAGGTTGTTCCTCACTGCAAAGCCGACTCCATGCTCCCTTGGCTCGTCAGAGCCTTTCCCCTGCCAGTAGAATGTGTAGTCCTTCTCCTTCAGCGTGACTGAGTCAGCAAGGCATGTTTCCTGAAGGGTGGCAATGTCCACATGCAGCCCCCTGAGCTCATCATTTATGACGGCTGCTTTCCTGGAGTCACTGATGTCCTGAAGGTTTTCAGAAAGACCGGTCATCATTGTCCGAACATTCCAACATCCCAGTTTCAAAGCTGGCTTCTTTCATTGTTTTGTTTTGTTTCCTGGTGCGACAATTGCAGTCTGCTGTTTGGACGTTTCCTAATCCCCATGCACCCAATGAGGATGGCGGACTGTGGCAGAACAACACCTTACTAGCTGGGGGCTGCCCAGCTTGAGGAGGGAAGTAGTTGTCCAGTGAGATCCAAGGGTCTCTACCACTGTTGGGAACAACCCCTGGCACCAAGTTCTACACCAATCAAGCAATGACTTATAACCGGTAACTGTTGTTCCCCGTGTTGTGTCGACACTGCAAGCGAAGCTGAAGTGACCTCTCCAGGGTGTAAGTTTGTGTTGGTGAGTGTTGCTGGATGCTAGCCTGGGCAATGTGATATGGAAGACAGGCTGTTGCCCATGTAGCATATCCCCCTTCTCCACATCGCTGATGGATCCAAAGGAACAGTAAAGCTGTTACAGTTTGGCACCAGTGCCATTGCAGGAGCTGCCAGAACGAAGTTTAAATCAACGACAGACTGCCTTAGGGGCTCTGACTCCGGATTTTACCTCAGGGTTGACTCCCGAAGCCTTTCCCATGATCAGGTATGCCACAAGGCAGCAGAGGTTTGAAATCAGGGTTTTCCTTCCCCTAGATGGACTACCCTCCCAGGTTGTCGAGCCCCATCTACCTGAAGCATCTGGTTTGAAGGCGCCAGAGACTCGCTTTCACCCCTTCTCCTGTCAGTAGAAGCAGTTCTGCCGGGCTTAGAAGCTAAGCCACACGAGCAGGCCAGGAGTTGGACTTGGCTGTCGGAGGCTATTTGAGACGCATGCCATAAGGAGCATTTTTTGAGCGCTGGGAGCTTATCCCCAGCACCACTCCTGGCTATGACAACCTTGGAACCAGTTGAACTACCGGGTACATAGTTGCACCAAAATACAGCATAAGACAAACAAGGATTACTTTGATTTATAAAAAAAAAAAAACAGTATGGAGCTGGAAATAAGCAATTTATAAAATCTTTACCAAGTAAAGCATACTTAAGGAAAAAATGTATTACAATGAATCAAAAACAGCAGGTAAGTGAAGTACTGAATCTTTGTTTTTTATTGTTATACACATGCTGCTATACACACGAGGAGAGACAGACTGATTTTACAGAGCCAAAAAAACCACCTAGTGTTGAGTTATCCTGGATACCAGGTCAATAGTGGTCAGAACAGGAAGGCACAGTGTCGAGTTGAAATGGCACAGAAGAGGAGCAGGGGGAAGATAAATAAGCATGTTACTTAAAAGCAGTGATAGGTTAAAGCCTCTACAAATTCACATGCAAAGGCAGGCGAAATTATTAAGATACAAAAAAGTCTGCAAATGCTGCACTGGATGTGTTCCTTTGAATAATACATACATACATACATATTGAGAATCTACTTTAACTTAAATACTTATATTGATACATGGCAAACTAATAGTTCAGCTGAATGTTGCTGAATGCGAAGCTACAGCAGGGAAAATAAGTAATGAGCACGTCAACATTTTTCTCATTAAACATATTTCTGAAGGAGCCATATACCTGAGATTTTCACCAGATATCAGTAACAATCCAAGTAATCCATACATACAAAGAAATCAAGGCAACTGTGTTCACAAAACAAGTTATATTTAATAAAGTGGAATGACACAGGAAATAAGTATTGAACAGATGATGAAAAAGAGGTGCAAAAAGACAGAGCTCCAAGAAACCAGCTGAAATCCATCAGAATTTCAGAAGTCATCCCATCCCCCGTCAGTACAAATTAATTTCAGCTGGTTAAGTCCTGACTGATAGCCTTTAAAAAGGTCTGTGAATATCAGATTGTCACACCACAAAGAATTTATGATGGGTAAAAGCTAAGAGCTCTCTCTAGACTTTCGCAACCTTATTGCTGCAAAACAATGATGGCACTGGTTACAGGCGCATTTCTAAACTGCTGAATTTTCCAGTGAGCACTGTTGGAGCCATCATTCAGAAGTGGAAAGAACATAATTTTACCATAAACCAGCCACGACCAGGAGCTCCTTGCAACATTTCTGACAGAAGAGTCAAAAGAATTATCAGAAGAGCTATCCAAGAGCCAAAGACCACTCGTGGAGAGCTCCAGAAAGACCTGGAGTTAGCAGGTACTGCTATTTCAAAGAAAACAATAAGTAATGCATTCAGCCAACATGGTGCTTTATGCCTGCTCATCTCACAAGACTCCATTACTGAAGAAAAAACATGTTGAAGAGCTCATTTAAAGATTGCTGCACAACATTTGGGCAAGCCAGGAAAATACTGGGAGAACATAGTCTGGTCAGATGAGACCAAAATTGAACTTTTTGGATGCCATACCATACAGCATGTTTGGAGAAGAAATGGCATTGCACATCAGCCCAAAAATGCCATACCAACAGTGAAGTTTGGTGGTAGGAGCATCATGGTGTGAGGGTGTTTTTTAGCACATGGTACAGGCAGACTTCATATAATTGAAGGAAAGATGAATGGACAAATGTACAGAGACATCTTTAATAAGAATTTGTTGCCATCTGCCAAGATGCTGAAGATGAAACAGGGTGGACATTTCAGCAAGACAATGATCCCAAACACACAGCCAAGGAAACTCTCAACTGGTTCCATGGAAGGAAAATAAAGCTGCTAGAATGGCCAGTCAGTCACCTGACCTGAATCCAATTGAAAATCTATGGAAAGAGCTGAAGATCAGAGTTAATCGAAGACACCCAGGGTACCTTCAAGATTTGAACACAGTCTGTGTGGAAAAATGAGCTAAAATCACTCCTGAGCAATGCATGCGCCTAGTTTCTCCATACAGGAGGCATCTGGAAACTGTTATTACCAACAAAGGCTTTTCTACTAAATATTAAATTAATTTCACCAAGCGTGTTCAATACTTATTCCCCGTGTCATTCCACTTTATTAAATAGAACTTGTTTTGTCAACACAGTTGCCTTGACTCCTTTGTATGTATGGATTACTTGGGTTGTTACTGATATCTGGTGAAAATCTCAGGTCAATAACTCTATCAGAAATATGTTTAATGAGAAAAATGTTTACATGTTCAATACTTATTTTCCCCGCTGTACATTATTTCTGTAGAAGGGGAAAAAAAGGCTCTGTACATCAGCATAAAAAAATCCTGTCTACTGTGGCATTTTAAAGAACATTAATGTCCATTGCAACAAGCAGGAAGCTATATTACTTCAAGGCACATAGATCTGAATGCACTGTGCTACACATACAGGACCACGGTGAGTAAAGTCGCTGCAGCCACACAAACACATGATTTTTTTTTTTTTTTTTTTCCAGCTATGTCACAAAAGCAGACACCGGCAGGCACAAAAGAAGACTGTACAGATATCTGCCACTTCTACGATGAAGCGCTCCAACTGTGCTGCACGGTACATGTAGGCGGAGCATCTATGCTTGCTGCAGGCTTTAGATATCTTTGTGATCAGCTGTTACGATGTGAATACGTAGCTTATTTTTAAAAATAATCCATCTTAACATGTATGTTAACATAATCTACCTTCATTAGCTCAATATTAGGATTTTTTTTAAGTAATATGCAAATGTACAATTTTGAAAGCAACTACACAGATTCTAGTAGATATACACAGATCTATCATCTGAAATAATAAACAGATGTGTTGATTTTTTTAAAAAGGGAAGACAAAGAAACAGGTGACGATTAAACCAAATTTCCATATTTGTCCTTTGGCCTGTGGTGCCGTTCACACACAGAATTTTTGATGAGTTCCCCAGTTTTGATTATATCAGCTGTAGAAATACTATCTGAAATATATATTGGAAAGCACAGGTTAGTTCTGCTTAAAGAGCCAAAATTTTGAATGATTACTATCAAAATACACGCATGAAGCATCCAGTGGCCAAGTGGTTACAACGCAGACCACAACAGCAAGTTCCTGGTTTAATCCCAAGCCAGACTGATCCTTCCCGTCTCTCTCCCTACCCTCCACCTCACTTCATGTGTCTGTCCAATAGAAGCAAAACAATCAACAAAAAATTCAAAAACTATATTGCACCAAGGTCAACATTGCAGACAATCTGTTCTATTGGTTAGCACATGTAAACAACTGAAAGCTGAAATTCCTAAAGTCGGATAGACTACCTTTAATGTCTTTATGCTTTCAGCACCACAATGATGCAGCCATTTGGTTACACTGTATATAAGAGAAGGCAAACACTTCTACAACTGATTATCTCCAAAACTGGCCAAATCACACACCCCAAAATCCAAAATGATTAAACAGCAGCACAGACCAGAGAATAAATGTGCAGATTTAGTTTAAACTAAACTCATCACATTCCCTTTGTTACAAGGAATGGATGTTTGTAGGGAGCAAAATTCACCTCAGAGACACAAAATGGTTTCAGAGTTATGCTCATGAAGCAAATCAACCAGTTCTCACATAATTAATGTACTCCACTTACTGGATGCCTAAATACAATGTGCACTTAAATTATAAAGTAATCAGGATTTAGTGTCAGGAAATGGATAGAGTTAATTTAAAGTAAGTGTGCTTGAAAGCACCACCATGACAGGTAGTGAAACATCTCTGGAATCAACAGTACTGAACCACAACACCATTCAAGAGTTAATGAAATGTATTCAGACCTGGGGAAGTAAGATCTTTTTTTTTCCTTCCCAAACATCAGCTGTGGAGCAAAGTTGCAAAAAACATGTTTGCATCAGTCAAATTTCTTTAAGATGCTGATGGAATGAACAAAGTCCTTCATCATCCTGGTGACGTTTTTTCAGGGCCGCCCGCCACTGTCGGTGCTGATCACACAAACAGGAGACTGGGCTGTGGGAAGGTGGGGGGGGGGGGGGGGGGTTATCAGAATGAAAAGAGGAGATCATTTCTGAGGAGCCAGATCGGAGTCAGGGGAGGAGGTGTTAGTCTTCCATATGAAGGCTGCTCGTGGGACACAGGAGAGGCTGACTGGAGGAGTTTGTGCTCTGACTCTTCAGGCTTTCTGTTGATTCCGACGACCCTGGAGAAGAAGAACTGATAGCTAAGCAACCAGGCACAAAGTGAATTTCAGGTAAAATTTAAGCAAGTTTGTTCTTGAAGAGTTCAGCCTTGCAGGGAGAACAGCTTGCTTATAGCAGCATATTTACCACTAGGTCTTTTTTTAAAGCTGCAAAATACAGGACTGAAAGTAGTCATGGAGAGAGCAGAGGCCACTTCTTTACAGTGCCATGAAAAAGTATTTGCCTCCTTCCTGATTTCTTATATTTATGCATATTTGTCACACTTAAAATGATTCAGTTCATCAAAAAAAAATGTTAATATTGGCAAAGACAACCCAAGTAAATAGAAAATGCATTTTTTAATGATTATTTCATTTTTTAAAAAAAAGCTATCCAAACCTTCCTGGCCTTATGTGGAAAAAGTAATTACCCCCTTGCTACACCATGAATTAACTGATTAACCACTTTTTTTTAGAAAGCGGAGTTTAATTTCACTACCCACACCCAGGCCTGATTACTGCCAGACCTGTTGAATCAAGATATCACTTAAATAGAACCTATCTGACAAAGTGAAGTTGGCTAAAAGGTCTCAAAAGGCAGCATATCATGTAAAGAATTTCAAGAACAGATGAGAAACAAAAACACAAAACAACATCTAAAGAACTGTAGGCCTCACTTGTCTCCGTGTGGACACTGGTCCATGATTCAACAATAAGAAAGAGACTGGGCAAAAATGTCTTCCATGGGAGAGTTCCAAGACGAAAACCACTGCTGACCGAAAAGAGCACAAAGGCTCGTCTCACATTTGCCAAAAGCATCTTGATGATCCCCAAGACTCTTGGGAAAATATTCCATGGACTGTTCAGACAAAAGATGAACTTTTTGGAAGGCACGTATCCCATTACATCTGGAGTATAAAACTAACAGCATTTCATAAAAAGAACATCATACCAACAGTCAAACATGGTGGTGGTAGTGTGATGGTTTGGGGCTGCTTTGCTGCTTCAGGACTTAAGATGACTTGCCACAATTGATGGAACCATGAATTCTGCTCTCTACCAGAAAATTATGAAGGAGAATGTCTGGCCATCAGTTCATGACCTCAAGCTCAAGCCCCTCAATGTGGCTGAATAAAAACAATTCTGCAAAGAAGAGTGGGCCAAAATTCCTCAACAGCAATGTAAAAGGCTCACTGCCAGTTATTGCAAACGTCTGATTCAGAATCAGAATCAGAATCAGGTTTATTGCCATTGTTCATGTAGTACACAAACTAGGAATTTGTCTCGGTACAATGCTGCAACATTAAACATGATAAGATAAGAGAAATAAACTATACATGTAATAAAGTGTAGGATAAGATTAAGTGATACTGGTCAACAGTTAAAATATATATTAGCCAGCAGCAGATACTGTGGAGAACTATATAGTGCAGTCGGTAATGCAGGAAGAAAACAGTGATGATTGACATGAGTCTGGTTGAGCTGCTGTACATGGTGCACGAGAGTCACTTAGTGTTCAGCAGTCTAATGGCAGAGGGGAAGAAGCTGTTTATGTGACGGGAGGTTTTAGTCTGGATGGACCGAAGTCTTCTACCAGAGGGGAGGGGGGCAAACAGTACATGACCAGGGTGTGAGGGATCGGCTATGATCCGGCCAGCACGCCTCCGGGTCCTGGAGATGTACAGATCCTGGAGAGATGGGAGCTTGCAGCCGATCACCTTCTCAGCAGTGCGCACGACGCGCTGCAGCCTTAGTCTGTCCCTGGCAGTGGCTCCTGCGTACCACACGGTTATGGAGGTGGTGAGGATGGACTCGATGATGGCTGTGTAGAACTGCACTAACATCTTGGTGGGTAGCTTGAGCTTCCTCAGCTGCCGCAGGAAGAACATCCTCTGCTGGGCTTTTTTGATGAGTGAGCTGATGGTCAGCTCCCATTTGAGGTCCCTGGTGATGGTAGTGCCTAGGAAGCGGAAGGAATCAGCAGTGGTGATGGGAGAGCCTGAGAGGGTGAGGGGGGGCAGAGGAGTAGTGACTTTCCTGAAGTCTACAATCATCTCCACTGTCTTCAGAGCGTTCAGCTGCAGGTTGTTATTGCTGCACCAGGACGCCAGCTGGGCCACCTCTCTCCTGTAGGCGGACTCGTCGCCGTTGGAGATGAGCCCGATGAGGGTGGTGTCGTCCGCAAACTTGATCAACTAAGATCGATTGATTGCAGTCGTTGCTGCCAAGGGTGGCACAATTCAATTCAACTTTGTTTACATAGCGCCATTTCAAAACAACAGTCATCTCATAGCACTGCCAAACTGTTGGGGAAGACCCGACAATTGCAGAAAGACCCCAGCAATCAGATGATCCCCTGTGAGCAGGCACTTGGCGACGGTGGAGAGGGAAAAACTCCCTTTTAGCAGAAAGAAACCTCCAGCAGAACCAGGCTCAGGGAGGGGCAGTCATCTGCTGAGACTGGCTGGGGGGTGAGGGGACAGAGAAAAAGAAGAAAAGAACAGAAAAGTAGAGAGCAAACAGAATGACGGGGACTCAATGTATGGGAGAGAACAAACAAATGTTAATGACCAGCAAAAAATTACATTGAGAGTGAAGAGAGAAATGAAGCCCAGTGCGTCGTGGGAGGTCCCTCAGCTGTCTAAACCTATTAGCAGCATAACTAAGGGAGGGTTCAGGGTCACCTGATCCCACCCTAACTATAGGCTTGTCAAAAAGGAAACTTCTAACCCTATTTTTAAAAACAAACACAACCATTTATTACCTCCGCCAAGGAGGTTATGTAATCGGGGTGGGTTTGTCTGTTAGCAGGATTACGCAAAAAGTACTGAATGGGTTTGGATGAAATTTTCACCAGAGGTAGCTCTTGGGCCAAGGATAAACCCATTACACTTTGGTGATGATCAGAGTGCATACCTCCACCATAGACCTTGTTTGTATTTGTGCAGCAGGATTATGCAAAAACGACTGCATGGACTTGGATGAAATTTTCACCAGAGGTAGTCCTTGGGCTAGAGAGGAACCCATAAAACTTTTGTGAGGATCCAAGAACACATACCTCCACCAAGGCTCTTATCTTCTCACAGTGTGTTAGCAAGAATCCTCCAAAACTACTTTATAGACTTTGATGCAATTTTCACCAGAACTGGCTCGTGGCCTACACATAAACCAGTTACATTTCGGAGGTGATCCATGAGGGATGGAAGGAGTCTTGGTGGAGGTATGCGCTCTCTGAGTGCTTTTCTAGTTAGGCTTATGGGGAAATTACTTTTTCCACATAGGGCCAGGTAGGTTTGGATAGCTTTTTCCCTTAACAAATGAAATTATTTAAAAACTCCGTTTTGTATTTACTCGGGTTATCTTTGTCTAAAATTAAAATCTGTATGATGATCTGAAACATTTAAGTGTGACAAATATGCAAAAATATAAAAAAAATCAGTAAGGGGGTAAATACTTTTTTAGCACTGTATATTGAAAATTAACACTAAACAATGTTGAAATGATGTGTAATCATTGGGCTTTAACGAACAAGCAACAACTAAAACAATATCTGAAAATGTAACACCTACAGAAAATGTTCTGGAAATTTAGGCCACTATAACTCCTGCTGACTTCCTCTAATTTCAGATTTTAAGGACCCATGGGAACCCTGCAGTGGAGCTCATAAAAAAGACGCAAAGCAGACAGGAAAGCCTACATACCACAGTTACTCCTCCATACCAATAGAGCAGGAATCGGGACCTAGAGCTGCCCAAAGCACGGCAGGTCAAAGAGAAAAGACAGCAGGGAATAGAAGAGGAGTTAAGAAACACACAGGAGCACAGAGCACACAGGTTAGAGGCAAAGCACAGAGGAACAACAGCCGTACAGATGTTTTAAAAAGAAAGGCACTAGGCTAGAGCACTAAAGGAAAGATTAAACACCAGTACAGAGTTAAAGTTAACACTGCTGTCAAATTTTCCACTCGTCATCACAAAGTGTGTGTCCATATGTATAGATTTCAAACAGTAAATATTTAACTTGTTCTTTTTTTCCCCCAGTTTTCTTTACAGTGGAGCTTCAGAACCATTATCCTTTGTTCCAGGTTCTCACCTGGCAAAGACAGGTCACCCGGTGGGTCACTGTCTGTTTTGGTCAAGCTGCTGCGTTCACTGCTGCAGTCCTGCAGGATGACTGCCCCCGAATGCATCCGGTCCTCTGGATCCCCCCCCCCCAGAACATCAGCAATGTCAACAGTGTCACTTAAACAACTTAAACAGCCTCAGACCCAATGAGAAAACTCACCATCATCAGGAGACAGTGACTCTGCCACGTCTTCAGTAGCTGTGGCGTCTGTGGGGGCGGGGCTGCTGGACAGAAGTGTGTGTGGCTGAGCGTCTGACATCTCTGACAGCTTCTCCTCATCCTCCTCCTGGATGGGAGAGGATGGAGATCTGAGGGTGCTGTGGGGGAGATGAGGCAGATAAATTAAGAAAAACGGTAATAAAGCATGTCTAACTGGTAACTGAATCAATCGCACCTCAAAAAAACAAGCCTTCAGGAATCACATACATTAAAGGCAGGCAGACGATATTGGTTTTTATGTCAAAAAACGTACCTGTCAGGTGATTTGCTAACTTTGCCTTTCTGAAGACTTCCATCACTTAAATGCTCAGGAGAGCTGAGCTGTCTGTTGTCCCCTGCAAGACCCCCAGAGAAGTTGATTTCATCATAGAGAGGGGCTGAGGGGATGGGAGGAGATACTGAGCGCAGACCATTCAGAGCCTCCAGCAGTGAGATGGGTTCAAAGCCTGGAGGAACCGAGTCTGAACTCTGCAGGATGTCACAGACAGAGTGGATGTATTCAGTGCAACGTTTTTTTTAACATAAGCTTTTCGGTTTGCATGTTTAGTTGTTTTTTTTTTTTTTTAACTCCTTCCAGTTAGGAATTCAAAAGAAGCAGTATCTGACAACTTTAGGGGACATCGACTAATTCTACATACTGAACTTACCGAGTGCTCATCATGATCCATGGTCTGAGCTAGAACAGGACTGAAGGAAACAGGAGAAAGAGCTCCAGGCTTTTTCCTCACAGCTCTGATCTGCAGCAAGGCTCTGAAAGCTATGTTAGAGGAAACTCTGGATAAGTTAAAGCAACAGTTATGTAAATTTATTCAACTGGCTGGATCAAAACCTGCTCAAACACAGATGGATGATTCAATAAAATGTAATGCTTCTTACGCAGCCTGCAGATGGGACAGTTATTGGCTTGGTATCGCAGCGTGTCTGCGCAGGAGTTACAAAGACACAGATGTCTGCAGGGCAGGATAAGCGTGTCCCTCAGGTCGGACAGACACACAACACACTCGTTACTGTTGTCACTATTCTCATCATCGGAGGGCTACAATTTAAAAAAGACAAACAAATCAAACAAACCTTGCACTTTACTGAATCATTTATTCATGTTATCGGAGGTACTGTTTCCCACCTTTGTTTCCTGATTGTTTTTGTTTTCAATCCCATAGATCTCCTGTAGGAGGTAGCTCACCCGGTCCACCTGAAAAAGACATTTGAGATTGAGGTTTCAGAAAAAAATGTCAGTGCACATACGGAGAAAAATGAGAGAATACACAAAAATAGAGTTAGCATGTAAAAAAAAAAAAAACTTCCATCTAGTGTTCCATATTTACATGTACTGCAGTAAAAAAAAAAAATGAGTTCAGTTTAACTACACCAGTGTTTTTAAACCGGGGATCCCTGGAGCATTCATGTTTCTGTGGGAAATTTTCTAATTTCACTTAGGGCTGCACGATTATGGCCAAAATGATGATTGTGATTATTTTGATCAATACTGAAATCACGATTATTAATCACATTAGAGAAGCTGCCTTGATGACATTAGATCCATTGTCTGTTGTTATGCAGACTAGTCCCTCCTCCTGCATGTTCCAAGATGATTGCGCTTCCCTCAGTCCGTGGGCTATAGCTTCTTCTGTGTGGTCTTGTGAGAAAAATGATGCCTGCAAGCATCGACTCTTCATTTTAAAATCTCCATCAATGTAGTGAATTGTCAGGGACAGGTAGGGCTCCGTTATTCTGCTTGACTATAGGTCAGTCATAGTTGCAAAGTACTTGACAGTTGTGATATCCATATGTATTTTTTATACAGCGCAGGTAATACAACTTTGGAGAATCACATGGGGATCACGTATTTCTTGTCCAATGTTTTGACAGTGTTTCTGAAGCCTTCGTTGCTCATACAGTATTTAGTGGGCACATGTCTTTGGCCAAATAAAATGATATAGCATCAGTTACTTTAGCGTGTCTTTGGGAGGCGGATGGATACGGTGAAGCTCTGTGCAGGGTTGATACTATAATGACTGCCTGGGCCGGCGCTGGACACTGTGATTCAGTGATGTGACATTAGCTTTAGCCTTCATGCATTTATCATAGCCTACTTGTGTTTGTTGTATTTTTTTCAGGTGGTTGAATAAGCTAGTTGTGTTGCCCTGTGGCGCAGACACAGCTCTATGGCACTCTTTGCCCTGAATCCAAAAGACGTCCAGACAACGGATGATGATCCTTTCGAGGCACTAGCTCCTCGCCTCCACGTGTTGCCGTACTGTCACCTTCTGCTCCCGACATCTGGTTTGTGTTTCACCATCACACCAGTCCGCTACTGAAAACTTAAAGGCTGCCACTATAGGGTGCGCTCGTTTGTCAGTTCTGCAGCTTAATGTTGCCCTAACGTGCCTTCACCCCGTGGTGGTCGGCTGGCTGTTGGTTGAGAAAATGCTTGACTTGATATGCAGCAGAGTCCGCATTTTAACTGTCAGTATCACCGATGATCATGTTAATTTAATCGTGATCGCGATCAAAATTTGAGTAATTGTGCAGCCCTAATTTCACTTCTTAAATGGTCAAAAAAATACAAATAATTTGCCATTGTGCATGGGTTCTGTAAGCAAACTGTTTTCAATTTTGACTAACTACATTATCTGTAATAAACACATACAAATGCACTCCCCTTTTAAGTGAATATTGAAATAAAAACATTAAACCTACGATTTGCTTCTGCTTCAGGGGTTTGACGGAGAAACTGCCATCGACATGCTGAAAAGAGAACGAAAATATAAATATCTCTGTTCACAGAATGAAATGGTTTACTTTCAGTAAAATGCATACATACCCTTTCAAACGCTGCCAACAGAACATGAGCGTGCCCGAGACAATCTGAAAAAAATACTATTTCAAGATTACTACACCCAGTGTAACTGAGATTAAAATTTACCAGCTAAAATGATCAATTCTTTCTAAATAAATAAAAATCATATCATCTTGCAGCTCTGGTGACCTACCGTCTCCTTCATCAACCACAGCTTGGATCACCATAGGAAACACTCCACGGTCAAGGTCAAAGTTCAGCTTTAGGAGAGAAGTGGAGAGTAAAGTCAAAGATGTGTGCAAGCTGATTTAACCCAACAACACTGTTATTACTGTGACACGTCCACAAACTGACACTCACATCTTCCTCTTTCCACTCGCTGAAATCGATTTTAAAAGATGGCATGGAGAACTGCTGGCTCACCCCCCGCTTGTAGTGCACAGTTTCAGAGGCCATCGATGGATCTTTTGGGCTGTACCTACATTTGGGGAGACAAACCACAGAACAGTGCTCTTCAACCAGGGTGCCCTGGTACATTCAGGTTTCTGTGGAAAATTATCAAATTCCCCTTCTTAATTGGTCCAAAAAATGCAAATAATTTGCCACTGTTGTACATGGGTGCCTACAGAACCTACGCACAACAACGAAAAATTATTTGCATTTTTTTGACCAATTAAAAAGTGAAATTCGATAATTTCCCACAAAAACCTGAACGTACTAGGGCACCCTGGTTGAAAAACACTCCCGCAGAAGTCTGAAATGTAACAACTATATCACTCCAATGTGTAGTGTAGTTATTTATAATATAATGTGAGGCACGGGGTGGTGGCTCCGCCTCCTGGTCATGTCACCGCCCGTGACTATAAAAGGGCTGCAGACAGGAGGGGCGGCCTCTTTGCCATCCTCTGCCTGGCGGCTGTGTGTTGCATCTGTGCCTCTTCAATAAGCATGTGTTCGGTTCCACACCTGGCCACGTCCTTGGCTCCATGTCAGACATAACATTTTGGCGATGAGGAGAAAAAAAGACTAAGAAGGTATGGAAGCATATGGGTCTGGAGTTCGGCTGTTTCTGAAGCTCCCGGGCGGGCCACCCATTTCCTGGCCGAGACGGGGCGCTGCCTTCCTGGCTTACATGGTGGTGCTGAACCCGGGAAGAATGGACAGGCTGAGGGTAAGCACGTTGTTGGTGCACAATTTGGGAACTGGAGGCCAGCGGATACTGAGCACGCTTGGTGGGTCGGACAGCTTCGAGGACGTGGCTGAGCTGATGGTGCACAATTTTCGCACCCTGGAAGATGTCACCATCTGGAGGAGCGGGTTTCGACAGCACTGCCAACAGGTGGACGAGCATATTCAGCGGTTCATAGCCAACTTGAAACTACTGGTTAGTGTGTGTCGGTTCGGACCGTTGGAGGAGTTGGTTCGTGACCTGCTGAGCAAGCGTTTGTCACGTTGATAGCTGGATTTTCCCCTTACCACACGAGTAGCGGACTCGGACAGCGATGGGAGCATGAACGAAGATGCGGCAGATACCAACGCTGTGGATTTGAGGTATGCCCCGGGGAAGCCCATGCGTATGGGCTGCAAGTCCGTAAAGTGCTGTTTCAGAGCCAGACAGTGTTCGGCAAGAGTGAAGTGCTGCGGCAAGTGTGACCACTTGCATCATTTCACCAGGGTATGCCACAAATCTGAGCGAACTCTGATCTTCAGTTCGTTCCATAGATTTTCAATTGGATTCAGGTCAAGTGACTGACTGGGCCATTCTAGCAGCTTTATTTTCCTTCTCTGGAGCCAGTTGAGAGTTTCCTTGGCTGTGTGTTTGGGATCATTGTCTTGCTGAAATGTCCACCCTCGTTTCATCTTCAGCATCTTGGTAGATGGCAACAGGTTCTTATCAAGGATGTCTCTGTACATTTGTCTATTCATCTTTCCTTCAATTATATGAAGTCTGCCTGTACCATGTGCTAAAAAACACCTCCATTGTGCAGCAATCTTTAAATGAGCTTCAACAAGCTTTTTCTTCAGTAATGAAGTCTTGCGAGGTGAGCGGGCATAGAGCCCATGTCGGTTGAGGGCATTACTTATCGTTTTCTTTGAAACAGCAGTATCTACTAACTCTAGGTCTTTCTGGAGCTCTCCACAAGTGGTCTTTGGCTCCTGAATAACTATTCTGGTAATTCTTTTGACTCCTCTGTCAGAAATCTTGCAAGGAGCTCCTGGTCGTGGCCGTTTTATGATAAAATGATGTTCTTTCCACTTCCAAATGATGGCTCCACAACAGTGCTCACTGGAACATTCAGCAGTTTAGAAATGCACCTGTAAACAATGCAATCATTATGTTTTGCAACAATAAGGTTGCGAATGTCTAGAGAGAGCTCTTTGCTTCTACCGATCACAAGTTTTTTGTGTGTTCAATACTTATTCTCTGTGTCATTCTACTTTATTAAATATAACTTGTTTTGTCAACACAGTTGCCTTGATTCCTTTGTATGTATGGACTACTTGGGTTGTTACTGATATCTGGTGAAAATCTCAGGTCAGTGGCTTCATCAGAAATATGTTTAATGAGAAAAATGTTGACATGTTCAATACTTATTTTCCCCGCTGTATATCTAAGACAATTATAGACTTCTGCAAACATCATTCCTCATTATCCCAGAGGACAATAAAATTAAAAAAGCATCAACAGGAAAATCTATCATGTGACTTATATCCATCATCGTCTTGGTTTCATCATAATTAGGTAACTTCAGCACAGATTCACTTTCATCTTCGTCTAAGTCTTATCTGGTATCCATGGTAACTGGTGGTTGCCAAGGAGGCATGGCATCTATTCTAGACTTTGTGCTCTGAGACTCAAATCTCATACCCATAAACCAGGGTTTACAGGTCTAACTGATACTGTGGCTCACTTAAAAAAAGCTCTGCTTCTCAGAGATGGACAAATATGTCCAATTGTTGTCAAAAGCACCTTTAATTTAATGAAACGGAAGTCCACATAATAGTCTGTGGAGTCATGAAGAGATCTGATTCTTACACAGCCATCCCATTGGAGAACTCCTCAAATGCCTGGCAGTAAAGAGTGATGGCAACTCGAGCATCCGCATCAAATGTGAACTCCACTCCATACTGAACCTTTGGTTTCCCGCCATCCTCCGCCAGCGTGTCAGAGTCATCTTTATACCTACAATCAGAGGGTTTCACAAGTATTAGAGCGACATATTACTTTTACTTTGTAGAAGTGTGTCAACGTCTTTACCTGACCAAACGCAGGGAGTCCTTTCTAATGTTGACCAGACTCCTCAGGGTTTTCACAGGCTCATGGGGTGCCGGTGTTACATATGGAAACTAGTGACAGGACAGCAAAATGAATGACACTTGAAAGTACTGGCACAGTTTAATTAATTGTGTTACTCCATGGCCTTTTATTTTTTAGAACTGCTTAAAGAAAAAAAGGGCAGAATAGAATATCAAAGAAACATTCATTTTCACCTGCACGGGCCTGTTCCCAAGAAAATTCAGGTCCATGTTTTCCCCAAAAAGGTATCCCTCTGGATGTGGGGTGTCAAATTTCTCTCCCCCCATGAAGAAGTGGCTCGCAAAATAGTTCCCTGAACATGGTAGAACAATAGAAGGAAAAGAAACAAAGAAAAAAGCAAGAATATTAAGCACAGACAAAGTATTACAGGCTGGACATTGTTTTAGCAGAACAAAATTAGTTCATGCTTTATAGGGCAATAATTTAGATCTATTCACCATCTAAAGTGGGACGCAGAATTTCGTGTATTTTCTGAGAACATTTCATCATATTCATAATGGAAACAGATCAAGCAAATTCTGTGTGGGACAATATTTTCTATAGAATACTTAGGACTCTGAAATTCTCTTATTTAACAATTACTGTAGTTTCAGAACATAAGCACAAAATTTCTAGTAAAATGTGTTCTCACATTTATGTCGGATGACAATATAAATATTTGGAGTTACAGTATGTAATTCTGCTGGGGAAATGATTATAAACGTAGTTATCCAATAATAAAATGTCATGTTTTTATGGTAAATGGTGTTCACTTATATTGCGCTTTTTCTCATCTCTAGAAGACCGAAGCACTTTACAGATCCTGCTATCCACCCATTCACACGCTGCCATGCACACGCCTGACCCACCAGGAGCAACTGGGGGTTCAGTGTCTTGCTCAAGGACACTTCGACATGCTGACTGCAAACAGAGCCGGAATCGAACCCCTAACCCTCCAATCAGTAGTCGGCCACACTACACCTGCGCCACAGCGGCCGGGTTTAAGTCCGGTTATCTTGGATATAACGTCATTTACTAGGAAAAAACGAATTTACAACAGCAGTCAACATAAAACGCCTGTTTTAACGCACGTATTCTGAAAGCTGAAAACATTTCCTGGTATAAGGTGTCCATCTTTAGTTTCTCTTTTATCATCTTTGTTTACAAGATCACATTCGCGATCGAGATGCTCTAACCACTTCATATGAAGTGAAATACATTTAATATTAAAGACTTCGTTGTAGACGAGTCAGATATTGGGAAAAAAAGATAACATTATGCGAGTAAAGTGCAACAAAATACGATTGCGCTATTCATTAAAGGACAATCAGGGCAGCTTCACAGCACCTAAGTGAAATTTCATTGCAGCTAAGCGACAACAACACTTACCGGACTTCGGTGGAAATCGATAGGCCGAGTTGGCCTGGATGTCGATGTCCTCCACACCAGCGATCCTGCGGCTCAGGATGGAGCCCATCTTCCCAGCCGTCAGCTACGGTTAGCCGAGGAGCTAAAGGCTGGACCGCGGCTCCGTTAAAAAACACCGCTGCTTTCGGCCTAAACTACCGCCGACACGAACACGACGCAAAACAGAGACGCACGTTTGTCTTAGTCTAACATTTTACCCGTTTGAAATACCGGTGACTGCGAAACGAAGCAGGAAAACAAACCGATGAGGAGAGCTGTTGTTGCGTTACAGCTAACGTAGCTAGCTAGGCTAACACAACGGAGACGGGCAGAGCTGATTGGCTGGTTCTGGTTTCTGGTTTCTGGGCGACCGTTGAGTGAGTAGGGGCCGCAAGTTGAGAACCCTTTTTAATCTCGATGGCAAATATAAACAAACTCAAGCATTTTCTTAAAAGCGGAGGAATTAGTCCAGGAATTTAAGTACCTCTGCATGAGTTTAGATTCCCCATTAACCTTTAAAAAACACATTAAAAAAAATCTCAAACATTGTAGAGGGTGCCGAAAAAAAGGATGTGGAGGCGAGGCACGAGCGTAGGTCAGCACAGAATCTTTATTGACCCTCTAACATGAATACAGCCTGTTGACCCCAGCGTTGCCGATGGGGCCCTCTTGGATGATCTTGAGAGTAGAGCGTAGAGAGGGAGAGCTGAGAGTGAAACAAGCTCTTTTATACAGTGATACAGACAGAAAGAATGCATGGCATGTTAGCATATCAGTTGTCATCTAATACACATCGGTCAATACACATGATTAGCATGACATTGGTTGGCTCGAGGACGCATGCATACAGTCCCATCTGACTGCTTCCTGTGGTTCCCTGTCCGCATGTAAATTGTCCTCTGCTTCTTCCAGCCCTGCTGCTGGGTGTGAAGAAAGCACCAGAACAATGTCCCAGAGGAATGTTTCCCTGCTGTGTTTAGTGTCACCACAACATAATCAAATTCAATCTGAGAAATTTTAAACAAAGTAGCCCATCGCTGACAGTTAATGCAGCCAAAATGTTTCTGCATGGAATGATCTTCTCACTCATCGATTACTGTTTAACCAACTGGTCACACACTGGTGTAACAATAATCAAACCCATTGAGTCTTTATACAAAAAAGCCATAAAAATCTTTGATAAGAAAGATCCCACATGTGGAGAGCGTGAAATGAAAAGGCTGAATTTATTTCTCAATTCAGGTTTATTAACAATCACGTGTCTCCAACATCTTCTCAAACAGAAAGAGAACGAACTTCCCACATCTCCCCTTTTTATACCCGGGACATCAGAGTACAGAATCACATTGTCACTCACTCCCCAGAGACAATACATCACCCCCCAAGGTCCTCTCTTCTCCACCTAAACCCTGGTGGTCAGAAAGTCTTCTCAGAGCCATTTCTAAAGACACATTTCACACCCTCCTGTCATCCCCAGGAGGTCCAGACATATTGTTCCTTCTAAGACGTGAGGTAACAGTGATATACATATGCAGCCTAAGCATCTCAAAAGTAATATACATATGCAGCTTAAGCATCTCAAATATGTGTGCCACATAACCCCCCCCCCCCAAACGTCGAAGATGAAACAATACAACATAGTCTAGACAACATGATAAAATCACAAACATCAGTACATATGCTGTCTGGGCTTCAACCTTCTTCCGAACTTGCTGTAGGCGGGCTTCGCCGCTCCCGTGGCGCCATCCTGCAGTGAATCTGCTATCTGAGGATGAGAACTGTTAGTTAATCCCTGAGAGGGCTCTGGGGCCTGCTCCCTGGGGGGTCTGCCGCGTCGAGGAGCCTTCGCCACTTGCACAGTTTCACCAGCCATCACAAAAGCAGGTTTAAGTCTGTCTATAGCAATTGTTTCCCTCCTGTCCCCTAAATCTAGCAAAAAATGCTTATCACCTGTTTCCAGCACTCTATATGGGCCGTCATAAGGTGGTCGCAGGGTTGGGCGCTGAGCCTCGTGCTTGACAAAAACAAACTCGGCATTTTTTAAAGATTTAGGTACAAAAACACACGGAAAAGTGTGATGAACGGGGCCCGGAAGCATGTCCGCTCCCATGTCGTTCAGTGACCGCTGAGCAGGGGGACGCTCTGGCGCCGGGTTATCCGGAAGAAACTCCCCTGGCAGCCGGAGTGGTTGAGCCAGTGGGACCACTTCAGGCCAACGCGTGGTGCGGTCCACCATTGTCAAAAGATGCGTGCACCCCTGCGACGAGGGTAGGGGGCCTACGAGGTCGACATGCACATGATCGAACCTCTTGGCCGGAATGTGAAACGGCTCTAAGGGGGCTTTCGTGTGTTTGTGTATTTTGGCCCGCTGGCAAGCCATGCAGGCTCTTGCCCACTCCTTAACGTGCTTGCGCAGGCTCGGCCAAACAAACTTCTCTCCTACCATTTTTACGGACGCGCGCACCCCCGGGTGCGCCAGAGAGTGAATCGAGTCAAAAACACGGCGGCGCCACGCGGCCGGCACTACCGGACGCAGTCGTCCTGTAGAGACATTGCAGATTAGGGGGGGCATACCATTTTGCAGCCTCCTGCTCTCCAGCCTTAACCCTGTTGGTCCAGACTGGAGCGCACACACGTCCGCGTCGCTACCTTGATCCGCAGCCATGGCTGCGTAATCTATCCCCACGTGGACTGGGGCCGCGTATGCTTCCGCGCTGCTATTTTGCTTTGCGGCCGCGGTAGTATAATCTACCCCTGCGCGGACTGGAGCGGTTACAGCGCGAGAGAGGCAGTCTGCCACCACAATAAGTTTACCCGCTACGTGTTGAATATCAGTAGTAAATTCTGAAATTGCAGCCAGCTGCCTCTGCTGCCAGCCCGACCATGGTTCCGAAACTTTGGCCATCGCAAAAGTGAGCGGTTTGTGGTCGACAAACGCGGTGAAATGCCGACCTTCCAGCCAGAACTGGAAGTGACGAATGGCTAAGTGGAGCGCTAACAACTCCCTGTTGAACGTGCTGTATTTTCGCTCGGCTTCGCGCAAGGTCCTGCTGAAAAAGGCCAGCGGCTGCCAAGCCCCGGCAACATGTTGCTCTACTACCGCCCCTATGGCCACGTCTGATGCATCAGTGGTGAGCGCTATGCAGGCCGTTGGGTCTGGGTGAGCCAACAACACAGCGTCCGCAAGGGCTTTTTTTACCTCCGAGAATGCGCGCTCCCGCTCCGGGGACCATTCGATTGCATTTGAGGGTTTTTGTTTTTTAAGCGCGGCAAACAATGGTTGCATGAGCTGCGCTGCGCGGGGGAGGAAACGGTTATAAAAATTCACCATTCCCAAAAACTCCTGTAGTGCTTTGACCGTTTGTGGCTGGGGAAAATCTGCTACTGCGCGCACTTTGTCCAGCAGCGGAACTGCTCCCTCTGGGGAGACGCGGTGCCCCAAAAAATCAATCTGCGCCACCCCGAGCTGGCACTTCGCTGGGTTGATTATTAACCCGTGCTCCCCCAACCTCCGGAAAACTGCCGTGAGGTGTTTTTCGTGTTCTTCTTCGGACGCGCTGGCTACCAAAATGTCGTCCAGGTAGACGAACACAAAAGGGAGATCGCATAACACCGCATCCATCATGCGCTGGAAAGTTTGCACGGCGCCTTTAAGCCCAAACGGCATACACAAAAACTCAAAAAGTCCGAACGGAGTTATTACCGCTGTTTTGGGAATGTCCTCAGCGCGTACTGGGACTTGATGATAACCGCAGACTAAGTCTATTTTAGAAAAAATGCGCGCCCCCGCCAGATGAACCGAAAAATCCTGGATATGGGGGATTGGGTAGCGGTCGTGCGCTGTGGCGTTGTTCAACCTGCGAAAATCACCGCAAGGTCGCCACGAGCCATCAGCCTTAGGGACCATGTGGAGCGGGGAAGCCCATGGGTTGTTCGAACACCGAATGATGCCCAACCTTTCCAGGTTGGCGAACTCCTCGCGCGCTATGGTCAGTTTAGCTGCATCCAAGCGCCGAGCTTTTGCAAAAACGGGGGGACCAGCGGTAGTGATAAAGTGCTCCACCCTGTGTTTAGCAACGGCTGCTGAAAAAATAGGAACCGTTAGTGCTGGAAACTGAGTGAGGAGTGTGTGAAACTTACCGCCTGCTGTGGCGACGTTGGCTTGTGCTGTGGGCGGGGACACTCGAGCTGCACAAGGGATAGAGTAAAAGGAGAGTGCATTAACCAAGCGTCTATTGGGGAGATCAACCAACAACCCATGTGAGCACAGAAAATCAGCACCTAACATGTTGAAACTCACTGCCGTTATAATAAAAGTCCACTCATATGTGCAGCCGTGCAGGGACAGAAGTAGGGTCCTTTCACCGAAGGTCCTAATGCTCGAGCCGTTCGCTGCTGATGCTCCGTGACTCCCGGGGCCCGCCAGCCGGTCAGCGTAGCTTGGCATGATGAAACTCACTTGGGAGCCTGTGTCCACGAGGAATTGCCTCCCAGAACGCGCATCCGTAAGGTAGAGCAGCTTGTTCAGTTCACCGAGGGCCGCAGCTGCTACCGACTCCCGGTCCTGGAGTTTCCCGAGCTCTGGAACTGACACGGCGGTATACACTTGCGTGCCCTCTCTGCAAAGTAACGATGGTAAAAACAGAGGTTGTTTCCTCCGCGGTGTCGGGGCTTCGCCGCAGCCGTTGTTGGTGTATCTGCCTCCGTCGCCTCTGGCCCTTTGCCGTTCCCGGTCGTTGCGCCGAGATCTGCCGCTGCTGCGGTGGCCGTGCGCCGTCCGCTGGTGTTGAGGATCCGCTGCGCCTCCTGGGCTAGCGCGCGGAAGTCCCGCTGGGTCACAGACTGGGAGCCCGCCAGGGTCGCCCTCGTCTGCGACAGTAGAGTTCTCAGGAAGATGTGAGTGAAGAGGAAATCGTCGTTGTCTGAGCCTCTCACCTTCAGCATGTCTTCCATCAGGTCAACAGGCGTGCTTTCTCCCAAGTCGTGCAGGGCCAGGAGTCTCTCAGCCCTCTCCTGTGCTGAGGGAGTGAAACGCTGGATGAGGGCAGCTTTCAACCCGTCGTATTTGTCGCCAGCGGGTGGGCGCTGCACCAGGCTCCGCACATGTCGAGCTGTGCGGCTGTCGAGTTTGGCGATGACGTGGTAGGACTTTGTGTCATCTGCTGTTATTCCCCCGAGAGCGAACTGGGCTTCGGCCAGGAGGAACCATGAGTCCGGGTTGTCCTGCCAGAATTCTGGTAGCTTGACTGATACTGCGCTTGCCCGGCTGGTCCCTGGTGAGTCTGGTTCGGGGGAATTGTCTCTGCCCATTATACGTCTTAAGGTCACCAGTGTGGAGAGCGTGAAATGAAGAGGCTGAATTTATTTCTCAATTCAGGTTTATTAACAATCACGTGTCTCCAACATCTTCTCAAACAGAAAGAGAACGAACTTCCCACATCTCCTCTTTTTATACCTGGGACATCAGAGTACAGAATCACATTGTCACTCACTCCCCAGAGACAATACATCACCCCCCAAGGTCCTCTCTTCTCCACCTAAACACTGGTGGTCAGGAAGTCTTCTCAGAGCCATTTCTAAAGACACATTTCACACCCTCCTGTCATCCCCAGGAGGTCCAGACTTATTGTTCCTTCTAAGACGTGAGGTAACAGTGATATACATATGCAGCCTAAGCATCTCAAAAGTAATATACATATGCAGCTTAAGCATCTCAAATATGTGTGCCACACCACATATCATTGTTGTCACATTTACAATTTTCTTTCTTTTGAAAATTATAAAACTCTCAAATTTGCCTGTTCAATTTATAAAATATTGTGATATTTCAAGGGTTCACACAATAATGAGAGAGGATTTGTGACATATAGGCATTTATTCTTCACTGACTCATTACACAGAACGGAGGGGAGGTCATTCACACAGACACTCATCTCACTCAGGGTGACACGGACACATATCTCACACAGGGAAAACAACACTAGCACAACTGGTCTTATAACACAGTTATAATGGCACAACAATAACGCTTAGAACACAAGAATAATAAGTCTTTGAATCCCCCACAGCGCAAAGCATGCCGGGAGAATCCCCCGCCCCTTATCACAGCCCCGACGTTACACTGTCCCCCCGGACTGGTTTCTGTCCCCAGAATAATAAGTCCAACACAAAAGTCCAATATGAATCTGTCCAGGCGTCAGCACGGCTGCCGTTGTCAGCAGCTAGCACGCATGGGCCCGTTAGTGTCCATCCGAGCCTCAGCCGGGGTCCCCGGTCAGGATGGAGCTTCTGGCTTGGCCTCTTGCGGGGCAGCTGGCTGGTACGGGGCAAGGCGGTCGCGATGAAGCACCACCACCTGGTTTCTCTTCTGCAGCCTCACTCTGGACAGTACATCCGACAGTCTCTGTAGGACCACGCATGGTCCTGACCAGTGGCTCACCAGCTCTGGTGACAGTCCCTTTTTCTGCTCCGGGCAGAAAACCCAGACTTGATCTCAGGTGCAAAGTCCCTCCCCTGGCAGCGGGAGTCGTACGCTTGCTTCTCTTAACTCCCCGCCATTACCAGGGCCTCCCGAGCTAGGTTGTGTACTGTGTGCAGATGTTCTCTCGAGCAAAACAAATAATCCAACCCCGGTTTGCCGTCCACCTCATACTGCTGCAAGGGGGCGTGGGATTGCTGAGTCAGCCCTTTCTGAGCCGTGCAGGTGTCACAGCGGTGGACATGGAGCTTCATGTCCTGATGACACCCCGGCCAGTAGAACCAGGTCTGAAGACCACGCAGAGTCTTCTTCACTCTGAAGTGGCCCTCCCCAATGACCTGTGGACCAACTGGAGCACCTTGGGGCGGAGCCGTCAGAGGACCAGCAGCTGCCAGACGTGACGCTGCTCAGCTGAAGACTGCCACCGCTGATAGGCAACACCCTCACCACAGCAGAGGTTGGACCACTGGGAATGCAGGGCCTTGGTCTCTGGGTCCAGCACAGACACAGCTTCCCAGACCGGCTGTTGGTCTGTGTCCGGCCACTGCCGGACCCAGGAGAAGACAGGACCTCCATCCTGCTCGCTTCGAAGCTTCTGAGTGCCAAGGGCCTCTGTGACATCATCACTGGAGAGAGCTGCCCGATGATGTGAGGAAGAGCTATGAGCCACTGTGCTATCCTGGGCCGTAGCTGTCTGGAGAGCCTGTGAGACTGCTGGGTCGCAATCCTTGGCCTGCGCTGATGGCACCCCTGGTTCCCCGTCTGGCTCTTGTCACAGAACGTGATGGTCTGAGCCCCCAGCAGGAGAGAAGAACTGGCTGTGTCGATCTTTGCACCCCATGCTGTGAGCAGATCTAGTCCAATGATGCAGGGGTCTTGGATGTCAGCCAGCCAGACTGGGTGGTTTGTGTTCAGACCGGCCACTCCCACCACAAGGACTCGTTGCCCTCCCAGTCTGTCATGCTCACCGGTGGCTGTGGTGATGCAGCACCTGGTGGGTTCCCACCCTTGTGGTCTGAGTCCATCTGTACTGGGCAGCACCACAGGTCGGACCAGGGAGATGGTGGAACCGGTGTCGAACAGGGCCTGAATTGGTGTGCTGTCCAGCCTGTACTGCACATACAGCCCTGGTGAGTGTTCAAGTCAGCCCAGCTGTCCATGGGGGAAAATGTCTGTGGGAGGCGGCAGGTCCCCGTCTGTGCCACCTCACTCTAGGATTAAAGCTGGTGAGGAGGCTGGTTGTCACGGGGTGGGTGCAGGGAAGTAGCATGCGATGTGTCCTGGTTCCACGCAGTGGAAGCATCCCTCCTCGCTCCACCATTGTTGTACTCTTGCCACCCGCTCAGCTGTGGTCTGGTACTATTCCTCCTCATCCTCACTCACAGCTGTGGCCTGGAAAGCTGTCTCCCTCGGTGATGACACGTCAGCTGCATAATCCATCATCGGCCCCACCTGCTCTGCTTCTGCTACGGCCATCTCCCAGCTGCTCACTGCATGAATCCGGATGTGTTCTTGTTGATGGGCCGGGCGGAGCCGTTGGATGAAGTTCTGTAGGGCAAGCTTTTCCACTGCCTCCGGCTCGAAATCTGGGAAGCCATGCTGTGTCAGCAGCCGTACATCTGATGCATAGGCTCCCAGGCTCTCTTGGTTGTCTCGCCGGCGGCTGGCCAGCTGTTTCCGGGTGTGATCAGCATGGGCCACCCTCCTGAACCACCTCTGGAGCACTCCTTGTAGCGCTGGCCAGTTGTGACATTCCTCAGGCCAGAGATCAGACAGCATGCAGAGACCTCCGCCCTCCAGAACCAGCGCGACCTGCACAGCTGCCTTTTCAGGTGTCCAGCCATTCAGTGCAGTGGCCAGTTCAACCTAGACCAGATAGTTGTCCAGCAGGGTTTCGCCACAAAAGCAGCAAAGCTTGGCCGGTTGGCGGGTCGGTGGGACGGTCACCTCCCTGTCGATCACTGCCCTCGGTCACAGTGGAATCACCAGCTCGTAGTTCACCGTTGGCGCTCCCTGTCTTGCATTGAAAAAGGCAGAAAATGGGGCACGTTTGCTTTGTCTGGTCTGCTTCCCCATTCATCATGGTGAGCAGCTCTGGGGGCTGGTGTGTCTGCTCTGCTGTCCATCTCCATCTCCATCTGGGCAATGAGCTGCTCGAGCTGCTGAATCTCTGCCTTGATCCTTGCTTCCATCGCTCAGTAATCCCACTTCTGACGCCAGTGTGATGTTTCAAGGGTTCACACAATAATGAGAGAGGATTTGTGACATATAGGCATTTATTCTTCAATGACTCATTACACAGAATGGAGGGGAGGTCATTCACATAGACACTCATCTCACTCAGGGTGACAGAGACACATAATCTATCACACACAGGGAAAACAACACCATTACAACTGGTCTTATAACAGTTATAATGGCACAACAATAACGCTTAGAACACAAGAATAATAACAGTCTTTGAATCCCCCACAGCGCAAAGCGTGCCGGGAGAATCCCCCGCCCCTTATCACAGCCCTGATGTTACAATATTAAATGGTTAACCCCCATGGGAGAATATGTTAAACTGAGGACTGTCACCAGTACAACCACCAGAGCAATCACTAGAGGAGACTGTGAGGTGCCCAACAGATGCACCACATTCGCTCAGTCTGTGCCATCAGTGAGGGGCACCAAGTTCTGGAATAATATACCACCTGCAATCAGAGAAGATACCACACTAAACACTTTTAAGACTCATCTTAAAAACTGGCTTTTAAACAACCCAAACTGTATGCATAACTAGTGGTTGCTCTGCAGCATACACATATGTACAGTATGTTTGCTGCTGTTTTTTTGCTGTTGTGAGGTGCTTGGGTGCATGTGTCACCGGTGTAAGGTGACTTAATAGAGAGTGTTTTCTGCTGGGGAGTTTTCTGATCAGACAGCACACAGGAAGTAACAGCTCTTAAAATTTTATTACAAAAATATGAGTGTATATAAAAACAGGTAAAAAGAAGCAACATATGGGCCACCTAAAATCACAGTCACCAAAAGTCCAATGCCACGGAATCCATAGTTGTCCAGAGTCTAACCAAAGTCCCAGTTAACCAGTCCAATTTCCTCAGCTGTTGGGATGAACTTGAACCCTGGCTCCCTCCAACTGACAGAAATAAAAACAACGAATCAGTAGAATTCTAACCTAGAAGCTGTGTCTACAGAATCCCAAAAAATCTGAGTTTAAACATTCATGCAGGAGCAAACCATAAAATAAAACCAAACTAAAAACACACACTGCAAATGAAAACAAATCAAAGTAACCACACAAGGATTTGTTTCTCCTATATGGATGCTCAGTCCAGACAGGAGCTCAAAAGTCTGTCATTCTTTTGGACTTGCTCACAGCTGTTACAGAATCCACTATCGTATGGTTAATTAATAAGCAATAGAAACGGGACTTAACTTAAGGAGGGGTGAAGCGCACTGTCACCCCTCCAGTTTCTCACAGAGTGTCTCTATAATGCTGTTCCTTCTCTTGCCACTCTCGGCTCCACTTGCCTTCCCTCCTCTTGTCCTGGATCACCAGACCTAGTAAGCAGCCATTGTTCGAGCCCCACACCTCGGTTTGACCGTCATGTCTTCTGTCTGCTTCTGCTGTGTGCCGACGCGCACATCCAGCAACACCTGGTGGCTTTTCTCTTCTGCCTCCACGGCATGTGCCGTACTGCACACCCTCTTCCAATCGTCTCACCTAATGAGGGGAATAGGTCGGGGAGGGGGAGAACCACTCCCCCCTCAAAAAAACAAGCTACACCAGATGAGTGTTGTGACAGTGTGCACAAGTAGTAGAAAGGCCCATATTCTCCTGCATTATCACCTCTGGCATCCAGCACATCCATCCACATACTACACCTTGTGACACTCCCCCAAACTTTAAACATTGTAGTCCCTAGAACCATTCACTCCCGATACCTTAAAGGCATCTGTCTGTTCACCCTCTGGGAACGTCTAAACTCAGGGGCCTGGGCTGCTACAGCACCATCACCAAGTGGAAACATGACACCCAGAGTGGAAAATCCTTATTGCCCATTTGGACATCTGGTCCAGACATCTCCTTACGTGGGACTAAACATGGGAGGCAGAGCCATAAACCATTCTGATGGAGGACACGTTCTGGACCATCTTGCCCTTCTGGTCTAACTTTATTAATGGGGCAGTCTGGATAGGGTTGTCCTACCACTATATAAAGCTGACTTTCGCACCTATCACTCAACTTCCCCTTCCCTTTCCTTCTCTGATCCAAGATCAGCACCTGTTTCACTGGGAGCAGTGGTGCATCCCATGCAGTCCTATCATACCGTCTTTTGTTCTTTTCAGCTGCTTAGTCTAAATGAGCTGCTGCCTTGCTATAAGCATAGCTCAACTACCTATGATGCCTCTCCACCCATTCTGTCATCATAGCTATAGTCTCAGGGCCCACCACCCCAGTTACCATATCCCTAGGGGTCCTAGAGTGATGGCCAAACATTAGACAGACAGGGGCATAGCATGTGGAATTATGGATAGTATTACTGTAGCCCTGGCCCTGAACTAGCTCTGAGCTAGCCCTGGCAAATGTTCCACCCAACTTTTGTGTTGCCCTTCTTCTAATGTCCCCAGCAGATTCAGAAATGTTTGATTGAACCTTTCACAACCTCCATTACCCTGAGAGTGATAAGGAGTGGTACGGCTCTTACGACATCCACACACTTGACACAGTTCTTTTATCAACTGAGACTCAAAACTTGGGCCTTGATCTGAATGAAAGTCTCTGGACAACCAAAGGGCTGGATGACATTAGTCCAAAACGCACGGACTGTAACAGCAGCTGTTTGATCTGGAGCTGGAATAGCCCATGCAAACTTGGTAAACAAATCAGTCACCACAAGAATGTTCTGATAGCGATCTATTGGGCGATTGAGTGTAAGGTAGTCCTTAGCTACAGTGTACATTGGAGCCTTAGGTATCAAAGGGACAAGAAGAGCCCTTGCATTAACTTTACCTTTATGAAATGTGCAGTGCGGACACCTTTGTATGTAAGCACATACAACCTGCTCCATGCAAGGCCAGTAAAAGTTCCTCTGCAATAAGGACAGCATTTTTTCAGTCCCAGGGTGTCCTGCTTGACAATGGTACTCCTCCAAGAGTGCCTTGACCTTGAGTTCAGGAACTACCACCTGTTTAAAAGTCTCAAGAGTTGAGGAATCTAGCACCCTTCTAAACACTACACCATCCAAAATCTCCAGTCTCCACCACTGATTTTACTGGTTCTGAAAGCGACAGTCTTTGGGCAGCATCTGGTAATCCACCTTGTCCCAAGTACTCCTGAATTTGACAAAGAGTAAGATCTTCCTCTTGTGCTTGCCTCCACTGTGCAGGATTCTGTCCCCAGTCCATGGCATTTCCTTCTGTCGCTGGGGCTCCTACTGCTCGCACCAGCAGATCGTCATCCTCCTGATGAGACACCATTTGGTCTATGGGATCAACAGGATGCCTAGACAACACATCAGCATTAGTATGTTCCCTACTGGGGCGGTACTTACTAGTGTAGTTAAAACTGTCAAGTTGTGCAACCCACCTTTGCTCTACAGCCCCCAATTTTGCAGTTTGTAGGTGAACAAGCGCATTGTTGTCTGAGTTAAGACAGCCCCCAAAGCACAAGATTGTCAAAAAATTTCCTATCAAACAGTGATTTGCAAATTAAGCAGAAACTTTTGCTATACAGAAAAACTCTTGTGCAACAGCAAGTACAGACTTTAACACAATTAAGTGAGAATGAAGTAGCTACTCATAAATTTGTCATAAAAATGACCAAGACTGTAGGCTACTCTTGCTGAGAACTTGAATAAAATGGATGAAAAAATAAATATCCATTACAACAGCTAAATTGCATTGAATGCATGTTAAAGAATATAGATTTGGAAATTATGGCATCACCTTCATTTGAAAACTCCCTAACTGCAGCAGTCCCCAACTCGGTACTGAGCGCAGAGAAAGAAATAATTTATTCTGTTCCTCTGTATTGTCTATCAAAGTCCATGTTTTTCTGAAAAAAAAATTACTGAATATTCTCTCTCTTTACTGTGCCTGACTCCTACCTGTCTGTCTATCTGCTACATGTTTTGACAAACACCTGTCTCACCAGATACTCATCTTTCCTTTACCGGGAGTTTTACCGGGAGGAGGGGCTCTCCTTGGGGGTTTGCCGGGGGCGCACGTTGGTCTGTGTCCAGACTGGAGATTCACAGCTTTAAAGCTCATTGACAAGATGTAGTAATGAGTTTACCTCTAAAGATGTATAAAATGTCACAACACTGGCTGTAGTGTTAGATTTCAGGTTCAGGTTCAGGTTCAGGTTACTTTATTTGTACCCGTAGGTAGATTTGTTTTGCAGTTGGTGACATCCATATTTACAAGCCACTAATTACATTCAACATAGACACAAACACAGGCACACATCTTACAAAATAGGTAAATATAAAATATGTACAATATAATTTTTATAGCTTGTTCAACTCTTTGACAGCAGCAGGGACAAAGCTGTTTTTGTAGCGCTGGGTTCTACTTTTTGGGACAGCAAACCTCCGTCTGGAGGGAAGAAGCTGAAAGTTGCAGTGCAAAGGGTGGGAGTCATCATTTAAAATCGAGTCGGCCATCCTCTGTACTTGTCTGGTGTACAGGGATGTCAGGCTCAGCTGTGACTCACCAAGCAAACGACTGGACCATCTGACTACCTGATCCAAGGATTTCCTCTGTTTCAGTTTTATCTGACCAAACCATGACATTAAAGAAAAGGATAAAACAGATTCAATAAAAGCCCGATAGAACATAGTCATTATGGTTCGGTCAATTTGGAAGCGTGCAAGTTTCCTCAAACAATGCAAATTTTGCTGACCCTTTTTGCACACCCTTTCACAGTTCACCTCAAAGTTCAATCCATTATCAATAATCGTCCCAAGATATTTGTAGGATTGTACACATTCGGTGGTCTGGCCTTTTAGTATGGTGACTTTGTGCCTGGGAGTTTTCCTCCTAAAGTCAATAATCATATCTTTCGTTTTTGTTGTATTCAGCTGCAGGTAGGAATCCTCACACCAGTGAACAAAGTCATCAACTACTGGGCCGTGGCCACTCTCACCATCCTGGAGGAGACTGACAATGACTGAGTCATCAGCATACTTTATAATGTGTCTGTTGTCATGTCTGCTCCGACACATGTTTGTGTACAGGATGAAGAGTAGTGGTGACAACACACACCCCTGAGGAGAGCCAGTAGAAGAGCACTTTAGGTCAGACAATGTGCCATTGACCCTTACTCTCTGCGTCCTGTTGGTTAAGAAATCCAGAATCCAACCCACCAGATTATTGCTTAAATCAAATTGTTGCAGGAGCCTTTCAACTAAAATATGAGGTTGGATTGTATTAAAGGCAGAAGAAAAGTCCACAAATAAAAGCCTGGCGTGTGTCCCATTAAAATCCAGATGTTTAAAAAGCATGTCAAACAGTGACAGTGGCATCCTCCACTCCTCTGTGAGGCCTATAGGCAAACTGCAGAGGATCCAATGCATGTTCAGTCTGCCTTAGGACCTCACATCTGACCAGTTTTTCAAAAATTTTCATTAAAATTGAAGTCAAAGCAACTGGTCTAAAGTCATTTACCGTTTTAGGACAGCTGGATTTTGGAACGGGAACAACCACGGCATCTTTCCAGATCTTAGGCACATGTTGTGTCTGTAAGGACTTATTGAAAATGTAATGAAATATAGGACTCAGTTCATGTGCACAGGACTTTACCAGGCGTCCACATATATTATCAGGGCCCTGACTTTTGTTCACTTTTACAGCGTGGAACTCCCTTTTAACATCCTGCATCTCAATATTAAAGTGCTGATTGTCTTTGAGTTTCTGTTTCAAATCTTGGATTTCTGTGCTAAAATCAAAGGAGTCAAAACGACCATAAAAACAGTTAAGAGCATTAGCCAGCTCTGTGTCTGAACTAAAACCATCTAAAAACACACGATTACTGCGCTCTGTGCTCTGAAGGCCTGCAATAGTTTTCATACTGGCCCAGGCCGAACCAAGTTTATTTGCTGCCATCTTGCTTTCCAACTCTGATTTATAATTCTGTTTTGCTCTTAAAATTTCGGCCTTCAGCTCCTTGGTGGCAACCTGTAGCGCAGAAACAGACCCCTGTTTAAAGGCAAGAGCTTTCCTCTGTAAGCAGGATTTAACTGATTTAGTTACCCATGGTTTGTTGTTGGGATATATTTTGACACGTTTACGTGGAACAAACCTATTTTGACAGTAAGCCATGTATGAGCATGTGAGCTCAGCCAGAGAGTCCAAATCATCCCCGCAGGCCATTATGAACATCTTCCAGTCTGTACAGTCAAAGCATTCCTGGAGGCTGTGCTCTGAATCTTCTGTCCACACATCAATGTCTCTCATCTCCACCTTGCCTCTTCTGAGAGCAGTTTTATATGTGAATGAATGAATGAATTTATTTATTTCGGATAGTACATTACAGGTTAAAAGAAACTGTATAATATAACAACAAGGTCAAATTAGACAAAGACTCCTTCTACTATACAATTCCACGTGAGTTATCCGAAATGGGTGATGGCTGAAGCCGCAGCTTATATTGCCCACCCATATTCCATCCAAGAATTCAAAGGAGAAAAAAGAGAAAACAAGACAAGAGCGATTACAATTTAAAACAAGGCTAAGACAAAATATGACTGAGAGAAAAAGAAAACTGAGCTAGTCTAAGTTAAGCGGTTACTATTCAAAAACAAATCTAAGACATAGTGTCACAGAGAAAAAAGAAAAACTAAGCTATAACACAACACAGGCTGGAAATGTCAATCCTTATGTGAGTTTACATGTCGTCTTGTAAATATGTTTGGAGTATTTCTTCCTTTAGTTTTTGTTTAAATTGTCCAAGCTTTGTACATGATTTTAATTCAGGTCCAAAATCGTTCCATAATCTGACACCTTGCACTGAAATACAGTGTTGCTTGGTAGTTGTTCTCACTGTAGGCTTTTGAAATATACATGTTCCTCTGAAGTGATATCGTTTCTCCCTTGTTTGGAACAACTTTTGGATATTTGCGGGCAGTGATAGATTCTTCACTTTGAACATTATTATTGCGGTTTTAAAGTCGATCAGATCTTTCAACTTGAGAGTTTTTTGTTTAAGAAAAAGTGGGTTTGTTGGTTCCCTGTAAGCTGCTTTGTTGATTATTCTAATAGCTCTCTTTTGAAGCATAAAGAGTGGATATATGTTTGTTTTATAGGTATTTCCCCATACTTCATTACAATATGTCATGTATGGGAGTATTAATGAATGATACAAGGTGTATAGTGTGGGTTGATTCAGCAAATTTTTCACTCTGTGTAATATTGCAATTGATTTGGATACTTTACCTTTTATATAATTAATATGTGGCTTCCAACACAGTTTGTTATCAATTATTACTCCAAGGAATTTAGTTTTGGATACCCTTTCAATCTCTACACCATTTACACTGAGTTTGGGTACTGGGTAGTTGTGATGGTTGTTAAAGACTATAAATTTTGTCTTGCTTAAATTGAGCGTTAATTTGTTTGAATCAAACCACAGTTTCAGCTTTCCTAATTCCTTTCCGAGTGTATCCAGAAGTTGTTCCAAATTGTTTCCACTGCATAGCAGGTTAGTGTCATCAGCAAACAATATTAAGTCCATTTTTTCTGAAACTTTACATATATCATTTATATACATATTGAATAATAATGGTCCCAAAACTGAACCCTGTGGGACTCCACAGGTGACCTTCAGTAGCTCTGAGTTTTTGTTGTTAACACATACAAACTGATATCTATTCTTTAAGTAACTTCTTAACCAGGACAGTGCTACCCCTCTAATACCACAATTTTGTAGTTTCTTTAATAATAGATTGTGATCTACTGTATCAAATGCTTTTTTAAGATCCAGGAATACTCCAACTGAATACTCTTTATTTTCAATGGCTGTTGATATTTTTTCTGTAAATTCCATTAAGGCATATGCTGTTGTCCTTTTGTGTCTGAACCCATATTGCTGCTCACACAATAAATCATTCTTCAGTATGAAGTTGTCAATTCTCTCATAGAATATTTTTTCAAGTATCTTGGAAAATTGCGGTAATAGTGAAATTGGTCTGTAGTTGGAGAGTTCCCCTCTGTCGCCTGTCTTGTAAATCGGAATTACTTTAGCTATTTTCATTGCATTGGGAAATATACCTGATTGGAGAGACAGGTTACAGATATACGTCAGTGGTTTCACTATGCATTCGATAACAGTTTTGACTAGTAGCATATCAATACCATCGCAGTCAGTAGATGTTTTACTTTTGAACGATTTAACAATTTCAATGACCTCTCTTTCGTCTGTGTTCTTTATGAAGATGGTGTCTTTTACAGCAGTATTATTGCATATTGAATCACCTGTTGGCACCGTAGTGGGTATTTCTCGGGCCAGTTTAGGTCCAATGTTAACAAAAAAATTATTAAATTCATCTGCAGGTGAAGCTATATTCACATTCGGAGTCGATTTATTATTTTTTGGAATGTTAGTTGGGTAGCTGGTATTTCTGCTTTTATTTCCAAGGATACTGTTGATTATTGTCCATGTATTTTTAATATTGTCTTTGTTTTTTTCCAGTTCTTTACTGTAATAGTCTCTTTGTGGGCAGCAAATGTGGGCAGCAAATGAACACAGTTGTGATCTGAAGATCCTAAAGGAGGAAGGGGAAGTGATTTATAGGCCCTCTCTATGGATCCATAGCACAGGTCCAATGTCTTTTTTCGCCTGGTTGGGCAGGAGACATACTGATGAAAGTTTTTAAGTGTCTTCTTTAAAGAAACATGGTTAAAATCCCCAAGAATGAAGTTTGGCGCCTCTGGAAAAATTGACTGCAGCCGCTGCACCACATCAGAGATGGTGCTGGAGGCGGAGTCAGCGTCTGCCCTCGGATGAATATACACAACTGTGATGAAAAGTTGGGGAAACTCTTGAGGCGAATAAAAGGGGCGAAGCGACACAGACAGGAGCTCCACATCGGGTGTACAGATGCGCTCTCTGGCCGTGACAGATGTGCAGTACTGCTTATTACCTCCGCCAGGCCGAAAAGGCCAGGAGGAGGTTATGTTTTTGCTGGAGTTTGTGTGTTTGTCTGTCTGTCTGTCTGTTTGTCTGTCTGTCTGTTTGTCTGTTGGTTAGCAAGATAACTCAAAAAGTCTTGGACGGATTTCCGTGAAACTTTCAGGCGTTGTTGGAAATGGTACAAGGAAGAACTGATTAAATTTTGGGGGTGATCCAGTTCACCGTCTGGATACAGGAATTTTTTAAAGCATTTTTCAACACTGTGACATACAGCCATTTTCAACATGTGCGCAGGCGCAATAGAGGGCGCTGGTCGACGTGTCTGATGAACACAAACTCCGCCTTCTACAAAGTTTTACGCACAAAAGCACACAGAAAACAGGGCTCGCCAGAGTGCCTGTGTTTGCACTACGCTGCAAAAGCTGACACGGGCAGCTGTCCGGCGTCGGATTATTTGGCAGAAATTCCCCGGCCAGCCATAGGGGCTGTGCAAAAACCAGCTCTCTGCCGGGGGAGGCTTCCAAATCCTCTTTTTTCCGCGGACCGCAAACCCAGTAAAACCCACGGCAACCATTATCGCACCTTCTTTTGTCCAGCGGCTCCGGAACAGAGAGGAATCCCGGCGCCAGGAATGCTGCGCCTGATATGTCTCACTCTAATGCTAAAAGTGACTGCATCAGGGATTTACCACCTTGAATGAATGAATGAATGAATGAATGGCCTGGGCCCGCCGCAAAACCTCACACGGGCAACTGTCCGCCGACGGATTGTTTGGCAGAAATTCCCCGGCCAGCCATAGGAGCTGCGCATTTGGCACAAATTCACCGGCCAGCCATAGGCGCTGCGCAAAAACGAGCTCTCTGCCGGCGAAGCCTCTAAATTCTCGTTTGCCGCGGAGCGCAACCCCCCAAAAAATAATATTGTAGCGAACTCAATATGAGCACCCTACTTGGCTTGCCAAGTGGCTTGACCCTATTGGCGACACAGGTACAGTGCGGGACTCCGGAGCGTGACTTCGAACCTCCCGGTGGGACGTCGCCATGTCGAGCAGCACGTTACAATATAATATAAAACCCACGGCAACCTGTCTACCCAATTTGCATCTGTCAGTGGAGGAGATGGACACAACAGCAACACTTCAGTTTATTACCTCCGCCAAGGAGGCAATGCTTTTACTACTGAACCACTAATCCTATCACTATCAGATTGATTGTCATTGATTAATTGTGTGTTTATTGCACTGTCCCTGTCAAATAAACAAATAATCATTGTGAATCCAATTGCTAGTCATATGTTTACATGCTCAAGGAATCTGAAAACGTACACACAAACACTGTATGGTGGGAATTGTGGCGCTTGGCGGAGGTCTGCGCTCTCCGAGTGCTTTTCTAGTTAATGTATAAACATACGCCGCCCCCCTAACGCTTCCCAGTTACCTCTTCCTGCCGATCCAAGCGCAGCGGAGCTCCAAAGCCGTCAATCCACAGGTCTGCGTCTCGATCATGCGCAGTAAGCCAAGATTCTGTGAAAGCCATGACGCAGCAGTTCTTAAAATCCTTCTGGTAACGTACATTGCCTTGAATTTCCTCCACCTTGTTTGATTTGCTCATTTGTTTGTTTTATGGCATCTCTCCTCATGTGCGCTTCCGCAACGGGGTGCTTTTCAGGCAGGTGGACTTTTTTTCAACACAAACCCAGCACTTTGTACACGCAGTCAAGACAGAGACATGGGGAGACGTCCACCGGAGGGCCAGGGGAGACGGAGGAAGGGACAGTGTGGGAAAACTCGCGGGTGAGTGTTTTTTTTAATCGCACACTTTGTTTTTTGCTGATGTGTTCCGTTAATGCTCACTGTAAACACGGAAGTGAGCGCGGTGCAGTGATGCATTTGATTGGTTAGACTGAGCATTTGAGCACTACTCAGGGACAAATTTGATTGGCGAAATTGGTGGAAGTTGACGAGGATTGGCCAAAATTGCGGGAAAGTTGCAGTGATTGGACAAAGTTGCAAGGTCACTCTAAAGATGCAGCGATGGCCTGATTTCGTGTGAATTAGTGGGATCGCAATATCGCGAAATCGTGGAGGGACTGGTAAGTGTAAACAGATCTTCCACGTGAATTTTTTTTTTTTGTAATAGACAAGAGACTACGTTCAGTTTGTTAAACTCTGTTTTTCTACAGATGTAATTCCTGATGCCTGAATGATGCCATCATTTGAAGACTTCTGAGAACAATAAGTTTCAGGTAGAATTTCAATAAGGCCTGAAAAGAAAGTGTAGAACAAAGAAAAGGTAGGGCCCAATTTCTGTCTTTGCCTTGGACCTCAAATGGACTTAAGTCCGCCCCTAAACCCATCTACTGCCATCAGGCAAATGAGCTCTTTTTGGGGTTTTGTAGGCTAATATGAGGCTAATAATGAGTCGGGGATGGCTTAGGAAGACAAGAGACGTGCATCATAGCCTGGTAGACAGATGGCTCAGTGCTGGCCAGCGGGCTGAGTGGGTTTAAGTAGGCATGCCCTGACGAGGAGCAGGTGTGCGTCCAGCTGAGGATGATAGTGGCCGAGAGCGAGTCATCACAGACAAATCCCTTACACAGTCAAACATAACAAAACAAAAAATAAGGGACGGAGATTTCTATTGGGTAGCACTGCTCACTTTATTTCATGTTGCGTGTAAAATCATGAACGGCTTCCTAACCCAGTCACGTGATCCGACATCAACACATACGTCACGATGCACGCCTCGAAACATGCCTCACCAAATATAAGTGACTTTCGCATCACAGCTCACACAAAGCATCATGGGAACGTGGCTACCAAACACGCTCTATCAATACATTTAATTTATGGAAAGTTCCTGATCTACGAGCATATTGTATGCATAGGGGTCTTCCCGGTTGTACCCGCAAACACAAGGATAAACTAGTTGCACTTGCATTCATGGCCACGTTGCAGAAATTGGCCAAAATGGCCCCCCTGTATGTATGCTGACATAGCAGATCATGCATCCTAGAGCGCACGAGAGCGCCCTCGTGCGCTCTAGGACACAGAGACTTGCCCGTCCGCGGTACAACGGAGCGCAAGAGGTTAAAGGACCAAGCACCCTTACTTGCGAGACTCCAAAACGATTACAAAGAAGGTAAGTGAGTGGTTTGACAGCTCAACTTTGGTTTTGTCATTTTGAGTAAATTTCACTACAAGGCATAGCCTGCTTACTTAGATCTATAGGTCGATACTACTATAGCTTAAGTACTACACGTTTTCAATGATTTGCAATTTTATTTTATACCAGCCTACTTATCAATGGCCTTAATTATGTGTGTGTGTGGATCAAGCTTCATTACCAATATACAAAGAACTAGATCCTAGATCCAGGCCTGCCTGTCTGTACCTACTACTTCAGGGCTTAGACTCGTGTCAGTTAGGCTAGAACTTGAACAATACACAACACTATTTAATTATGTTATAATATAGACTTATTGCTTTAATCCAACAATTACGTCCGTCCAGATCCTTCAGCTCCGTGGGGAATGTATATAACGTGAATGGCAGTGGACATGTGCACACGCTGGTCCCGAAGTTACACGCATGTATGCTGCAAGCTTTCTTTTTCCACCGCTCTAGATGATACATGCCGTTCCACACTTCACCACGGCACAATGTGTACCTGGCATAACGGCAATTTAAAGCTTGAAGCAGACTTTAAACGGCAATTGTTCAGGTGTGACAGTACTGTCTCTATACAAAAGCAAGGCGGCTACTGGAATGTTTGGTAGTCGTGAACTTTGAACTCACATAGTCCTCACATGCGCACTCGTAATGCAAAAGTCAATTATTCCCTGGATAAGATCAGAGCACCGGTGCCTGCCTTCCCATCACTAGCTTCCAGACAGCTCCAGTGTGATGGGGTCAGAAGTGTATTGGAAGCCTGGAGTGTGTGTGTGTGGGGGGGGGGGGAGCTGTGAGTTTTTTCAATCCAATACACTAATTGTCATAGGAGGTTTGAGTAGAACTGACCCCTTTGTGTGAAGAATAGACTTCTGGCCACTTTGCTTTCTTCTTGGTGTGGGTGAGGAAGACTCCTGGATGTGTGGACTCAGTCAAGGATATTGAAGGACAAGGCCTGGAGTGTGACAGCAAGCCTCTGGGACTGATAACGTTTTAAAGGCTGCCTCATTTTTAAGGTCACACTGGCAATATTTGTGATTTTTATCTTATTTTGCCTTGTGTAATAAATGTTGGTGCTTGCAACTTTGGTGTGATGGTTACCAAGTGCTGCTCACCCTCGTAGCAGGAACCTAAAAGGGATTTGTTTTACTGGAGGTTAATGAGAGTTAATTAATTCTGTTCCACTAATTGGGTAACCTCCATACCCTTCACATGTACAACATGTAGGATAGTGATAAAATGGAACGAAGTTATCCGAGTGGTACAGAGAAATGGAGAAAAAGGGAAGAGCACAGACATTTCTTTTTTTAAAACAACCTTTTTCACTTCAACCAGGGTGGAGACACCCTCCCAAGGAGCAGTAGCGAGCAAAGCTGCTTGTAGGAGCACACATGCTGCTAATGACGAGCACCTATTGTTAATGAGAAGGCAGCAATGATGCCAGTTACTGCTGACAGTACAGGTAAATGACACAATTTTTTTTTTAATTATTTTTTTTTTAACTGCAAGATTTGCAGAGGCCAAGGCTCACAAGGTTAAATTTAAATATGACCACCTGTGCTCCCCAGGCATGCACAGGATATCTGCAGCCTCAGAAAATGAGACTACATGAGATTCAATATAGTTTTTGTTTTAAGATCCCCATTAGCACTGGTATAAAACATTGGCTATTCTTCCTGGGGTGTAACATACAACACTACACACATTTACAGATAACAATATTAAGATGAGCTGTAGAAGAGCTTGAAATGACGAGGTGATTTGATATATAAACCAAAGTTTATTTATCAGCTCTCCTAACAAGTCTCATTCAGTGCAGAGGTGGTAGAAGGAAAAGAGACCGAATATCTCCGGCTCACTGACTTTATACTTGCACATAACAAAAGACATGCATAACAAAGGCTGACATCCCTCATTATCTTAATCCCCCCATTGTCTTGGTATTTCCTCTCCTCGCCCCAGGGGGTGAGGGTAGCTCCTCTGGTCTCCACCGCAGTGTCTGGGAACGTCTTTGTTCTTCACTTGGCGGTTGAGAGCCTTTGTCCTTTCAGAGGTGTGAAGTTGCTTTACATATGTAATTACCAAACATTTCCACATGCTTCAACATATGTAGGTTATGGAATATATGATTAATATAGACCACAGGCCCCCCAAACAACTAAGAAAAGACAATAGAAAGGTTCACAGTCTAAGATAATTACTATGACATACTAACTGTCACATCTCTTGCCACAGAGGAAACTTTCCAGCAGCCATGCTCCTAAGAGAGTTCAGTGGTAATCCTAACAGCATAGTAAAATCATAAGTCAGTCCTAAACTGTTGCAGCACAATTAGTGAACAATTGTGGAGTGGTTTGCATCAGTCCCTGTGCTGTCTGGGTTTTAATCTTCTCCCAAAACTGCTGTAGGTTGGTTTAGGCGTCCTGCTGGGACCTTCTTGTGAGGAATCTGCAGCGTGGGAAGGAGAGTGGTTAATTGTTCCCTGCAGGGGGGCTGAGTCTTTTCTCTTGGGGGGTCTACCCCGCCGAGGTGCTCTCGCCAACTGTGCAGGCTCGTCTTTCATCAAGAAGGCAGGTTTAAGTCTGTCAATGCTGACTGTTTCTTTTCTATTCCCAAAATCAAGCACAAAGTGTTTATTACCATGTTCCAGCACTCTGAATGGCCCATCGTATGCTGGGCGGAAAGTTGGTTTTAAAGCTTCATGCCTAACAAAAACGAACTCAGCGTTTTTTAAAGCTTGAGGGACAAAAACCCGTGGGAAGGAGTGATGAGCTGGACCGGGGAGAGAGTCCGGTCCGTTGCTGCCTAAAAACCTTGGGACTGGAAAGTGCCCTGGCTCTGGGTTCTCTGGTAAAAATTCACCTGGGAGCCTGAGAGGTTGTGCAAAAACTAGTTCTGCAGGAGAGGCGTCTAGATCCTCTTTAGGCGCAGCACGCAACCCCAATAAAACCCAGGGAAGTTTATTTACCCAATTTGTATCCGTTAGTGAGGCTCTGAGGGCAGCCTTTAAAGACCTGTGAAAACGCTCGCATAACCCATTAGCCTGAGGGTGATAAGCGGTGGTGCGATGAATTGTTGCCCCTAAGCTGCTGGACATGGCTGACCAAAGCTCTGAGACAAATTGAGGCCCCCTATCTGACGTGATGTCCGATGGGACGCCGAACCGTGCCACCCAGTTTGTCAAAAAGACGCGAGCAACTTCCTCCGCTGTGGTTGCCGCTAGAGGGACAGCCTCTGGCCAGCGTGTGGTGCGGTCTATCATTGTTAACAGGTGTGTGAAACCCTGGGAGGAAGGTAGTGGTCCCACGAGGTCGACATGAACGTGGTCGAACCTTCTAGCAGGGATTGGAAAAGGCTCCAGAGGGGCTTTTGTGTGTCTGTGTATTTTGGCGCGCTGACAAGAAATGCAAGTTTTTGCCCATTCTTTTACGTTTTTGCGCAGGCCTGGCCACACAAACTTTTCGGCGACCATTTTAACCGAGGCGCGCACACCTGGGTGCACGAGGGAGTGAATTGCGTCGAAAATACGGCGGCGCCATGTAGCTGGTACTAACGGGCGAGGTCGGCCGGTTGAAACATCGCATATTAGGGGGGGCACGCCGTCGCGTAGACCCTTTTTCTCCAGCCTTAACCCTGTTGGTCCAGACAGGAGTGCGCGCACGTCCGCGTCACTGCTTTGTTCCTCTGCCATGGCTGCATAATCTATCCCTGCATGGATAGGTGCTGTGTATGTGTCTGCGTTAGTGAAGAGTTCTGCTGCTGAGGCAGTATAATCTGTCTCCTCGCGCTCTGGTGATGTCACAGCGCGAGAGAGGCAGTCTGCTACCACGTTAAGTTTGCCTGCCACGTGTTGAATGTCTGTGGTGAACTCTGAAATCGCAGCCAGCTGTCTTTGTTGCCTGCCTGACCATGGTTCTGAAATTTTAGCCATAGCAAAGGTGAGCGGTTTATGGTCTACAAAAGCCGTGAAACTCCGCCCTTCTAACCAGAACTGGAAGTGGCGGATGGATAAATGAAGCGCTAGCAGCTCCCTGTCAAAAGTGCTGTATTTACGCTCAGTTTGGTTTAGCGATTTGCTAAAGAATGCTAAAGGTTGCCAGATCCCGCTAACATGCTGCTCTACAACTGCCCCTATAGCCAGGTCCGAAGCATCTGTGGTTAGCGCGATGCGGGCCGAGGGATCTGGGTGAACTAACAATGTGGCGTTAGCTAGAGCGCTCTTTACTTCCGCGAAGGCGTGTTCGCGCTCCGGGGTCCATTCGACCGCGTTGGAAGCTTTCTTTTTTTTGAGCGCGTCATATAGTGGCTGCATGAGCTGAGCTGCGTGGGGGAGGAAACGGTTGTAAAAATTAACCATTCCTAAAAATTCTTGTAGCGATTTGACCGTCTGTGGCCGTGGGAAACTTTTTATCGCGTGAACTTTGTCTGGAAGTGGAACTGCCCCCTTCGGAGAGACTTTGTGTCCTAAAAAATCAATTTGTGACACGCCGAATTTGCATTTGGCTGGATTGATTATTAGCCCGTGCTCTTCTAGCCTCTGAAAAACCGTAGTGAGGTGCTGCTCGTGTTCTTCCTCAGACGAGCTGGCTACCAGCATGTCGTCGAGGTAGACGAAAACAAAAGGAAGGTCGCGTAATACTGCGTCCATCATTCGTTGAAAAGTTTGAGCAGCGCCTTTGAGGCCGAAAGGCATTCGCAGAAATTCAAAAAGACCGAAAGGGGTTATTACAGCTGTTTTAGGAATGTCCTCCGCTCGGACTGGGACTTGATGATAACCGCGGACTAAGTCTATTTTTGAAAAAATGCGCGTGCCCGCCAGATGTAGTGAAAAATCTTGAATGTGAGGAATTGGGTAGCGGTCATGCGCTGTAGCATTGTTTAATCTGTGGTAATCTCCGCACGGTCTCCAAGAACCGTCGGATTTCGGAACCATGTGAAGTGGCGAGGCCCAAGGGCTCTTCGAGCGTCTAACAATGCCCAATTTTTCAAGGGTCGTAAACTCGTCTCGTGCTATGTTGAGCTTGGCCACGTCTAAGCGGCGAGCTTTGGCAAATACGGGTGGGCCTGTTGTGGGAATAAAGTGTTCGACCCCGTGTTTAGCCACAGTGGCTGAGAATTTGGGGATTGTGAGTGCTGGAAATTGGGTGAGGAATTGCTCAAACTTACCTCCTGCCGTGGTGACATTAGCCTGCACAGGTGGTGGAGAAACTCGAGCTGAGCATGGAATAGAAGCAAAGGACAGTGCATTAACCAAGCGCCTATTTGCTAGATCCACTAATAACCCATGTGCACACAAAAAATCTGTGCCTAACAAGTTAAACCTCACCGCAGCTACAACAAATGTCCATCTGTAGTTGCGGCCGTGGATGTGGAGGTGCAGGCTCTTTTCGCCGAAAGTGTCGATGTTAGAGCCGTTGGCTGCCACCGCTCCGTTGCCCCGGGTGCCCATGGCTCGATCTGCGTGGGAGGGCGTGACGAAACTCAGCTGAGCTCCTGTGTCGATGAGGAACTGCTTGCCGGTGTGTCCATCCGTCACATACAACAGCTTATTCTTCTCGCCGAGAACCGCTGCTGTTAACGGCTCTCGGCTTTGGCGTTTAAATTTGCAGGGGGGAACACATTTGTGAGCCTTCTCGGCGAAACGGTGGTGATAATAACAGACGTCGCTCCGTCTGTTAAGTTTTGGCCGTGTCGCTGTCACCGCGGGCTGGATCTGCTCAGTGGGTTGTGGCTCTTCGTGGTTCTGGGCGTCAGCGTTGAGGTCTGTGGATGCTGCTGTGGGTGTCAGCTCCTTGCAGGTGTTGACGAGCCGTTGAGCTTCGTTGGCGAGCACGCGGAAGTCTTGCTAGGTGCTGCATCTCGTGTTGGCGAGTGTCCCTCTCATGTGTGGCGGCAGCGTGCTGAGGAATATGAATTGGAGGAGGAAGTTGTCGTTGTCTTCTTCTTTAAGCTGCAGCAAATCCTCCATGAGGGCTTTAGGTTTGCACCCTCTGTGGCCGTAGACCGCCAGGATCTTCTCGGCTCTCTCTTCAGCTGAGGGGACGTAATTTGCCACGATGGTTGCTTTCAGTATTTCATACTTGTCTTGGGCCGGCGGCCGCTGGATCATGTTCCGCACACACCAAGAGGTGGCAGCATCAAGTTTGGAGACGATATGATAGAATTTGGTATCGTCAGCCGTGATGCCCGCCAGTGCAAACTGAGCTTCAGCTTGCTGAAACCACGAGGCGGGGTCTTCTTGCCAGAAGTCTGGCAGCTTGACAGCGACGGCATTCGTGTATACCATCACTGCTGTGTCCGCAGGGTGAGAATGCCTTGTTTCTGCTCTCACAGCGGTGCTGGTGCTCGGTTGAGCCCTCTCAATCCCTTCTGCCGGGGGGGAAAGACCTCCATCTGTTCCCCTGTCTGCGTGGGTGCTGGCGTCTGCCTGGGTCGCCACGGATGAGTCGATTGCGGGGGAACGCCTCAGGTCCATATTCGCGTCAGGGTCACCAGTGTAGAAGAGCTTGAAATGACGAGGCGATTTGATATATAAACCAAAGTTTATTTATCAGCTCTCCTAACAAGTCTCATTCAGTGCAGAGGTGGTAGAAGGAAAAGAGACCGAATATCTCCGGCTCACTGACTTTATACTTGCACATAACAAAAGACATGCATAACAAAGGCTGACATCCCTCATTATCTTAATCCCCCCATTGTCTTGGTATTTCCTCTCCTCGCCCCAGGGGGTGAGGGTAGCTCCTCCGGTCTCCACCGCAGTGTCTGGGAACGTCTTTGTTCTTCACTTGGCGGTTGAGAGCCTTTGTCCTTTCAGAGGTGTGAAGTTGCTTTACATATGTAATTACCAAACATTTCCACATGCTTCAACATATGTAGGTTATGGAATATATGATTAATATAGACCACATGAGCCTTCATTAGTTCCACAATGGGGAAAAACAAACCAGCTCAATTTCATAAAAAAAATACAACTTAATATGGGAGAAAACTTAAACCCTAGTAATTTTGAGTGTCCATGAAAGAGTTCAACCACCATCCTGCTTATTGTTGGAGCAACGGCCCAATGTTGTCTCTGAATGTTCCTTATTATGCTATAAAGCTTGTTGACTCATGAGAGAATGTAAAATAAACTTGACCAACAAATAACACAACATAACAAAAATAATTTTTTTGTAAGTTGTCTGTGTTTTTTCAACTGATTTAAGACAATTTTGCACCGCTGAATCCGAAAATGACATCCGTTTCTCTCGATCGGGTCAGGTTTTTTTGCTAAGTTGTAAGCAGTTGTACAGCAGTTGTACAGTTGTACTGTAAATTGAATAGTAGACATTGATAAAGGTAAGTACATGTAAATTGAATATTACGTCATCATTGTTCAAAATTCAGAGAATTTCAAGAAATGAAAAAGAATTTTGCATCATATAAAGCGAAAATATCCGTATATGTAAACAAAAACGTAAAAAACATGTGGTCATAATTCAAAAAGTTGACCTCATTGAGCAAAACCAATGTGATTTTTGGATTCAGCACATCAAAATTGTCCTAAATCAGCTAAAAAAAACTTAGACAATAAATTTGGTGTTGACCAGTGTGTAATCTTTGATAATAAAAGCATTGTAAAAGGAAAAGGAGAATAAAATGGACAGAAGAGAATTACAAATTTTAAAGCAGATGCTTTTTTCATAGTTTACTGCAATGATATTCTATATATCACTGCAAGAATTTTTTTTTTTTAAATTTTATATACTTTATTGATCCCCAGAGGGGAAATTGAGGGCATCCACCTGGATGGATGAAGCAGCCACGGTACGGCGCTATCCCTTAACCATTCACACACACATCCACACCTAGGGCCACTTTAGAGTCTCTAATTAACCTAACCTGCATGTTTTTGGCCTGTGGGAGGAAACTGGAGAAATCCCGGAGTAAACCCACGCAGATACGGGGAGAACATGCAAACTCCACACAGATCACTGTTGGTCAGGGGCTGGGATCGAACCAGGGATCCCATGGCCAAGGGTGAGTTGCTGTGCTAGTGCAGTGCTAACCACTGCGCCACCACACCGCCCACACAAGTGGGGCTCCAAAACCGTCAATACAAAGGTCCGGGTCCCGGTCATGATCCATAAGCCACGTCTCCGTGTACGCCATGACACAGCAGTTCTTGAAATCCTTCTGATATCGGACATTTCCTTGAATTTCATCCACTTTATTTCTCAGGGATTGTACGTTCCCCATAATAATGGAAGGAAGAGGAATGTGGTTAAGCTGACGCCTCCTCAGGTTTAATCTTACACCTCCACGCTTTCCGCGTTTCCTTCTCTTGTTCCTCTTTTTCATTGCTGTGTCCATGAAAATCTCTTAAAATAAGGTCCGGCAGTGGTGGCACAGACTCAAACACAGACGCTGGATTATCCATGTTTAGTTGCAGTAACATGTCTCTGGAATACTGCATTCTTACCAACGTGACCGCGCTGACGTCCCAGACAAAGAGCAGGTAAGAAAGAAGCCACAGTGTGAAAACAAGAAGAAAATCCATACTGATGGAACCAAAGAGTTCTTCATTATATAGTCCACAAACATTCAAGGACAAAAACAGCACAGAGAATTACGTTAAAACACATTAAAGTACATAAAAACAGAGATTGAGACGCCAAACTTTTTCACCCACTGCCAGTCGCTGCGTGTGCCTGCGCCCAACTTTTTGTGTTGTTATGCCCGTGTTTGTTTACGCTTATAAGTGCATGAGTCCTGTGTATACTTTTTTTTTTAATGTTTCAGTCACCTCCGGGGATAGTGGGGGTCGCCAGTCTCTGTCACCGTTATTTTGGGGGTCGTGGGCTGAAAAGTTTGGGAACCCCTGCAGTAGAGTATGTATTGGAAGCCTTAATTTTTTACTGTAACAGGGAAAAATACTGTGTTTCTCTGTTTTCACAAATTTAACTGACAAATATTGTAACTGACCGTTGATACATGACCGTTAGAGTAGCAACTGACTAGTTTCTAGCGTCTCTATAGGGTAGGTGTTATACAGTATATTAATATGACATGTTATTGAGTGATGAGGGTGGTGGCTCCACCTTTCCGGTTCCACCGCCACCCTGAGTATAAAGAGCTGATGTGGAAGAGGCACGGTTTGTTTTGACATTCGCCTCTGTCTGTACAGGGGTGCCTAGTGTCTGTGAGTAATACTGTACAATAAAGTCAAGTTCTATTGCACCTCCGGCCTCGTTATTGGAACATGGTTTATGGACACAGCATTTGGCGATGAGGATAAAAGTATGGATAAAGGTAATTCGGGCATTCGGCCATTTCTGGAGCTTCCTGGTGAGCCGCCGGTGCCGTGGGAGAGGTGGTTTGCCACATTCCAGAATTATCTGGTGGCATTGAACCTTGGTGAGTTAGAGAAATTGCGTGCATGGGCAGTATTGGTCCATAACCTTGGCGTGGAGGGACAGTGCATTCTCAGCACATTGGGAGTGAGCGACAGTTTTGAGGACGTGGTTGGGCTAATGGCGCGCTACTTTCACGCCCCTGAGAACGTCATCGTCTGGAGGATCCAGTTCCGACAGTGCCGCCAGCAGGCTGGAGAGTCGGTGCAGTGGTATGTTGCTGACCTGCGCCAACTGGCTGGGTGTTACCAGTTTGGGACCTTGGAAGAGTTAATGGTCCGGGATCAGTTGGCAGAGCACATGTTGTGTGCAGTGGCACGGTCAAGACTCCTTACCCATTTCGGTGAACTGACATTGGCCAAAGCTGTGGAGATAGCCCAACAGTTGAAGCAGCAGATAAACTGTCAAGGGACCTAGGTGAGAGAACAGCGTTGGGGCAACCCGACTCACAATCAGCGGCGCAGGCTGTAGACCCGGATAGCGATGACAGCATGGAAGACAGAGAAGAATACGCTACCGCTATAAAAATTAGGTCTGCCCTGGGGTCGCCAAAGTGTTTTGGCTGCGGGCCTACCAAGCACCGGTAGAAGGCGAGACAGTGTCTGGAAAAAGGCAAATGCTGTGGTAAGTGCGGACTCCTAAATCATTTTGCTAAGGGTCTGTAAAAGGTTTGAACGAGGGGAACGGCGACGTGAAGTGGATTCCCCCGCAGTGACTCCTACAGTTGTTCACGCCGTCTCCCTGAGCACAGAAGGCCGTACATATTCAACAGTTACGTTGGACAGCGAGGACGTGCCTTTATTGGTGGACACGGGCGAGGTGAGGTCCATGTTGAACTGGCCTACTGTGAGGAGTTTTTTCCCCTACCATCGTGTGAGAGGTCTGTTGATGCCATTGTGTGGGTATGGCGGCAATAGGCTGTCCATCATGGATTCGCTGGAGCTGACAGCGAGGTACAAGTCAGCGGTGGTGTCCAGCCTGCAGTTTGTGGTGACCCCAAGTGGGTCGAATGTGATGGGCTGCGACCTGTTTTATGGACTGGGGTTCTCAATCACCAGTAGCAGCAGCGAGGAGTGGTCGGGCTGTGGTTTGTGGGACCAACTGGTGCCGCAAGTGGTGGACGATGCGGTTTGGGACGACACATGTCCTAGTATTCTGGGAGATGGACTGGATCAATACCACCCAGGGCCATCAGGGCAGGATTCCGGTGCCAGGGCCCACGTTATCCTAGGTGAGGGAACTAGGCGGCATGGTGGAACACCCGTAATGGCGGGTGAGGCTGTGAGAACGGCTCCCTCTGCTTCACGGTTCGGCCTGAAGATACCGAGAAGCATGGGACTGCAACGGCTACGTCAGCGTTCAAAATGAAAGAGAGCGTGGCAGGACCGGCTAGCACGGGAAACAGACGTGCCACACAGGAACACTGCAGACCGAGTTGGGCTTTGCGGGGGGTTGCCGATGTGGCGCGACCCGGTTGAGATATCGTGGACATTGGAAGTCGAGTCGAGCTCCTTTGAGGGTCGGTGATGTGGTTCGACCAAGAGAGGAGGCTCGGCTAAGAGGTGTCCATGGGAAGAGGAAGCAACGGGATGACCAGGGGCGACTGAAGGTGGTGGCTGATTGGGAGAACAGGTACCTTCGACTGTCAGATGACTCATGGAGACACCCCAACAGTCTCGATAAAGAAGCCACCCCCCAGGGAACTCGTCTGGTGGGTCCCGCCCAGAGCTCCTTCGTCTCTTTGTCCCTGGAGGTGAGCCATGTCGGGGCCCCAACACCTCCTTCTCCTGGATGGCGCACCGCAGCTCATTGGACGAGTCCCCCAGGGAATGGCTTCTCCACTGAGACTGTACGGTAGCAAGGGGCGATGGGTTGAGTTAAATGTGAATTGCCCGGGCTATGTAGTTAATAAGTTTCTCATGACAGACTGCTATAGCAGGTGCCCATGTGGAAAAAAAAATACCCATGTAATGTGTGTGTTATGGAAGTCAGGTTATTTCGCACCTCAGACAGAGACAATGAATACATATGGGAGAACAATGCCCAAGAGGGTGAGAGGGGGTTAATGAAGTGTAGTGTAAATATCATGCTGTGTATGAGGAAGTGCCTTGAAGCTTGTGAAGGTGACTTGGGATATAGAGAGGAATGCTTGCTGTAACCAGTCAGTCTGTTCTGTGCTTGTGAGATGTGAGTGTGAAATAAATCGTCTGACATGAAGCTGCCTCTTCATTTACACACTCCACACTGGTGACCCAAGACGTATTATGGAACACGAGGCGAGAACCCCAGAGCTGGCCCGGTCGGGAAGCCCCAGAGACGCAGCAGCCATTCCACAGACAGCCAGGACTGGAACCCCCAGCAACGCGTGTGCAGTTTCAGTCAAGCTACCGGATTTCTGGCAGCACAACCCGCGCTCTTGGTTCCACCACACCAAGGCCCAGTTCGCCCTCCGGGGAGTAACGGCAGACGACACCAAGTTCTACCATGTGGTAGCAGCGCTGGACTCCCGCACAGCCCAGCAGGTAGCAAGCCTGCTCGATCAGCCACCAGCCAGCAACAAATATGAGGCGCTCAAGGCTGCGCTCACCCGGCACTACATGCTCACTCAATGAGCCTCAATGAGCCTCTCCGCTCTCTCACATTCTGTGAGAGAGCGGAGAGGCTCCTGGTGCGGACTGAGTTAGGAGATGGGTCGGCCATAGACCTGATGGAGAAGATGCTGGCATTAATCGGCACGGACGACGGGCACTTTCTCTTTGCACACCTTTTCCTCCGGAACCTTCCAACAGTGGCGAGAGCGGTTCTGGCCAATTCGCCATTGCTGGCCGCGCGTGACTACCGTGCGCTAGCCCAGGAGGCGGACCGGATCATCCTCACCACCAGGGCGATCATAGTCAACGCGGCAGCGGCGGAGCCCAGCGAGACGACCAGAGGAGGCGAGGAGCCACCAACGGTAGCAGCAGCGGGGGCCAAGGAGCGCCAGAGAGACACGCTCTGTTTCTACCACCGCCGCTTCGGAGAGAATGCACGCAGAAGTGCGCCACCATGCCAATTCAAGCGCTCGGGAAAATGCCGAGGCCGGCGGTCGGTAGCAGCTGCGACCCTCGGTGAAGAGAACAAGCTGCTCTACTTGACGGACGCGCACTCGGGGAGGTGTTTCCTCGTGGACACCGGAGCCCAGAAGAGCTTCATCCTGCCAACCTACGCCGACCGGCTGGCAGGACATAGTGGCCCCGTGATGTTGGCAGCAAACGGCTCGGAAATTAAGACCTTTGGTGAGAGGACACTGATCTTATCTCTACACGGCCGTACATACGAGTGGACTTTTGTCGTAGCAGCACTGAATTACCATATCCTGGGGGCTGATTTTCTGTGTGCACATGGTTTACTGGTTGATGTTGCTAACAGGCGCCTGGTTAATGCACTGTCCTTTGACTCTCTCCCCTGTATAGCTCGAGTGACCCAGCCAACAGCACAAGCCAACGTCACAGCTCCAGGCGGTAAGTTCCACGCACTGCTCACTCAGTTCCCAGCACTCACGGTCCCGACGTTTTCGGCGGCCATCGCTAAACACGGGGTGGAGCACTTTATCACCACCACCGGGCCGCCCGTTTTTGCAAGACCTCGGCGCTTGGACGCAGCTAAACTGGCCATAGCGCGCAAGGAGTTCGCCAACCTGGAAAGGTTGGGCATCATCAGGCGTTCGAACAGCCCATGGGCATCCCCGCTACACATGGTCCCTAAGGCTGAGGGATCGTGGCAACCGTGCGGTGATTTCTGCAGGTTGAACAACGCCACAGCACACAACCGCTACCCGATTCCCCACATACAGGATTTTTCCCTCCACCTCGCCGGAGCACGCATTTTTTCCAAAATAGACCTGGTCCACGGTTACCATCAAGTCCCAGTGCGCGCTGAGGATGTACCCAAAACAGCGGTAATAACTCCGTTCAGTTTATTCGAGTTCCTGCGCATGCCATTCGGGTTAAAAGGCGCAGCACAGACGTTCCAGCGCATGATGGATGCAGTGCTGCGCGATCTCCCGTTCATGTTCGTCTACCTGGACGATATCCTGGTAGCCAGTGCGTCCGAAGACGAACACGAAACCCACCTCAGGACGGTTTTCCAGAGGTTGGAGGAGCACGGGTTAATAATCAACCCGGCGAAATGCCAGTTCGGCGTGACGGAGATTGATTTTTTGGGGCACCGCGTCTCTCCGGAAGGAGCGATCCCACTGCCTGACAAAGTGTGCACCGTGGCGGATTCTCCCCGGCCTCAGACGGTCAGGGCGCTGCAGGAATTTTTTATAACCGTTTCCTTCCCCGCGCGGCGCAGCTCATGCAACCATTGTACGCTGCGCTCAAGAGACAGAAACCCGCGGATAGGGTCAAATGGACCCCGGAGCGAGAGCGGGCGTTCTCGGAGGTTAAAGCAGCCCTGGCAAACACCGCACTGCTGGCGCATCCGGACCCGGCGGCCCGGATAGCGCTCACCACTGATGCTTCAGACGTGGCCATAGGGGCTGTCGTAGAGCAGCGCGTCGCCGGGGCTTGGCAGCCGCTCGCTTTTTTCAGCAGAACTTTGCGCGACAGCGAACGTAAATACAGCGCGTTCGACAAGGAGTTGCTGGCTCTCCACCTGGCCATACGCCACTTCCAGTTCTGGCTGGAAGGGCGCAGCTTCACCGCGTTCGTGGATCACAAGCCACTAACGTTCGCGATGGCCAAGGTTTCAGAACCGTGGTCGGGCAGGCAGCAGAGACAGCTGGCCGTGATCTCAGAGTTTACTACCGATATTCAGCATGTGTCTGGTAAACTGAATGTGGTGGCGGACTGCCTCTCGCGCGCCGTGGTGGCCCCGGTCTATGTGGGGATAGATTACGCAGCCATGGCCACAGAGCAGATTAGCGATGCAGACGTGCGCGCGCTCCAGTCTGGACCAACAGGGTTAAGGCTGGAGAGTAGGGTGCTGCAAGACGGCATGCCCCCCCTAATCTGCGATGTCTCCACGGGACGCCCTCGTCCGGTGGTCCTGGTCGCGTGGCGCCACCGCGTGTTTGAGTCGGTTCACACTCTGGCACACCCAGGAGTGTACGCGTCGGTCAAAATGGTGGGAGAGAAGTTTGTGTGGCTGAGCCTACGCAAACAAGTAAAAGAGTGGGCTGCAGCCTGCGTGGCGTGCCAACGAGCCAAGGTACACAGACACACGAAGGCTCCCTTGGAGCCATTTTGGGTACCAGCTAAGAGGTTCGACCATGTTCACGTGGACCTCGTGGGCCCCCTCCCGTCATCACAGGGGTGCACGCACCTCCTGACAGTGATGGACCGCACCACGCGCTGGCCAGAAGCAGTCCCACTGGCGGCAACCACGTCCGCAGACGTAGCATGCGCTTTTTTAACAGCATGGGTGGCGTGTTTTGGAGTCCTGTCGGACATAATGTCCGACAGGGGCCCTCAATTTGTTTCCGAACTCTGGTCCGCGATGGCCCGCAGCCTGGGTGTTACAATTCATCGCACAACCGCATACAACCCACAGGCCAATGGGTTATGCAAGCGTTTTCATAGATCACTGAAAGCAGTACTCAGGGCTTCACTGACGGATGCAAATTGGGTGGACAGGTTGCCGTGGGTTTTATTGGGGTAGCGCTCCGCGCCAAAAGAGGATCTGGAAGCTTCCCCAGTAGAGCTGGTTTTTGCGCAGCCCCTACGGCTGCCCGGGGAATTTCTGCCAGATGATTCCGCGCCGGACAGCTGCCCGTCTCAGCTTTTGCAGCGTAGCGCAAACACAGGCACGCTGCCGGGCCTGGCCCACCACTGTTTTCCGCGTGTTTTCGTGCCTAAAACTTTGAAGAACGCGGAGTTCATGTTCGTCAGACACGACGCCCACCGCCCTCCATTGCGCCCACCCTATGATGGACCGTTCAGAGTGTTGGAAACAGGGGATAAGCATTTTGTGCTAGACTTGGGGGGTAGACGGGAGAGAATTGGCATAGACAGACTCAAACCAGCCTTTGTAGTGGCGGATGAGCAAGTGCTGTTGGCGAGGGCCCCTCGGCGTGAAAGACCCCCACAGAGAACTCCCAAGGGGAATGATTCATCAGAGCAGCCACACGGACAGAGCGAAACCACCCCCCTCACCACGGCTCACCCGCAGTCGGACACACTCCCAGCAGCCCCCCACCAGCACAGCAGCGCCACGGAGGCAGTAAACCCCAGTTACAGCAGTTATGGGAGGAGACTGAAGCCGAAACAGCATGTGGACTGATATTCTATTGTTCTATCTAAGATGCTGGGGGGTGGTATGGAAGTCAGGTTATTTCGCACCTCAGAGAGAGACAATGAATACACATGGGAGAACAATGCCCAAGAGGGTGAGAGGGGGTTGAATGAAGTGTAGTGTAAATATCATGCTGTGTATGAGGAAGTGCCTTGAAGCTTGTGAAGGTGACTTGGGATATAGAGAGGAGTGCTTGCTGTAACCAGTCAGTCTGTTCTGTGCTTGTGAGATGTGAGTGTGTAATAAATCGTCTGACATGAAGCTGCTTCTTCATTTACACACTCCACAGTGTCACCATTTTTGGGGGTGTGTATTACTGTGGGGTTTGCCCAGGTTGTGGTGGTATAATTGGGAATGTTATAGCAGTGCATGAATGTGCATGTTAACTGATTGGTTGTTTACTTGTTAAATTGAATTTTCATCTTTATGTATATAAGATTATAGGGTTATTTTGTATTATAATAGGAACACAGCATTATTTTATTTTATGGACTTTTTGACATGATTTACGACCCAAGAGACAGACGCTGACACGAGAGATACAGACAATTATCTTTATTGTGAGTTTGTGAGTGAAGTGTGAGTGAATGTGTGAATGCTCGCCTGGCCACTGGAGCTGAGCCCGTCTTGCGGTAACCTGGCAACCCTGGAAAACACAAGCACAAGGTTACTGTTGTTCAGTAGCAATGTTCGGCGGGTATGCTGCAGGGGCTTACTTGCAGGTGCCACAATGAGAGGCTGGCTGGCTCCTGGTGTCCGTGCGACGTCGTGCTCGTGGTGTCCGGTGCTGTGGAGGTGAGGAGGAGCTCCGCGGAGCGGAGGACGGTGCCTCGTCAGCAGAGGAGGGTGGTCCGCCGCCAGGGAGGTCCACCTGTGCACAGGGGAAAAGGCTAGCAGAGGAATTGTGAAGAGATGGCTTACGTGGCCTGGTTTGACGAAGCGTAGAATTCTTCACGAGAGGTCGAGATCTTGGCACGTTGCTCAGTGAGAGTGACAGACGACTCCGTGCTGAGGCGTCCGCACGTTGGGCTTTTATGCCCCGCTGATTGCCACCTGCTGAAGTGAGCGCAGCTGATGTTGATGATGCTGATGACGGCCTAGCGGCCATCATGACAGTACTCCCCCCTCTAGAGGTGCCTCCAGGCACCTGCCCAATCCTACCTGGATGCGCCCGATGGAAATCGCGGATCAACTGCTTGTCGAGGATCAACGCAGGGCGTATCCAGGAGCGGTGCTCAGGGCCAAACCCCTCCCAGTCCACCAAATACTGAAGGCCCCGACCCCTCCTGCGGACGTCCAGGATTGCCGTTACCCCCCAGGCCGGATGGCCATCGATCATCCTCGGGGGAACAGGAGCCGCAGGGGGCGGGCACAGCGGGTCGGCGACGTAGGGCTTGACCTGGGAGACGTGGAAAGTGGGGAAGATGCGCATGTGAGAAGGGAGAGCAAGACGCACAGATACAGGGTTGACAATGCGGGAAATAACAAAGGGACCGATGAAGCGCTTGGTTAGCTTACGCTTCTCGGCAGGCACACTGATGTTCTTCGTGGATAACCATACCTTGTCACCCACCTTGTAATCCGGGGCAGGCCTCCTATGGCGGTTGGCCACCTCAATGTTCCGTTCCGTGGTCCTCAGAAGGGCTCTGCGGGCAATGGACCAAACTTGCCGACAGCGTCTGGCGTGAGCCTGGACAGACGGGACTGCTACCTCCCCCTCCTCCTCCGGGAACAAGGGTGGATCGTACCCCAGTGATGCCTTGAAGGGGGACATCCCTGTGGACGAGGACACAGTGGTGTTATGAGCATACTCGATCCACGGGAGGTACATGCTCCATGAAGAAGAGCAGGAGGAGATGACGCAGCGCAGCGCAGCCTCCAGCTCCTGATTGGCTCGCTCGCACTGGCCGTTACTCTGAGGATGGTATCCAGAGGAGAGACTGGCCGTGGCCCCAAGCGCCGTACAGAACGCCTTCCAAACCTGCGAGACGAACTGTGGCCCTCGATCCGAAACAATATCAGCGGGGATTCCGTGAGGACGAACCACATGGAGAACGAGGAGGTCCGCCGTCTCCCGCGCTGAAGGCAACCCCCGGAGAGGCACAAAATGGGCAGCTTTAGAAAAGCGGTCCACGATGGTTAAAACAGTCGTGAAGTGGCCGGAGGGGGGCAAACCAGTCACAAAGTCCATAGCTACATGGGACCAGGGGCAGGAGGGGACGGGCAAAGGATGAAGCAGAGCCGCCGGGGCCGACGATGATGTCTTCCCCGTGGCACACTGAGCGCAGGCCCGGACATAGTTGTTAACGTCCCTTCGCAGCCCTGGCCACCAAAAGGTTCTCTGGAGGAGATCAACGGTCCGACTCACACCCGGATGGCACGCCAGCTTGGACACGTGACCCCACTCTATTACTTGGCTCCTAACAGGACGAGGGACAAACAAGCGACCCGGGGCCCCCCCACCCGGATCAGGCTCCACCTCCTGTGCTCTTCTAACCTTATCGCAGATGCCCCAGGTCAACGCACCTATCACAGAATCAGAATCAGAATCAGAAAAAGATTTATTGCCAAGTACATTAACAGATCACTGATAACATACGAGAGAATTTGACTTGACACAGTAATGAACCTGCATTTCCGTGCCGCGGCGCATCTGCAACGCGCCTGTCAGCAGGAGGGTACAGGTCGCATAAAGATGATACAATAGGAAGGAGCAAAAAAATCATTGATTCAAAATACTGGTTACATACTTAATCAATATTAAGAGTTCAAGGGAAAAAAAAGCTCAATGCACATATATTCGCTACACACAGAATTCACAGGACACAAGAGAGCAGTGTTATCTTTATTCAGTTCATGGATCAATGTGTGTGCGGTGTTGAGCAGTGTTGATGATAATAAGAGAGACCCAAGGACCCTTGGCAGAAGATGTTTTGTCTGTCTGGCGCCAGTCTTATCTGGCGCTGCAGCTGGCTGTCCAAGGCCTTGTGCTCATGATTTTGAAAAAACACAGTCTGCAGACAGCCAGGAGGAATTTTCATGGGGAATAATAATGCCAAATAGGACTGATCACAGAGAAGACTTGTATTTCTTCTGTAGATTCAGTACATTAATCTTTCATTGCGCAGCTTTGAATTCGTCGTGGAAAGACCTGAGCGAACCCATGATGTAATCCACCTTACGAGACAGTTCTCCAGTAGTCGCTATCAGGGTCTTCTCCAGTTTTTCAATTTGTTGGATGCACCTCGCCTGGCCAGCATTTTGATAGGTTGAATCCATCTTCAGCAATTTGCGGTAAACCAAGACAATTCCCGTCCCAATCAGAATTATCCCAATCACCAAGATTACGAAGATAAACAAATCTTCAATATCTTCGATAGAGAGATTAGAGAGACACAGCATTCTCCAAATACCTGTGTCTCGTAAATAGCCCGCTGGAGCCGTTCCTGCGGGGCAGACAGCTTCCCCCGGAGCACTTTTCCTTGTTGAAAAAATGGTGTCAATTGTGTTCAAAGCCCAGCTTATTAACTCCATAATTTCTTTTCGGCAGTCGCAGTTAGACGCAGACAGACGACAGCAAGCTGGGATCCAGTAGTTAGGAGGGGAGGAAAAGTCAGAGCAGGAGAGGAGAAAAAAGCGTCTACTCTCTTGGGAGGGCGGAAGTGAAGAGGTGGCAGAATAGACACACGCAGGTGGCAGAATAGACTCCTCCCGGTCGTCAGCGGAGGGCACGTCAAACTGCTTGGAAAGGGCGTCAGGCTTGCCATTCTTACTTCCTGGCCGGTAGGTGATCGTAAAATTAAAATGGCCGAAGAAGAGAGACCAGCGGGCCTGACGTGCATTTAACCGCTTGGCAGTCCTAAGGTATTCAAGACTGCGGTGATCAGTCCAGACAACAAACGGCTGGGCAGCCCCCTCCAGCCAGTGTCTCCACTCCTCCAGCGCAAGTTTGACAGCCAATAGCTCCCTGTCGCCGATGCTGTAATTCCTCTCGGCAGGTGTCAGACGATGAGAGAAGTAAGCGCAGGGGCGGATCTTCCCGTCCGTCGGGGAGCGCTGAGAGAGTACCGCCCCCACCCCCGGATCCGATGCGTCCACCTCCACCAGGCATTGAAGCTCCGGGTCCACCTGGGTCAATACACGGGCCGAAGCAAACTCTCCCTTCAGCCTGTCAAATGCCGCGGCAGCCTCCTCACTCCAATGAAAAGGGACCTTCGGGGATGTGAGTGCAGTCAGGGGTCTGGCGATGTTCCCAAAATTTGGCACAAAGCGCCGGTAAAAATTGGCGAACCCCAAAAAACCCTGCAGCTGTTTCCTGGAAGTGGGCGTAGGCCAGTCCACCACCGCCTTGACCTTGTCCGGGTCGGGAAGCACCTGGTTACGGGCGATTATAAACCCCAGAAAAGAGGTGCGATCCGTGTGGAACTCACACTTCTCCGCCTTGACGAACAATTGATTCTCCAGGAGGCACTGTAGGACCCGTCGTACATGCACCTGATGCTCCTCCAGTGTGTGCGAGAAGATGATATCATCAAGGTAAACAAAGACGAAGGAATTCAGAAAGTCCCGGAGAACGTCATTTATTAGGCGCTGGAACACTGCCGGAGCGTTGGTTAACCCAAACGGCATCACCAAATATTCAAAGTGGCCGCTTGGGGTCCGGAAAGCAGTCTTCCACTCATCACCTTCCCGAATGCGCACCAGGTAATAGGCGTTCCGTAGATCTAGGTTAGTAAACCAGGATGCCCCCTGGAGGGAATCGAAGGCAGTGTTCATCAAGGGGAGAGTGTATTTGTCCTTAATAGTAATGTCGTTGAGACCCCGGAAATCGATGCAGGGGCGCACCGACCCGTCCTTCTTCCCAACGAAGAAAAACCCTGCCCCAACGGCCAAGGAGGATGGACGGATGATACCGGAGGCCAGGGACTCCTTGATGTACGTATCCATGGCCTCGCGTTCCGGAGCAGATAGGCTGTACAGGCGGCTCGCCGGGAGAGGAGCCCCAGCCTTGAGATTGATCGCGCAGTCGTATGGGCGATGGGGGGGAAGGGACAACGCCCGTGACTTACTAAACACCTGGCCCAAATCATGGTAGACGTCAGGCACCTTTGACAGGTCCGGAGGGGGTGTTGAGGGAGGCGTCATTGGCACTGAGGGAGCGCATGCAGCGGACTGAAGACAGGCGCTCAGGCAGAATGAACTCCAAGCCGTTATTCTCCCAACTTGCCAGTCGAACGTGGGGTTATGCAGCTGGATCCAAGGGTACCCCAAGATGACGGGTGAAGAGGAGAAGGGCAAGACCAGGAACCGTATTTCCTCCCTGTGGTTACCAGAAACTATCATTAACACAGGTGCCGTCTGATGGGAAACTGACGTCAAAGATGCTTTTGACAGGGTGACCAGATGGATGGGCGGGCGTAGAGGTTGACAGCTGAGGCCCATCAGGGTTGCCAGGTCTCTGGAGATAAAGTTTTGCTCAGCCCCAGAGTCAACTAAGGCTAGTGTGGTGTGTTCCTTGTGTTTATGAATGAGCCGAATGGGAATGTGGCAACTAGTGAGGGGCTTTGTCTGATTCTTGTCCGCGAATCCCCCTACCGTGATCCGCGGACCTCCCCTTTTTAACGGGCAATCGACTACTCCATGTGCCTCACTCCCACAGTAGAAGCATAACCCCTGCTCCCTGCGACGCTGTCTCTCAGCCACTGTAAGACCCGATTGCCCCACAACCATATCCTCCTGCTCCGGAAGTTCTTCAGATGCGGGCAGAGCAAGGAGGAGGGACCTAGCGGAGCGAGGGCGAGACCTATTTGCACGGATAGCTGTTCGCCGTTCTGCAGCTCGCTCCCTCAGTCTGCTATCTAGGCTGATGGTGAGGGAGATTAATTCCCCAAGTCTGTCTGGTTTCTCCTTTGCCACTAGCTCGTCTTTCAACTCGGAGTTAAGGCTGCGGAGGAAAATTCCACAGAGTGCTGGCTCCCCCCACCCAACCTGACCGGCTAATACCCGGAAGTCCACGGAATAATCGGCGGCAGATCTACTGCCCTGCCGAAGTCCAAGCAGCCGTTCAGTTAACACCGCGCCCCGGTCCACATGATCGAACACTTCCATGAACTCCGCCACGAACAGCTGGTACGTTAACAATGAATAATTTGGTTTGGCCATGATGGTATAAGCCCAATCAAGAGCCCTGCCTCCCAGCAGGTTGATGATGTACCCAATCTTATTCATATCAGTGGCAAAGTCCCCCGGGACGCGGAGAAAAACTGACTCACACTGAAGCAAAAACCCCCGCGCCTCCCCCAGTTTACCAGTAAAGCGTGCCGGGGTTAGTACAGGAGTAAGGCGAGATGTGGAAGATGGACTGGTTTGGCTAGTAGCCGCAGCTGCGAGTGCAGAAGGCGCCCCGCTAGCCGGGGGGAATGCCTGGTGACCTTCCAGGCGATCCAGCCGACTGTTAATCTGAGTTAGTTGGTTTAAGATTACTGTCTGCTGGTGGGAAATCATGTCTACTCGTGCGCTGAGTGTGTTAAAGCGGCGCGACAGCGCACTGTCTGATGGGTCATCATGACGGAGTCGTACTGACATGATTTACGACCCAAGAGACAGACGCTGACACGAGAGATACAGACAATTATCTTTATTGTGAGTTTGTGAGTGAAGTGTGAGTGAATGTGTGAATGCTCATCTCGCCACTGGAGCTGAGCCCATCTTGCGGTAACTTGGCAACCCTGGAAAACACAAGCACAAGGTTACTGTTGTTCAGTAGCAATGTTCGGCGGGTATGCTGCAGGGGCTTACTTGCAGGTGCCACAATGAGAGGTTGACTGGCTCCTGGTGTCCGTGCGCCGTCGTGCTCGTGGTGTCCGGTGCTGTGGAGGTGAGGAGGAGCACCGCGGAGCGGAGGACGGTGCCTCGTCAGCAGAGGAGGGTGGTCCGCCGCCAGGGAGGTCCACCTGTGCACAGGGGAAAAGGCTAGCAGAGGAATTGTGAAGAGATGGCTTACGTGGCCTGGTTTGGCGAAGCGTAGAATTCTTCACAAGAGGTCGAGATCTTGGCACGTTGCTCAGTGAGAGTGACAGACGACTCCGTGCTGAGGCGTCCGCACGTTGGGCTTTTATGGCCCGCTGATTGCCACCTGCTGAAGTGAGCGCAGCTGATGTTGATGATGCTGATGATGGCCTAGCGGCCATCATGACACTTTTATTATCAAAGACGGCAGAATAATCTGTCCAGCCATGTGGAGGTGGGACGGTAGTCCACCTGACCCCCTCTAGTTTTAGTTGTTTGTGTGCATGGATAAGCCTGCTTTATTTGTTTGTCATTAGAGTGTGACTCGGGTACTAAATTTGGGGAGGGCCTAATCAGTGTGCATATGTTTTAGACTTTTCTAAAGAAGGGGGGAATGACGTATTATTGTGTGATGAGGGTGGTGGCTCCACCTTTCCGGTTCTGCCGCCACCCTGAGTATAAAGGACTGATGCGGAAGAGGCGCCAGGACACAGTCCAAGGACGAATAATTTTTTCACACATAAGGAGTTGTTCAGAACTCCTTATACAAAGATATAGAGTGATGATAATCAGGTCAGTGGCAGTAATGCACGTGTAAGCTGGTTGCCAACCGCCAATCAAATCTGCAAGAAGAAGGCACGGTCTCTTTTGACCTTTGCGTCTGTCTGTACAGGAGTGTCTAGTGTCTGTGAGTCATACAATAAAGTCAAGGTCTATTGCACCTCCGGCCTCGTTATTGGAACACGGGTTATGGACATAACAGTAGGCTCATTTAGTATTTCATTATAAGTTAACTAAGATTTGTTTATTTATAGTGCATTCTGTTTAAAACTAGTGAAAATATGATTGTTTCTAGCAATTGTTGTTCTCTGGCACATAATTCTGGGTAGACTGGTGAGAGTAAGAAACGTAGTTATGTTCTTGCATTATATATAGAGGGAAAAGGGGTATAAAGTTATTTTGAACAAGACTGTAATATGTTTTCCTTTCTGTGATCAGCTTATGTTGTGGTGGACACACATACGTGACCTGCTTTGTGACTCACATTTTAGATCAGAACAAAGGCAGAGCTTCCTTGGTGATTACAGGAAGCTGCAAGAGTGTTAGCTTTGGGATGCAAGGCTTGAGACTGTGGGGGTATAATTAAAGGATTAAAGAGGGGATGCATTGTAGACAGTGGGGGCGATATCACGGAGAGAGGATGCATTGTTACTGTCATTATAATGCAACGTGGTCTGTGATACATGTGACTTGTGAACTGTAAGAGTCCTGGTATTAAAGGACGAGAGTTCCCTGTGTGGGTCTCTTTTTCTTTTTCTGCTCCGAGATGTTGGAGATGTGAATAAAGCTGACTTGAGAGAGAACTCTGTCTCGTCATTCCCACATTCCCACTCTGGTGACCCAAGACGTATCATGCAAGAGGAGAATTCCCCCGGGCCAGCCTCGTCAGGAGCCCCCAGCCAAGCGAATGCCGCTGCAGTCCAGCTACCGGACTTCTGGCAGAACAATCCACGCTCCTGGTTCAACGCGGTTGAGGCGCAGTTCAACCTCCGGGGGATATCGGTAGACACCACAAAATTCTACCACGTAGTCGCAAAGCTGGACAACAACATGGCTGGGCTGTGGAGAGCCTGATCGACCAGCCGCCGGACAGCGACAAATACGGCACATTGAAGGCTGCACTCATCCAGCAATTCACCCCCTCGGCGGAGGAGCGAGCAGAGAGGCTCCTGGCGCTGACGGAGTTGGAAAAATGACATGCCCACGAACCTGATGGAAAAGTTGTTGAGGTTGAAAGACTCTGACGACGATCACTTCATTTTGACCAACCTCTTCCTCAGGACTCTACCGTCAGCAGCGAGAGCGACCCTGGCCAGTTCGCCACTGTTGGCCCAACGGGACTACCGCGCGCTGGGCCGAGAGGCGCAGCGGATTGTCAACGCCACCAAGCGGCGCGCAGCCACGGCCGCTGCAGCGGAACTCGGCGCGACAACCAGAGACGACAGGAGGCCAGAGGCAGCGGTACCAGACTCACTGACGACGGCGGCGGCAGGGGCCAGGGAACGCGGATCGGACGTCCTTTGTTTCTACCATCGCCGCTTCGCAGAGAGGGCACGCAAATGTGTACCACCGTGCCAGTTCGAGCGTTCGGGAAATGCCAAGACCGGGGGTCGGTAGCAGCTGCAGCCCTCGGGGAGGAGAACAAGCTGCTCTACTTGTCGGACGCACGCTCGGGGAGGCAGTTCCTCGTCGACACAGGCTCCCAGTTGAGTTTCATCACACCTTCCTACGCGGACAGACTAGCTGGTTCCGGAGGTCCCCGGGTGACAGCAGCGAATGGCTCGGAGATTAAGGCCTTTGGTGAGAAGACTCTGCTTCTGTCTCTACACAGCCGTACATTTGAGTGGACTTTTGTTGTAGCAGCAGTAAATTTCAATATGTTGGGGGCTGATTTTTTTGTGCTCACATGGTTTGTTGGTTGATCTCGCTAACAGGCGCCTGGTTAATGCACTTTCTTTCGATTCTATCCCCTGTACAGTGCGAGTGGCCCCGCCAACAGCACAAGCCAATGTCACAGCTGCAAGCGATAAGTTCCACACACTGCTCACTCAGTTCCCAGCACTCACGGTCCCCACATTTTCGGCGACAGTCACTAAACACGGGGTGGAGCATTTTACCACTACCAGACCGCCCGTTTTCGCAAAAGCTCGGCGCTTGGATGCAGTTAAACTGGCCATAGCGTGCGAGGAGTTCGCCAACCTGGAGAGGTTGGGCATTATCAGGCGTTCAAACAGTCCGTGGGCTTCCCCGCTACACATGGTCCCGAAAGCTGACGGATCATGGCGACCTTGCGGGGATTTCCGCAGATTAAACAACGCTACAGCGCACGACCGCTACCCAATCCCGCATATCCAAGATTTTTCCGTTCATTTGGCAGGGGCGCACGTTTTTTCTAAAATAGACTTGGTCCGCGGTTACCACCAAGTCCCAGTGCACGCTGAGGACATACCCAAAACAGCGGTAATAACTCTGTTTGGCCTATTCGAGTTTTTACGCATGCCATTCGGACTTAAAGGGGCTGCTCAGAAGTTCCAACGCATGATGGACGCGGTGCTTCACGATCTCCCTTTCGTGTTCGTCTACTTGGACGATATTTTAGTAGCCAGCGTGTCTGAAGACGAACACAAAAACACCTGGCCACAGTTTTCCGAAGGTTCGGAGATCACGGGTTAATAATCAACCAAGCGAAGTGTCAGTTCGGGGTGGCGCAGATCGATTTTTTAGGACACCGCGTCTCCCCCGAAGGAGAGTTCCGCTTCCTGACAAAGTGCGCGCGGTGGCAGATTTTCCCCAGCCGCAGACGGTCAGGGCGTTGCAGGAGTTTTTGGGAATGGTGAATTTTTATAACAGTTTTCTCCCCCACGCGGCGCAACTCATGCAGCCGCTGTATGCCGCGCTCAAAAAAAAGAAACCCGTGGATAAGGTCGAGTGGTCCCCGGAGCGGGACCAAGCGTTCTCGGAGGTGAAAGCAGCCTTGGCAAAGGCTGCGTTATTGGCAGCCTTTTTCGCCTTTTTCAGCAGGACCTTGCGCGATAGCAAACGTAAATACAGCGCGTTCGACAGGGAGCTGCTGGCTCTCCATTTGGCCATCCGCCACTTTCAGTTCTGGCTAGAAGGACGCTCTTTCACCGTGTTCGTTGACCACAAACCGCTAACATTCGCGATGGCCAAGGTTTCCGAACCGTGGTCAGGCCGGCAGCAGAGACAGCTGGCCGCAATATCAGAGTTTACCACTGATATTCAGCATGTGGCGGGCAAACTCAATGTAGTGGCAGATTGCCTCTCGCGCACCGTGGCGGCCCCAGTCAGCGTAGGAGTAGATTATGCAGCCATGGCCACGGAGCAGGTTGGTGACGCGGAGGTGCGCGCGCTTCAGTCTGGACCAACAGGGTTAAGGCTCGAGAGCAGGGTGGTGCAAGACGGTATGCCTCCCCTAATCTGCGATGTCTCCACTGGACGGCCGCGTCCAGTAGTACCGGCCACGTGGCGCCGCCGCGTTTTTGACTCGATTCATTCTTTGGCGCACCCGGGAGTGCGCGCATCGGTCAAAATGGTAGGAGAGAAATTTGTGTGGCCGAGCCTCCGCAAACAAGTTAAAGAGTGGGCAGCAGCCTGCACGGCGTGTCAACGAGCCAAAGTACACAGGCACACGAGGGCTCCTTTGGAGCCATTTCACATTCCGGCCAAGAGGTTCGATCACGTTCATGTGGACCTCGTGGGCCCCCTCCCGCCGTCACAAGGGTGCACACACCTTGCGACAATGGTGGACCGCACTACACGCTGGCCTGAAGTGGTCCCGCTGGCATCAACCACGGCCGAGGAGGTGGCGCGCGCGTTTTTAACAGCTTGGGTGGCGCGCTTCGGCGTTCCGTCGGAGATTACGTCCGACAGAGGCCCTCAATTTGTGTCCGAGCTTTGGTCAACAATGGCCTGCAGCCTGGGTGTCACAATTCACCGCACAACCGTGTACAATCCACAGGCTAACGGGTTATGCGAACGTTTTCATAGGTCATTGAAAGCAGCTCTCAGAGCATCACTGACGGATGCAAATTGGGTAGACAAGTTACCGTGGGTGTTATTGGGGTTGCGTTCTGCGCCTAAAGAGGACTTAGAAGCCTCCCTAGCGGAGCTCGTGTTTGCGCAGCTACTTCGGCTGCCTGGGGAGTTTCTCCCAGATAACCCTGCGCCAAACGCCTCCCCGTCTCAGCTGTTGCGGAGTAACATAGAATCAAGCACGCTGCCCGGCCCCGCGCACCACAGTTTTCCGCGCGTCTTTGTACCTAAAATTTTGAAGAACGCAGAGTTTGTTTTTGTCAGACACGATGCGCATCGAACCCCACTGCGACCGCCTTATGACGGACCGTTCAGAGTGTTAGAAACAGGGGACAAGCAGTGTTTGCTAGATTTGGGGGGTAGGAAAGAGAAAGTTGGCATAAACAGACTCAAACCCGCTTTTGTGGTGGCAGATGAGCAAGTGCTGCTGGCGAGGGCTCCGCGGCGAGGTAGACCCCTGCGGGGAGCTTCGCAGAGTAATGTTTCCCCAGAACACCCACAGGTGCTGACAAAAGGTTTCCACCCCCAGACGGCAAACCCCCAGCGTGACAGCGCCGCAGAGACGTTGAATCCCAGCTACAGCAGATACGGCAGGAGACTGAAGCCGAGACAGCATGTGGACTGATGTGTATTGATACTATCACGGCATGCATGTTGTTATTCTCTTGTTTGTTCTAAAATGTCACATACGTGACCTGCTTTGTGACTCACATTTTAGATCAGAACAAAGGCAGAGCTTCCTTGGTGATTACAGGAAGCTGCAAGAGTGTTAGCTTTGGGATGCAAGGCTTGAGACTGTGGGGGTATAATTAAAGGATTAAAGAGGGGATGCATTGTAGACAGTGGGGGCGATATCACGGAAAGAGGATGCATTGTTACTGTCATTATAATGCAACGTGGTCTGTGATACATGTGACTTGTGAACTGTAAGAGTTCTGGTATTAAAGGACGAGAGTTCCCTGTGTGGGTCTCTTTTTCTTTTTCTGCTCCGAGATGTTGGAGATGTGAATAAAGCTGACTTGAGAGAGAACTCTGTCTCGTCATTCACACATTCCTACAATGTAGTTATTTTAGTGCATAGATAGAGGAGACAATAACTACTCCAAACGTAACACCAGGGTAGTGTGTTAACGCTCCAGTTAATTGTTTGTTTTGTGGAGATGTGTGGAAGGACGAGGCTGAGTTTATTCCTCAAGACCAGTTTTATTCACAATCACATTCTCCAACATCCAAAAACAGAAAGAGGGGGGAATCCCCCATCCTCTGTCCCTTTAATACCCCAGGACATCAAAGCACACAGTCACATTGTCTCTTAATCCCAAATACAATGCCTCCCCCTCCAGGTCTTCTCTTCTCCACCTAAAGTCCTGGTGGTCAGGAAATCTCTCACAGCCATCTCTCTGCATACAAAAGGCCAGACTTCACATCCTCCTGTAACCCCTAGGAGGTTCAGACCTTTTGTTCTTCTGAGACGTGAAGAATACCATAAGCATACAGTAATACACCTGTGAAGCATATGACACCCACATATGTGCACCACATGACCCCCCCCCCCAAAACGTCTAAGATGGAACAACATAATCACAGATTGCATGTCATAATAAAATCATTACATATCAGTCCACGTGCCGCTTGGGTCTCAGCCTTCTCCCATATTTACTGTAAGCAGGCTGTACCACCCTCGCGGCGTCTTCCTGCTGTGGAGCTGCTGCCTGAGGATGAGAACTGTTAGTCAATCTCTGTGGGTGTTCTGGGGAATGCTCTCTAGGGGGTCTGCCACGCCGAGGAGCCTTAGCCAACTGCACAACTTCGTCAGCTACCACAAAAGCGGGTTTGAGCCTGTTAATGCCAATCATTTCTTTTCTGCCCCCAAAATCTAGCAAAAAATGCTTATCTCCTGTTTCCAGCACTCTATATGGTCCGTCATAAGGTGGGCATAAAGGCGGACGATGGGCATCATGTCTGACAAAAACAAACTCCGCATTTTTTAAAGCCTTAGGCACAAAAACACGCGGAAAACTGTGGTGAACGGGGCCAGGTAGCGTGCTCGGGCCCGTGCTATTCTGTAACCGCTGAGCCGGGGAGCACTCTAGCGTTGGATTATCTGGGAGAAATTCCCCGGGCAGCCGAAGTGGCTGTGCGAAAACTAGCTCAGCTGGGGAGGCTTCTAAATCCTCTTTAGGTGCAGAACGCAACCCCAATAAAACCCATGGTAGCTTGTCCACCCAATTTGCATCCGTAAGCGACGCTCTGAGAGCCGCCTTCAGTGACCTGTGAAAACGTTCGAATAACCCGTTAGCCTGTGGGTTGTACGCGGTCGTGCGGTGGATCATTGCCCCCAGGCTGTGGGCCATCGCTGACCAAAGTTCGGAAACAAATTGCGGGCCTCTGTCGGACGTAATGGCCGACGGGACTCCAAAACGCGCTACCCATGCAGTTAAAAACGCGCGCAGTACCTCCTCGGCTGTGGTTGACCACAGCGGAACCACTTCCGGCCAGCGCGTGGTGCGGTCAACCATTGTCAGAAGATGTGTGCACCCTTGTGAGGGCGGGAGGGGGCCTACGAGGTCCACGTGGACATGATCAAACCTTTTAGCTGGGATGTGAAATGGCTCCAGGGGAGCTCTCGTGTGTCTATGAACCTTGGCCTGCTGACAAGCTATGCAGGCTGCCGCCCACTCTCTAACTTGCTTGCGCAGGCTCGGCCATACAAATTTCTCTCCCACCATTTTGACCGACGCACGCACCCCCGGGTGCACCAGAGAATGGATCGAGTCAAAAACGCGGCGGCGCCACGCGGCTGGAACCACCGGACCCGGCCGCCCAGTGGAGACATCGCAGATTAGGGGGGGCATACCGTCTTGGAGCACCCTGTTCTCCAGCCTTAACCCTGTTGGTCCAGACTGGAGCGTGCGCACATCCGCGTCGCTAACCTGCTCCGCGGCCATGGCTGCATAATCTATCCCCACGCGGACCGGGGCCGCGCGCACTTTCGCGTCGCTAACCCGCTCCGCGGCCATGGCTGCAGGGTCTACCTCCGTGAGGACTGGAGCCCCCACGGCGCGCGAGAGGCAGTCCGCCACTACATTAAGTTTACCCGCAACATGCTGGATAGCTGTCTCTGCTGCCGGCCCAACCAAGGTTCTGAAATCTTGGCCATCGTGAAAGTCAGCGGCTTGTGGTCAACAAACGCGATGAAACGGCGTCCTTCCAGCCAGAACTGGAAGTGGCGAATGGCCAAGTGGAGGGCTAACAACTCCCTGTCGAATGCGCTGTATTTTCGTTCGCTGTCGCGCAGGGTCTTACTGAAAAAGGCGAGCGGTTGCCAGGCTCCGGCTACATACTGTTCCACGACCGCCCCTATGGCCACATCTGACGTGTCAGTAGTGAGCGCCATGCGGGCCGCTGGGACTGGATGTGCTAACAACGCAGCGTTTGCCAGGGCTGTTTTGACTTCAAAAAATGCGCGCTCTCGCTCGGGAGACCATTCGACTTTATTTGTGGGTTTTTGTTTTTTTAGTGCAGCATACAGTGGTTGCATGAGCTGCGCTGCGCGGGGGAGGAAACGGTTATAAAAATTCACCATTCCCAAAAACTCCTGTAACGCTTTGACCGTTTGTGGCTGGGGAAAATTCGTTACTGCGCGTACTTTGTCAGGCAGAGGGACCGCTCCCTCTGGGGAGACGCGATGCCCCAAAAAATCAATCTGCGTCACCCCGAACTGACACTTCGCTGGGTTAATTATTAACCCGTGCTCTGCCAACCTCCAGAAAACTGCCGTGAGGTGGTTTTCGTGTTCGTCTTCGGACGCGCTGGCTACCAATATGTCATCCAGGTAGACGAACACAAAAGGGAGATCGCACAAAACTGCGTCCATCATGCGTTGGAACGTCTGCGCCGCGCCTTTAAGCCCAAACGGCATGCGCAAAAACTCGAAAAGCCCGAAAGGAGTTATTACCGCTGTTTTGGGTATGTCCTCAGCGCGCACTGGGACCTGGTGGTAACCGCGTACCAAGTCTATTTTCGAAAAAACGCGCACCCCCGCCAAATGAACTGAAAAATCTTGGATGTGCAGGATCGGGTAGCGGTCGTGCGCTGTAGCATTGTTCAGCCTGCGGAAATCACCGCAAGGCCACCACGAGCCATCAGCTTTCGGGACCATGTGAAGCGGTGAAGCCCATGGGCTCTTCGAACGCCTGATGATGCCCAACCTTTCCAGGTTGGCGAACTCCTCGCGCGCTATGGTCAGTTTAGCTGAATCCAAGCGCCGAGCTTTTGCGAAAACGGGCGGTCCGGTGGTAGTAATAAAATGTTCCACCCCATGTTTAGCCACGGTCGCCGAAAATGTTGGAATGGTGAATGCTGGGAACTGAGTGAGGAGTGTGTGGAACTTACCACCTGCAGCTGTGACGTTGGCTTGTGCTGTCGGCGGGGCCACTTGAGCTGTACAGGGAATAGAATGAAAAGAGAGTGCATTAACCAGGCGTCTGTTAGCGAGATCGACCAACAAACCATGTGAGCACAAAAAATCAGCCCCTAACATGTTGAAACTGACTGCCGCTATGACGAAAGTCCACTCGAATGTACGGCCGTGTAAAGACAGAAGCAGAGTCCTCTCACCGAAGGTCTTAATCGCCGAGCCGTTCGCTGCTGACACCAGGGGACCACTGGAAGGCGCCAGCCGATCAGCGTAGGAAGGTGTGATGAAACTCAGCTGGGAGCCCGTGTCCACGAGGAAATGCCTCCCCGAGTGCGCATCCCTCAAGTAGAGCAGCTTGTTCTCCTCTCCGAGGGCCACAGCTGCTACCGACCCCCGGTCTTGGCGTTTCCCGAGCGCTTGAAATGGCACGGTGGAATGCACTTGCGTGCCCTCTCTGCAAAGCGGTGATGGTAGAAGCAAAGGACGTCGTCTGCTCCGTGTTTCCTGGCCCCTGCCGCCGCCGTCGTCGGTGAGTCTGGTGCTGCAGCCTCTGGCCCCCTGCCATCTCCGGACGTTGCGCCTAGCTCCGCTGCTGCAGCCGCAGCCACGCGCCATTTATTGGCGTTGACGAGTCGTTGCGCCTCCTGGCCCAGCTCGTGGTAGTCTTGTCGGGCCAACAGTGGTGAACTGGCCAGGGTCACTCTCACCTCTGACGGTAGGGTCCTGAGGAAAAGGTGGGTGAAGATGAAGCTATCATCTTTGGAGTCTCTCAAACTCAACATCTTCCCCATCAGGTCTGCAGGTCTGTCGCTCTCGAATTCAGTCAGCGCCAGGAGCCTCTCTGCTCGCTCCTCCACTGAGGGGGTGAAGTAACGGATGAGTGCAGCCTTCAACGTACTGTACTTGTCGCTGTCCGGCGGGTGGTTGATCAGGTTCGCCACCCGCTGGGCTGTGTGGTTGTCCAGCTTTGCAACCACATGGTAGAACTTTGTGGTGTCCACCGAAATCCTCTGGAGGTGGAACTGTGCCTCGACTGCGCTAAACCAGGAGCGTGGATTGTTCGGCCAGAAGTCCAGTAGTTGAACTGTGGCTGCATTCGTTTGGCTGGCTCCTGACGAGTCTGGCTCAGGAGATTCGTCTCCGCTCATGATACATCTTAGGGTCACCAGTGTGGAGATGTGTGGAAGGACGAGGCTGAGTTTATTCCTCAAGACCAGTTTTATTCACAATCACATTCTCCAACATCCAAAAACAGAAAGAGGGGGGAATCCCCCATCCTCTGTCCCTTTAATACCCCAGGACATCAAAGCACACAGTCACATTGTCTCTTAATCCCAAATACAATGCCTCCCCCTCCAGGTCTTCTCTTCTCCACCTAAAGTCCTGGTGGTCAGGAAATCTCTCACGGCCATCTCTCTGCATACAAAAGGCCAGACTTTACATCCTCCTGTTACCCCTAGGAGGTTCAGACCTTTTGTTCCTCTGAGACGTGAAGAATACCATAAGCATACAGCAATACACCTGTGAAGCATATGACACCCACATATGTGCACCACAGTTTGTTTGTTTGTTTGTTTGTTTACAGATCTTTGTTTAAAAAATCCTCTTAAATGTGTTGCGCCAGAATGAGCTTGGGTACATTCTTGTCTGTGTAACAAATAGATCAACCCAAAGTTCAATCACTATACCAATATTTTTCGTTGTTTAAGAAAAAAAAATGCCTTTATTTATACCACCAGAACGACCACTTTTCATAACTATTGTTTCAACGGAAGCCAACTGATTAATTTAGCGTTGCAGTTATTTTTTGACCACCAGATGGTGGTAAACACCTGTCACCTAGAATCTTGTGAGCGGTGGTTGATCTCCAGGATGTGTTTAGTTAATAAAACAATTGCTTTATTAGCAGTTATGTGACTGCATAATGACAATAAAAAAGATCTTGAATCGTGGAGCTGGTAATCTTACTTTGAAGTATTATTCACTTCAGTAGTAGTGTGATTAATATTTCATGCATGTTGTGTTTACAGTTTAATTTATTTAATTTAATTTATTTATTTATTGTAGGGTTTACAGTGTTTGCTTGTAAAATATAACATCGCTACCTACTGACCGAAATTTGACCCCCAAAACCCGGAACGTTTGATAAGTGTGATCACTCCGTACCGTTCTACAGAGTGAAACATTTCCCCTGCTTTGGATTTTTTTTTTAATGCTTTATTAATTTCGAGGGATGTTTAGTGGATCGCTTTAGAATTTCCAATTAACCTAATTTGCCTTGTTTTTTTGAATGTGGAAGGAAACCGGAACACCTGGGGTAAACCCACACAAATATGGGGAGAACATACAAATGCCAAAAATATACTCACTGCTGGATGATTATTATTATGATGATAATTATGTTTTAGGAGGTGACTGTGTGGATGGTCTTCGGTGGTAATGACGTCAGGTGTAATCCTCCTCAGCCCGTGTTGACGCTCCTCCGGAGGGTCACAGCTACAAACGCCAAAACACTCAAGCCACACAGCGGTCTGCGGGGTCTCCTCTCGGTACTACTTTCCCAGGTAATTTTTTTTTCTGTTTTCATCTAGCTGGCACTGCCAGCATCGATGAAGGTCGTGACTAGATCTGTTCCCCCTGCAGAGCTGTGTGCGCTGACTCCTTTAACGGGTCCATTATTCTTTAGCCTGATTAGTTTCTGTGTCACGAATGGCGACGCTAGCTAGGAGGCTAACAACAGTTTGCTCGTAAATACGCTAATCCTGCCTGTTGTAGCTCAACAAATTCTAATATTGTTGTTATATTATCATCGGCAGCTCAGTACAAACACCCACTCCAAGTTGCCCTTTAATATATTAAAATAATATTAAGAAAAATGTGTGCGACCTGTGAATTTAGCTATACCTCACTGTTAGCAAGTTGCTGTCAGTTAACCTTAACTGTACCGTCATCACTCAATATATAATTCAAGAAATCTCTTCTTCTTTTTGATTTGATTGGCGGTTGGCAACCAGCTTACAGGTGCATTACCGCTACTGACTTGATTATCATCTCTGTCTGTCTGTCTGTCATGATCATTGGACTCGCTAAAAGATCGTAGGACCGCCTATGATCTCTACATGATATCTATATGACGTCATATAGACACCATAGTATAGCGTGATCAAAGGCAGGTATTACTGAATGAGTGGTGATGTGCTTGCACCTGCATTCTACGGGCATGCAGAAATACTTGCTTATACTTGGTTTCTGTGGGCATGCACAGGCATGCGCTTGTTATTAATAACACAGAACGCTGCTGTAAGGTAAAACAACATCCAGTTTGATTTAACAGTTGTTCTGGCTTCTGCCGGGCACCGTTACGTAACCAAGTTATTCACGGTTAGTTGTGCAAGTAGGTTTGAGCAGGATTATCTGTGACAGGACTTATCAAAAACATCAGCTGACTGGATAGTTGGTCAGTGAGAAACTGGCAGATAGTTGGGAGTAATGCCTCAAAAATTAGGGTTAGTGCCATCATTTTTTTTTTGGTTTGGTACTGAATAATGCAAAACTTTATTTCAGTAAGTTAAATATCTTTTTTTATGAATACTAGTACATACCCGTGCATGCCTGTGCATACACGTTTCTATGGGCATGCACGGGCATGCCCATAGAAACCAAGTATAAGCAAGTATTTCTGCATGCCCGTAGAAAGCAGGTGTAAGCAAGCACATCAGCACTCATTCAGTGATCACTGCCTTTGATCTTTGATGGTGTCTTAGTGAGTCCTATGATCTTTGATGATGCCATAGCAAGTGCTATGATCGTGAGTCATGCCTGCGTTTGACCTTTGAAGATGTCCTATGATCTTTGATGATGGCATAGCAATGATGTACTGCTTCGAATGGGTGTAAGATTTCCAGATTTACACACAAACTGACAGATTTCTTGAATTTATCGAGTGACATTTTTTAAGATTTCCAGAAAAAAAAATATCAAAGGGCGGTGTAGTGGCGCAGTGGTTAGCACTGTGGCAGCACAGCAACTCACCCTTGGCCATGGGATCCCTGGTTTGATCCCAGCCCCTGACCAGCAGTGATCTGTGTGGAGTTTGCATGTTCTCCCCGTATCTGCGTGGGTTTACTCTGGGATTTCTCCGGTTTCCTCCCACAGACCAAAAAACATGCAGGTTAGGTTAACTGGAGACTCTAAAGTGGCCCGAGGTGTGAATGTGTGTGTGAATGGTTAAGGGATAGCGCTGTACTGTGGCTGCTTCATCCATCCAGGTGGATGCCCTCAATTTCCCCTCTGGGGATCAATAAAGTATACAAAATTTAAAAAAAAAATCAATTTTACTGCTTCAAATGGGTGTGGTTTAAAGTGCTGTGTCCTATTGTGTATATGACGGCATGGTCCTTTTGTCTATAGAGCCTATGATGTCCCGAAATGTCTGCATCATAGGGACATCATAGGCCGTCCTATGATGTCCTATGATCGTGACACACAGACAGACACTCAGAGATTTCTTGAATTTATAGAGTGATGTTTTACCAGAAAACCAGTCATTTAAATAACTTTTATTACTAAAACTGGATATGCACGTGCAGTCATTATCTGGAATAAAGGTTCTGTATTCTGTTATATGGTTGTATAAGTATTTATTTGTAAACAATGAAGTTGACAGGTACTGCTAATGAAAATTGCTTCATAATGACCAACAAAAATGTATGGTTTCTTTAATCTTTCTTTTTTGTTTCTGAAACTTGTGTTGCATCATGTATGCACACTGACATCAGTTGTTAGACTAGGTACTTTATTAGCCTCTCTGAATGATGTTGGGACAGTTTGTACCTTGGAAGACCTCTGTGTCAGATGGTAATGATCCATGGGATGCAAATTGTGCACTCTTAAATCTCTTCACAGAGATAAAGTCATCCTTTAGAGTTGTAAGTGGAGCTCACGTGTCTGTTAGTCCACACATCCGGCCAGTATGTCCAGTGACCCTCCTCCTCCATACCCCGGAGGTCCCAGTGCCCCCAGTGCACCCCTCATTGAGGAGAAGAATGGACAACCAGGTAACAAAGCTGAAAATACCTTTTCCTTCATAGATGAGTGTACTTCTGAGAGGTTTTAGTCAAAGCCCCTACCAAGAGCTGGGTAATAAATTGATTTTAAATCAAAATTTGAATATTTTGGTTTGAACAATGTCAAAAAAATGAATATCATGAAAATCCATTTTGCCATTCACAAGGGTAAATATAGTAATGACCAGTGTTGGGAGTTACAAAGTAACGTGTTACTGCAAAAGTAGTGGCATTACAGTAACGTGCCGTGTAACGGAATTACTGTTTAAGAATTCAGTAATGCGTAACAGTTACTGAAATTTGATCAGATGCATTACTCGTTTTATTAATATGGATAGATATTTTTAGTGCAAATAAATGAATATACAAACTGACCCTACATAGCTAACACAGCCGTCAGTCGACGTGACCTGTTGCAGAGAGCCTGTGAGTCTTAATTACGGAGCGAAGGAAAAGATGAAGCTACTTTGTTTTTGTGGAAATAGATTAGGTTTCCTTTGTCGCGGTTAAAGACAAAAGCATATTGGTGGGTTGCAAACTAAAGAGCCGGTTGAGACTTATGGCAATCTTCAGCTCCGACAAAGCTAGTACTATGCTATACTATGTTAGCAACACGTGAAGTATTTTAAACAGCCACTGCTGGATGTAGAGTGGAAATACTCATCTCAACACCCACGGCTGGATTTCAAGCACAGGTATGCATCTGGGCAGTTTGTGACCCAGCAAGAATTAAACCGACTGATTGCCAGACACATTGTTCCAGACTGAAGACATGATAACACTTTCCATCAGACAGCTGGACTGTGATCCACTGAAGTCAAAATGCATTTCCTTGCTACCTGGATAAAGATTATTCATTCAAAAATGGACTTTGATCTCCAAAAGGAATTTGAAGGACTGGATCATGTCTCTGTCACAGCAGACATTTGAACTGTGGATAATGGACATTTTTGTTGGATCACTGCACATCAGATTAAATCCATATTATAAAGGTAAGATAACATGGACAGCTTTATGCAGTGTTGCCAACTCTCACTTCAAAATGAGGAAATTACTGGCAATATGTTGATTTTCTTCAGATTTTTCCCACAATAAAAGCTCTCAAGGCAGGATAAAGCAGACTGAATATGTTCTAAAAGCTCTGAAACAGTCCGTTTTTAGCCTGGCATTAATAAGCCTGTAATGTAATCCATTAATTAAATTATCTTGCTTTGTGTGCAAGATGTCCCATCCATGGAACATTTTACATTGGCTGGACAATGGCTAAAATGGTAAGAGATTTAAATCTAGAGCTGTAAATCAGGTATGTGTCTGTTAGTATATTACCAATTTTCTCCAAAGTTTTAGGAAAAAAACCTGTTGCTACACAATTATTGGAGTATATGGAGTCTAATAATTACTTACATCCTGTCTATGGTGTCTGACCAAATCATTCAGCTGAGAGTGCTAACTCCTACTTGACTGAACAAATTAAAAACAAAAAAGTCAATAGATCAAGGTCAGGTTGTGGGAGCTGTTTTACTGGACCTAAAAAACACAACCTTTTGATGCAGAGAATTATTATATTTTAGTTACAAAGAAATATTTAGATCAATTTTTCTGATCTGGCCATGCAATGTTTTCGTCTTATCTGTATGACAGACAACAATGTTGTAATGGTCAATAATGAAAGATCTTTCTTAGTGTCTTAAAATTGTAGTTTTCCACCTGCAGAACGTTTCACATTGGCTGGAAATTGGCAGGAATGCTCAGGGGTTAAGTATGGATTTAAAAGTAACATGAAAGTTACTTTTCCAAGTAACTAGTTATTTTAATCATGCAGTAATTGGTAAAGTAACTCAGTTACATTTGAAAAGAAGTAACTAGTAACTAGTTACTATTTTTTTAGTAACTTGCCCAACACTGGTAATGACTAACCCTATCCCCACCCTTAAAAGTTAATTAGAAAAGTTAACTTGACACGTTATTAATCAGAAATGTGTGGATTCATCTTTGCTTGCTTAAATCTTTATTATTATAATAAAGGTTTGCTTTGGTTAAAGCCAGGTTTACACTTTATTCCCAATAGGGAATCCCATTTTGTTGTTGTTGTTTGTTTGTTTGATTGTTTGTTTGTTGTTTTTTAAGTAATTCCTTGTCTTCAATCCCAAAAGGCTGATTAAAATCAAATGTGGCATAAAAAAATATCTGGGATTTTATTTTTAGGCCAGTTTGCTCAGGCCTCCCCCCACCCAGAACAGACTGGGATAATAACATTTTAAAACCAATTATTAATTCTGATTTCATTTACTGAAACACAGTAGAAGTGTTATCTTTCCTGCAAGAAAAGCTGGATATTGGTAAATTTTTATTTCCAATAGGTAAGCTCAGATCTATCTCCTTAAGTGTGCACCAGGCATGGGCTGGTATGGGATTCTGACAGAGTGATGACATTCAGCAAAAATATTGTGTTATCATGGTTACCATGATGTTGTGATTATAGTTCTTAAATATTTTATTTTGGGGGGGAAAAATGTCCTACAGGTTGGGAACCACTGATCCAAGGGATTCCTGTATGCTCATAAATTTGATGCATGATTTAAAAAAAAACATACTGTGGAAATGGTTTGACAGACTTGTTCTGTGGTTTTGAAACTGTGATGTTTTCAAATTGTGGTATACCTAACTACTGGAAACTGGGCCGTGGCTGGTGTGCACACGCCCTTTTTAAGTGAAGAAAAACTCTGCCTGCTGGATTGTCTTGAATGTTGGTAAGCAGCCAGCCATTAAACTTAAAGTCTACATTAGCTGTGAAACCAAATTAATGGGAAGTAAATCTGAGGATTTAGCCTGTATTTAGCCTGATCTGAATTCATAATTAAAATAGACAAATCGACTTCCGGTTATGGCTGCCACGTAGGACGGACGTGTCTCGCTCTGCTCTGCTCCTGGAGAAAAAAAATCGGCAAATAACTCTCTCATTTGGGACAGAACGTATCCCAGCATTTGGGCGAGGATATGTCGGCGAAGCCTAAGGCTGGAAAACCAGGAAAAGGAAAAAGCGAGCCGCCGAAACAGTCCAAATTAACGGACTTTCAGGTCTGTGACGCAGCAAACAAGGCTCCATATATGGCGGAGGAGGCTGGCGGCGGTGCGATTTCTGCGGGGAATGGCGCAGATGCGCTGATGGCTGCCATGAGTTCAATGAGAGCGGACTTTTCCTCTAGATTTGATGGGATTATGACAGCGCTGGAAGGAATAAGAAAGGAATTGGGTGACTGTGTAGAACGAACGGCGCAGATGGAGCTCCGTCTCGCTAGTGCTGAAGATGACGTCACCCGTCTTCAATTAAAGGTGCGCACTTTGGAAAAAAAAAATAAATCTCTGGAAGATAATATTTTGGATTTGGAATCTCGGTCGAGACAGAATAATTTGAGGCTGGTGGGTCTTCCAGAGGAATCAGAAGGTCGGGACGTATGTTCCTTTCTGGAAAAGTGGATTCCGGAGGTGCTGGGCAGCGAGGAGTTGCAATCAGCAGTGGTTCTGGAAAAAGCACATCGTATTGGCCCACGGAGAGATAAGGGACCGCCGAGGACCTTAATTATGAAGTTTCTTAGCAACAGAGACAGGATGAAGATCTTCAACGCTGCACGTGCTAAAGGAGAGATTAAACACCAGGACCAGCAGGTGCGGTTCTACCCAGATTTGGCCACAGGAATCCAGCAATTGAGGAAGCAGTTTGATCCCGTACGTAAGGAGCTGCGCAACCTTGGGATTCGTCATGGTGTAATCTATCCTGCGAGACTGCTGACCACGTATGAGGGCAGAACCCACATCTTCAAGACCCCAGAGGAGGCGCAGGAGTTCATCAAGAAGATCAAAGAAGAAGAAGAGACTGGTGGGAGCTAAGCATGAACAAAATATAAGGTAGAATAATTAAGCATTTGCACAGGCATCTGACTGACTTGAAGTAAATAGTAAGTTTACAAAATATAGATTGTATTATATATTAAAAAAACAAAACAAAAACAAAACAAACAAAAAAAAAAAAAACTATGATGTACAAAGTTGTTAAAAATTTTGGAGTTAAGTTGGAAAACTACAGAGGAGAGTTAATGTTACGTCATTAAAAGCAGTAGAGTTAGGGTGATTGGGAGGATGAAGAAGGAGTGGCTTAGGCTGTTCCCCGTGGGTGTGGAACGGTCGATGGCTATATCGGGAGACAGAATTTTTCTTTTGATTTTGGGGGGTTTGCCACAAGTGTGGGAAGGGGAAATTTGTTTGTGTGTAGTTTGTAGGATGAATGTTCAACCACTCATGTTTTTGCTTCTCTGTATGAGCATGTTTACACTGCAAGGTAATCCCAAACTCTCTATTGATCATGGACCAAAGTGTTAATCTTAATTTAACTTCATGGAATTGCAGAGGTCTACAAAATTTAAAAAAACTTAAACAAGTTATGAATAAAATAAAGGACATGGGTTCAAGAATTGTGTTTTTACAAGAAACTCATCTGATAGAGGAGGATGTTAAAAGAATTAGGAGTAGATGGCAGGGAAGTGTATTCACCTCTTCATTTTCATCCCGAGCCAGGGGAGTTATGACTCTCATACATAAATCAGTTCCTTTTCAAGTGAAAAATGTAATTGGAGACAAATTTGGAAGATATGTAATCATTCAAGGTTCTTTGCTATTAGAAAATATAAATCTTGTGAACTTATATGGTCCCAATATAGATGATCAGAAGTTCTTTGCTAATTTATTTCTCATCTTATCATCACTTACAGGGCAACATATAATAGCAGGGGATTTTAATTGTACATTGAATCCAGGTGTGGATAGATCAACAGGACTGGATTGTACGCACATTGGATGTAGGATGACTATTAATCATTTTATGAAAGAATTGAGATTGTTAGATATATGGAGAGAAATGAAACCACAAGTTAAAGCCTATTCTTGTTATTCCAGTACCTACAAGACATTCTCACGTATTGATTATTTTTTGATTTCCACAGAATTAAGGTCCAAGATTCAAAACTGCTTTTATGATAACATCGTGATCTCTGATCATGCACCCTGTTGTCTAATATATGTAGATAAAAAATTGACAAAGGAATCAGGTAGATGGCAATTTCAGCATAAATGGCTTCAGGATGAGGAATTTGTCAAGTATATAGAAAAACAGATAGACGAGTTCTTTGACATCAATACTACACAAACATCAGCATGTGTAAAGTGGGAGGCTTTCAAAGCTTTTATTAGGGGACATATTATTAGTTATACAGGATCAAAATCTAAGAAGACTCGAGAGGAGAGAGCTAAATTGGAACATAAAATAAAAAATCTTCAGGAAAAAGTGTATGCAGGAAGTGACCCAAGGTTGGAGAATGAATTACTGATTTTGAGAGCTGAATACGACAAAAAATCAGCGAATAGAGCTGCCTCGAGTCTTCTAAGATTGAAACAATCTTTTTATGAACAAGGTGAAAAATCGGGAAAATTATTAGCATGGCAGATTAAACAATTGGAAATTAAAACACCAATTACCAGTATTATAAGTAAAGGACAGGTAGTTATAGATCCTTTAGAAATTAATAGAGCCTTTAGAGATTACTATGAAAAATTATATGATACCAAAAATGAACCTGATTTAACAAAACTAAATGGGTTTTTGAACGAACTATCTATACCGTGTATTCCAAATGAAAACAGGGAGATATTGGATTCTAAAATTAGTCAAGAAGAAGTTGGGCTAGCCATTGATAATATGAAATCAGGAAAAAGTGCAGGACCAGATGGTCTTCCAGTTGACCTTTATAAAAAATTTAAGAATAAATTAATAAAACCTTTTTTGGAAATGGTTTTAGAAGCATTTCAAAATAATAATTTACCATCATACATAAATAATGCCTTAATTATACTGCTGCCAAAACCAGGTAAGCCCTCTAATAAATGTGAAAATATGAGACCAATAAGCCTATTAAACGCCGACCTTAAGATAATCTGTAAAATTTTAGCAAGACGAATACAAGAAATTTTACCAAATATTATTAATCGAGATCAGAATGGCTTTATAAAGGGTAGACAAGGCTTCCATAATGTAAGAAGACTATTTAATATTATTTATTTTAATAAAGAAGCACCGGATACAGCTCTCCTATCATTGGACGCCGAAAAGGCCTTTGATAGAGTTGAATGGCCCTTTCTTTTTGAAGTCCTACAAAGGTTTGGACTTGGAAATAATTTCATAAAATGGGTTCAAATAATATACAATAATGCTACAGCAGAAATCCTAACAAATAACAATATTTCAAAACCAATAAAAATCAATAGAGGATGTCGACAAGGCTGTCCACTTTCACCTTTACTGTTTACTATGGCAATTGAACCTTTAGCGATAGCGATACGTTTACATTCACAAATATATGGAATTAAAGTTGGACCAACAGAACATAAAATCTCCCTGTACGCCGATGACATAATTTTGTTTATGTCGAATCTAAAAAAATCAATTCCAACCTTGTTGAATTTAATAAAGAATTTTGGGGAAATATCAGGATATAAAATAAATAAAACTAAATCTTCAATATTAATGCTAAATGAGACCCAGAGAAATTACCCAGCCCCTGAGGTAAATCAATTCAATGTTGTAAATCAGTTTAAATATTTAGGAATCCAAATTATGCCTAAGCTAGAATCAGTCGCCAGTGTCAACTATGAAGCCTTAATGTCAGATATCAATGAGTTAACTCAGAGATGGATGTCACTACCAATGTCGATGATCGGGAGAATCAATATACTTAAAAGTAATATTTTACCTAAAATACTTTATTTATTTCAATACATTCCCTTATCACCACCTTTAGATCTATTCTCAAGAATAAAAAAAAAGTTAGCGGAATTTATATGGAACAACAGGAGGGCTAGATTACGTTTGTCTTTATTATATTTACCATTTGATCGTGGAGGTCTGAAATGTCCAAATTTTATGTTGTATTATTGGTCGGCACAACTGAGGTCTATGACATATTATTTTTCATCAAATGATCTCCCTCACTGGACTGAAATGGAATCATACAATTTACCTTTACCTCTTCCCATATTCATATACTCAGATTCGGCAAAAAAATTACAAAAACAAGTTAAAAATCCATTTGTAAAGCATATGATCAAAATATGGTGTGAAGCTAAAAACTATTTAAAAGAACCACAGTTATTGTCACAATTTAGTCCAATATGGGGTAATCAATATTTTAAACCAGGGAGAGCGGACGCTGTATTTAAAGTATGGAATTTAAAAGGGATACAAAAGATTCAGGATTTATATTTGCCATGTGCAGACAACATAATGTCTTTTGAAGAGCTGAGGATCAAATTTAATCTCAATAGAACACATTTTTTTAAATATCTTCAACTTAGAAACTTTATTCGATCAAATCAAAATAACGCTCTCACTCGACCTATTTATTCATCCTTGGAAAAAATGATGATGAAAGATAGTAAAAGAAAGGGTATTATTTCAGAGTTTTATAACTCACTGACACTATCTTCAAGTGAAAATTCACTGAAAAGATTAAACTACTGGAAAGAAGATCTGCAAATTGAAATTTCAGAGGAACAATGGGAATTGGCTTGTACAGAAGCTCAAACCAAATCAATAAATGCACGCCTTAAATTGATACATTTCAAATGGTTAATGCGGATGTATGTTACACCGGAGGAGTTAAATAGATATAACAAAAATATACCAGATACATGCACAAAATGCATGGAAAGTAAAGGAACCCTATTTCATTGTTTATGGGAATGTAGATTAATAAGAATGTTTTGGGAAGAGGTGAGGGTAACAATTGAAAAAATAATCTCAAAACAAATCATATTGAATCCTAAACTGTTTTTGTTGGGTCTGTACCCAGAAAAGCATAATTTTAATAAAAGTGAAAGAACATTCATAGACCTCAGTTTGCTTAATGCCAAAAAATGTATTGCACTATTATGGAAAAAGACTCATAGACCAGATGTGACTCAGTGGTTAAGACAGATGTTAACAAACCTTCCATTAGAAAGAATAACATATATACTAAAATCAAAGGAAATTGTGTTTGAGAATATATGGAGACCTTTTATTGATTATGTAAAAAATTTAAACATAACTCTTGAAGAAGAAGGTGAATGATGTGTGTGGACCTTGTAAATTCCAAACTGGTGAACATAATATGTATACTTATGTATTGGATTGTCTAGACTAAACAGAGGAGCATTGTTGAAGACTTGATTTTGTTGGTGGTTGTTGGTGTTTTTAGTGCATTTTTTTTTTTTTGTAGTACTTTAGTGTTAGTGTTTGATTGTTTGTATCATGTTTGTTAAAAAAAAAAAAAGGGTCAATAAAGATATTGTGGAAAAAAAAAAATAGACAAATCAAAATAAATGATGTTGTAATAGATACAGTTGTTGAAACTAAATTCTTAGGTGTAATTGTTGATAACAAACTAAACTGGAAATCCCATATAAACTATGTCAGAATCAAAATGGCCAAATCAATTGCAATATTGTATAAAGTAAAGGATTTCATGTCAACAATCATTATGCATTTTGTGTAATTCACTTATTGTTCCCTATACTGTGTGTCCTACTGTTCAGTGGTGTGGGGAAATACAAGACAAATATACACCCAATTTTTTACAACAAAAAAGGCTATTGGGAGAATTGCAGTGACACCATATCGTGAGCCAACTAATCCACTATTTACTCGGTTAAATGCACTAAAATTTAAAGATTTAGTAGAATGTAGTACAATTCAAATTACATTTAAAGCAGTTAATAAACAACTACCATCAAATATTCAAAAGCTGTTCAAAATTAGAAAAAGTACATGTAATTTGAGAGGAAATTGTATTTTGGTTAAACCCAAGTTCAGGACAAACACTAAACAGCACTGTGTTTCTGTTGGCACTAGTTGATGGAACTGTGGTCCAGACAAAATTAAAATGTGTAGTACATTTGAAATGTTTAAAAAAATGTATAAATTAAATATAATTTCTCAGTATTGTCATGTTGAGTACAGAAATGGTGCTCTTAAGGGGCTAATTAATTTGATAAGATTTATGTTGATTCTGTAAGACTGGTACTTCTTTGTTGGAATTTGTTTCTGTTTTCATTTAAGATGGATTTGATTTATTTTGCGAGTTTAAATTTTTGTTGTCTGCGATGGACTGGCGATCTGTCCGGGGTGTGCCCCACCTTCCGCCCAGGGATGCTGGGATGGGCTTCAGCCCCACCGCGACCCATAAGGCATTAAGCAGTTAAGAAGATGAATGAATGAATTTTTGTTGTACAGTATTAGGGGAAGGCATTATATAAGCCTCAGCCCCAGCCTACACCCTTTTCGGTTTCTTATTGCATCTTTTTTCATGGATTATACAAACCGAATAAAGTAGAAATGCAAATGCATAATTCAAAAAAAGTGATCGGCTTATTTGACATCCAGACTTTTTTTTTTAATGTGACCTCTTGTCTTTGGTTTTAAGTTTCCATCCCTTTGTGGTGTGATAATCAGTGACAACAATCTCTTCATTATATTTTAAAGTGCCGATACTGTGCAAAATCTTGTTTTTTGTGAGTTTTAACCTTGTCAAATATGTCCATGCTCACATGTATTATGAAACATTAAAACATTCCCTTTATGGAGAAGAACATGCTGCCTTTTCTGAGGTAAACGTTTAAAGAAATGATCAGATTGCATTTACTGGGTTTTGTGATGTCACAAATGAAGAGGTTCTGCCTTTATTTCTCGTCCAATCACAGCCCTGATGGCTGTCAAACGCTGCCTATGCTGTAGGCTGCACCTAGTTACTTGTGATTAGCTTACAGCGCCTCATTGAGAAACCTTTACCTAATCAAATTAGCAGCTCACCAACGTAAGTGTGCAGACTGGAAGCGGACTGTTTCAGAGAGCTTTACTGAAGAGCTGTAAAACCAACACAAATTAGTTTTGAACTTTAAAACATCTGCCTGTTCTGGACAGACTTAAAAATAATGAATGGAAAATGCAGTATATGCAACCTTTAATGCTGAAATATAATAAATAGAAAAATACAGTTCTGAATGTTAAGTTTTGATTAATTAAAAAATAATAATAAATTAATTTTAAAAATCCTCGACTAAAAAGTTGAGACAGATTCACAAACTCCCTCAAAGAATAATAACATTGACCCAGTTTACATGGTCACGAGTAAACTGATTACTGAAGTAAAGTGATAAAGGTAATAAACGGCTTATGGTGTTTACATGCCCTGAGTAAACGGTTTACTGGGCAGATAAACTAAGTGTGCTAATCTGTTTTCTCATAAACCATTAATGAGCCTTTGACCCTGTTTACATGGTTACGAGTAAACCAATTACTGGAGTAAACCAATAAAGGTAATCAGATTACTCTGTTTACATGACAATTTGAATAATCAGATAACTCCAGAAAGCTGATTGTAATCGGTTTACTTGTGACCATGTAAACAGGGTTAGTGTAATAATGGAGAACTGTTGTGTTCTCCAGGTGTACCCATTCACACCTTCACGGGCTACCTCAGCTTCTGTGTGGACAAATCCGTTCCCACCAAGACCATACGGCGTCACTCAAACAACAAACCCTGGATCAACCCTGAGATAAAAACACTTCTGAGAGAGAAGAAGAGGATCTTCAGGTCAGGGAACAGGGAGATGCTGAAGTCCGTACAGAGGGAGCTGAGGAGAAAGATCAGAGAAGGCAAGGACAGCTTCAGGAAGAAGATGGAGGACAAGCTGCAACAGAGCGACATCAGCGGGGTCTGGAGAAACCTCAAAACCATCTCGGGGCTCCAGAATACCTCCCCCCAGGCCACAGGGGGCAGGGAGTGGGCGAACAACCTGAATCTGTTTTTCAATAGATTTGACCAACCGCCCTCCCCCCTGTCTGCACAACAACCACTGCTGCCTCTAAGAAATCAAGTCCTGCTACCCACTCCCCACTCCACCGACACCCCCCCCACTCCCAACACACAGCCCCCCATCCTGACCCTGACCAAGACCCAGGTGAGGACGGAGCTGAGGAAGATCAAGGCGAGGAAGGCGTCGGGACCGGACGGCATCAGCGCAAAGCTCCTCAAGTCCTGTGCAGACCAGCTGTGTGGGATTGTGACGTATATCTTCAACATGAGCCTGAAACTGGGGAGGGTACCACAGCTGTGGAAAACATCTTGTGTGGTACCTGTACCAAAAACTTCCCACCCCAAAGACCTGAACAGCTTCAGACCGGTGGCCTTGACGTCCCACTTGATGAAGACCCTGGAGAGACTGCTCCTTGCTCATCTCCGCCCCCTGGTGGAACCAGCGATGGATCCACTCCAGTTCGCCTACCAGCATGGCATTGGGGTGGAGGATGCGGTGATCTTCCTCCTTCACCGTTCTCTGTCCCACCTGGAGAAGCCCGGGAATATGGTGAGGATCATGTTCTTTGACTTCTCCAGTGCTTTCAACACCATCCAACCGATGATCCTGAAGGACAAGCTGCTGCGCGCAGGGGTGGACCAGCACCTGTCATCATGGATCCTGGACTACCTCACGAACCGGCCTCAGTTTGTGAGAACCCGGGACTGTGTTTCCGACACGATCATCAGTAGCACGGGGGCCCCCCAGGGAACGGTGCTGGCTCCCTTCTTGTTCACTCTTTATACTGCGGACTTCTCACACAACACAACACATTGCCATCTACAGAAGTTCTCTGATGACTCTGCGATCGTTGGTCTCATCTCCAGCGGAGATGAAGCTGAGTACAGAGGGCTTATCCAGGACTTTGTGGACTGGTGCCATCGGAACTGCCTCCAGATCAACGCGAGGAAAACTAAGGAGCTGGTGGTGGACTGCCGCAGGCATGGGCAGCCCCTCACAGCACCAGTAAATATACAGGGAACAGACATCGAGATGGTGACATCCTACGAGTACCTGGGTATTCATCTGAACAATAAACTAGACTGGTCACACAATACTGACGCACTCTACAAGAAGGGACAGCGCAGGCTGTTCCTGCTGAGGAGACTCAGGTCTTTTGGTGTACAAGGGGCGCTGCTGAAGTCATTCTATGACACGGTGGTGGCATCAGCCATCACTTTTGGAGTGGTCTGCTGGGGCAGTGGCATTACTGCAGCCGATAGGAAGAGACTGAACAAACTGATTAAGAAAGCTAGCTCTGTCCTGGGGCAACGCCTTGATCCGATGGAGGAGATAGGAGAGAGAAGGACGGTGGCTAAACTGTCATCTCTGCTGGAGTCCGAGTTCCACCCTATGCAGGACATACTGGATGCACTGAGGAGCTCATTTAGCAGCAGACTACATCATCCCAGGTGCACAACCGAGAGGTTTCGTAGGTCCTTCCTACCAACGGCTGTCAGACTGTACAACCTAAGCAGGGCTGCTCGCAGAGATAGCAAAAAGACGTAACAAACTAATAGTTTTTTTTTTTTTTGAATGCAAAAGATGCAATAGACTTACACAATGGTCCTCTCCGGCATACAACTAGGAACATACCGGTCGCTATGGAGGGTGAGAATATGTATGGGCACATAATCATACCATGTAGGATAACTAAATAGACGGTTATGCTGTTTCATCCCACCTAGCAACAATGCTCTGCACTGTGTGTGTTTATATATTTACATATTTATTCCATCTAGCTACAATGCTCTGCACTGGGTGTGTTTATATTTATATATCTATATATTTATTCCATCTAGCTACAATGCTCCGCACTGTGTTTTTATACATCTACATATTATTCCATCTAGCTACATTGCTCCGCACTGTGTGTGTTTATATACTTGCATATTTATTCCACCTAGCTGCAATGCTCCATACTGTGGGTGTTTATATATTTACATATTTATTCCATCTAGCTACAATGCTCTGCACTGTGTGTTCATATATTCATATATTTATTCCATCCAGCTACAATGCTCTGCACTGTGTGTCTGTGTGTGTGTGTGTGTGTATATATATATTTTATAGTAATATGTACATATGTATATTAGCTGCTCTTGCTTGCTTGTTTTTTCTTGCCTTCTGATTGTTGCTCTGAGTGTTGCTATCCCTGTGCTGTTGCAATCCTGGAATTTCCCCGTTGTGGGACTAATAAAGGCTTATCTTATCTTATCTTATCTTATCTTACCTCCTCACTGCTGCTCTGTTTAGGGTGGCATGGAAATCTTAACCTGAGATCTCTGAGTCACAGGTTCTCACTAGTCTCAGTGAACAGCTCATATAACCCTGTTCTAATGAAGCAGTTTAAAGTCAATCTAATTTTATTATTTCTGTCAAATTCAAACACAACAAACAATCAGCATTTGGGTTCCTTTTTTTTCTACTCTTGTAACTTCATGTCAGAGAGATGGGCTATATCTATTAATATGGTAATCTGAGAAGTATAGTTGTAGATATGTGGGCGGTTGGCCAATCCACCTGAAGTTGTGAGGGGCAGCTAATCACAATTATGCTAGTTTAAAAGAGAGGTGATGTCATATGTCCCCTTTAGATCAGGAGTGCCAAGCTCATTTTAGTTTGGGGGCCACATACAGCCCAATTCAATCTCAAGTGTGCCTGATCAGTAAAAACCATAATAGCCTAAATAATGACAACTCCATATTTGTTTGTTTTAGTGCAAAGAAGTACATGTACTAGGGGTGTAACGGTACTTGTATTTGGATTTTTCAGTACGCCACAGACGCGTACCGAGGTACGACATGGATTATATTTTGTGACAGACAGAAAGTGTAACTGTCATGTTACACCCCCTCCTTCTCTCAGTTTCCCCGTCTCTGGTGTTATGCCGAGAATTGCTCGCGTGCCGAGAATTGCATCCCATCGTCGCAAGCAGGTGTTAAGTGTAAGTCAAAGTCAATACAACTATATACTTAGAAAACACTTTGAAAAAGTGATTCCCTTTTTTACCGACAATGCATAAATGCAAAAATCTCAACTTTGAAGATTGTAAAACGTGTAGTTGGATTGCTATGATTTCTAACCCTCTTTGAAACACTAAAACGTCTGGTGAATAAACATAATTTAAAGATAATTTACAAGAGGTATTAACAATTTTTACTTCTAAAAATGTATAATGGGTACTTCTAAAAATGCACAAATGGTTACAAGCCTGGCTGTAGTGTTATATTTTATAGTTTTGTTTATAGTTTTGGCGAATGGGATGAAATTCTCGGCAAGTGAGCAATTCTCGGCATAACACCGGCCGCCTGTCACCAGATTTCTGCAACGTTCCGCCCCAGTGAAGAATGACTGAAATTGTGCTACTTCTAAACAGCACCAGTAAGGTTAGTGAGTCTTTAGCGAGTAAAGTTAGGGCCTTTTATTTTCAATGAGCGACTGTCTCAGCTTTAGAAAACTGATTAAACTGTTAGCGTGTGCTAATGTAGCAGGATGGACCTCCCTTCTTTACACTAACCTTAGCTGTCGGACAATAATCTCTCCTGAATGATGTTTGCTGACAGCTGAGCTGTTTCAGTTCTGCTGGTAACGTGTTAACTGCCAGTAAATGAGTGAATTACATGAGTAGCTTTCTCCTTTTCATCTTCTCTGTTATTGTCACAGTAATAAGCCCTCATTTTGAATATCAGTGTATCTCAGTAAATTAGAATACTGTGATTTGTAATTTAATTTAATAAATAACCATAATCATCACAAGTAAATTACAACAGCTTAAATATTTCCCTGTATGTGTAGTGAAGACTCACCTTCCTCTACTGTAACTTAAAGGATTTGTAAACTGTTACTTTGGACTGGAAAAAATTCTTTTAATTTTCATTCTGAAGCCTAATTGTTAAACTTTTAAACTTCTAGACTCAGCAAGGTTTCAAATAGGATGGATTAGTTTATTTTCTTTTTGACTTTAATGGGGTTAAATACTATTACTCCAGTTTGTTTTGAACAGTAGAGTTGCAACAGCCCTGTATGGTGCAGTTAACCCTTCCACACCATATGGTGTATGGGGCAGCACCTACTGTATGTTTATTTAATGTATGGTGCAGTAGGATCCGATATTTGAGTTTTATTTCTTTAGGTTTGGGATTAAAAGACCAAACCTTAATGTCTGTTATTTAATTGTGTTGCTACAAACACTTTTGATTAAGCTGTTCAAGTTTCCAACTCAAGTTTCATGGGTCATTATTTTATTTATCTATGGGAATTTTTTATAATGCAGTCCCTCCAGGATTTCACCATGTTGTGATCACATCAATTCACGCGAAATCAGCCAATCAGCTCAACTATTGCACAACCTTGCAACTCTGTCCAACTGCAACTTTCCCGCAATTTTGGCTAATCCTCATCAACTTCTGCCAATTTCACCAAATCAAGTTTGTCTCCAAGTGGCTCACAAACACTCAGTCTAACCAATCCATTGCATCGCTTCACCACATTCACGTCCGTATTTACAGTGAGTATTAATGGAACACATCAGCAAAAACTGTGTGTGTGATTTAAAAAAAAAAAAAACACTCACCTGCGAGGTTTCCAACACTGTCCCTTCCTCCGTGTCCCCCAGTCTGTCGGTGGACGTCTCACCACATCTCCATCCTGACCGTGCGTATGAAGTGCTGGGTTTTTGGTGAAAAACGTCCGCCTGCCCCAAAAGCACCCCGTCACAGGAGCGCGCATGAAGACAGACGAACTACAAACAAAACGAGCAAATCTAACACTACAGCCAGTGTTTGAACGTTTATACATCTTTAGAGGTAAAATCATTACTGCATCTTGTCAGTGAGCTTTAAAGCTGTGAATCTCCAGTCTGGACACGGACAAAGACCCCCCCCCCCCCCTCGGTAAATGAAAGATGTGTGTCTGAAGAGACAAGTGTGTGTGTGTGTCAAGACGTGCAGCAGATAGACAGGTAGGAGTTAGGGACTGAAAGACAGAGAATATTGTTTTTGTTGTTTTTTTTTCCAGAAAAAGAGACTCCAATAGACAATACAGAGTAACAGAATGAATTTATTTTTTCCTCTCCGCTCGGTACCAAGTGGTTGGGGACCGTAGGGAGTTTTCAAATGAAGGTGCTGCTAATAATTTCCAAATCTCTACTCTTTAACATGCATTCAATGCAATTTAGCTGTTGTAATGGATATTGTGTTAAAGTCTGTATTTACTGTTGCACAAAAGAGTTTTTATGTATAACAGAAGTTTCTGCTTAATTTTCAAATTACTGTAATTTGGAAATTTTTGACAATCCTGCGCTTTTCTTGTATCATTATATAGAATATCACTGCAGTAAACTGGGAAAAAAAAAACCATCTGCTTTAAAATTTGTAATTCTACCCACAACTTTTAGTGCAAAAAAAACCTCTCAAAACATTGCAACTTTTTAAAAAAGCTCCCGCCAATTCAGGCTTTTTGGGCCGCAACACTCATAAAAACATCCTGTGAAATCCTGGAGGGAATGATAATAGGCTGTTCAAACTTCTATTGTTGCACTTGTCTGCATTGTTCATTTCCTAAAAAGAGAATTTATTTATTGTATACATTTTAATTTTGTTTGAGAAATTTTTTTTATTGGAGAATTTACTGCTGCCAGTTTGCAGGGGTTTTTTTGTCAGTAAAGCTGTTCCCACTTACACAAAAGATAAGCAGTTTTATGTTTTGCATTTTGTTTCCTTACTGTACCGAAACTGAACCAAATCGTGACCTTAAAACCAAGTTTCATACCGAACCGTGATTTTAGGCATACCGTTACACCCCTAACAAGTACATTATGAAATATTTACATTTAATGAACCATTCTTTTACTAAAACATTATGAACATCCTGAATTTCCATCCATCCATCCATCTTCTTCCGCTTAATCCTTTTCGGGTTGCGGGGGGGCTGGAGCCTTTGTTTTTTTTTTTAATTGGTGCAATTTCAACATTATTATGCCTTAGCTAGTCATTTAGGCATGTGCATTACACTCGTATCCACAAGTACATCAGTGGATCTACAGAGGCACAAAACATTAATTCACAGGGATCTGGAATTTCAGAAATATAGTACTTCACTCTGGGATAAAAACAACTTGTCATGATGTAGAAATCATTTTAATTTTACATACGTAGAGCATCCACCCCACAACCGGGAGGTCGTGGGTTCAAGTCCCGGCCAGGTCATACCAAAGACTATATAAAAATGGAACTTCCTGCCTTCTAGCTTGGTGCTCAGTAAAAATAGAATGGAGGAAGCAAAGTTGGTTACCCAGCCACAGAGGGTGCCTAAGCCAGTGTACTCCCTGTGCTGGTCCCAAGCCCGTATAAATGGGCAGAGTTGCATCAGGAAGGGCATCCTGCATAAAAATCCTTGCCAAATTAGCATGTGGATCATCGCAATATAAGGTGATGATACACTGTGGTGACACCGAAAGGGAGCAGCCAAAAGACAAAAAAAAAAAAAATACATTTGAAGCAGGGTGCCTTCCTGCTTCAAACGCTCCATCGTCATTCCAGTTCCCAAGAAACCCTCTGTTACAGGATTAAACGACTACAGACCTGTTGCCTTGACCTCTGTGGTCATGAAATCCTTGGAGAGATTGGTGCTGAACCACCTGAAGGTCGTCACAGGCCCCCAGATGGACCCACTGCAGTTTGCCTACCGGTCAAACAGGTCAGTGGATGATTCAGTGAATATGGGACTACACTACATCCTGCAACACGTTGACTCCCCAGGGACGTACGCCAGGATCCTGTTTGTCGACTTCAGCTCAGCGTTCAACACCATCATCCCAGGCATTCTTCATCAGAAACTCCTCCAGCTCAAGGTGCCCCCCTCCACCTGCCAGTGGATCTCCAGCTTTCTGACTGACAGGTGGCAACAGGTGAAGCTAGGGAGATTTACATCCAGCTCCCGAAAAATTAGTACTGGTGCCCCCCAAGGATGTGTCCTTTCCCCACTGCTCTTCTCCCTCTACTCCGACTGCACCTCAGAGGACCCTTCGGTGAAGCTCCTGAAGTTTGCGGACGACACCACAGTCATCGGTTTGATCCGGGATGGTGATGAGTCTGCATACAGGCGGGAGGTGGAGCAGCTGATCCTCTGGTGCGGCCAGAACCATCTTGAACTTAACCCAGCCAAAACGGTGGAGATGACTGTGGATTTCAGGCGACTCCCTCTTTCATTCCCCCCACTCACCATCCTCAACAGCACAGTGTCCACTGTGGACTCATTCAAGTTTCTGGGTACCACAATCTCTCGGAACCTGAAGTGGTCCTCCCATATAGACACTGTCCGGAAAAAGGCCCAGCAGAGGTTGTTTTTTCTGCGTCAGCTCAAGAAGTTTGATTTGCCTCAGGAGCTGCTGGTTGTCTTCTACACCACCATCATCCAATCTGTCCTCTGCTTTTCCATCACTGTCTGGTTTGGATCTGCCACTAAACAGGACAAGACCAGACTGCAGCGGATCATTAAGTCTGCAGAGAGGATCATTGGTACCGACCTACCCTCCATTGAGAACTTATATCGGTCTATAACCAGGAAACAGGCGGGAAACATCTGTGCTGACCCGTCACACCCCGGCCACAAACTGTTTGAACTTCTATCTTCTGGTCATTGTTACAGATCACTGAAGGTCAAAACCACCCGTCACAGGAACAGTTTCTTTCCTCAAGCCATCACTCTGATGAACTCCTAACATTCACCTAGTCCTACCTGTTGCTGTACTCATGACTTTTCATCCATTCTTACATTGCACATAACTCTCACACTGCTTTTTACTTCATTCACATTATATCACTGAATCTGAGTTCACATTGAAATACTGTATGACTGTATATTTTTTCATATATTTCTGCAAAGTGTGGATAGTCTGAGTAAATAACTGCATATATTCCTGTATATATTTGTATCCTTTTATAGAAACGTGGACAGACTGTAATTTACTGTACATACTCTGTTGTCATTGAATCCTTATTGAAATCTTATTTAAATCCTCCACCTGAACAACGAGAGCAAGTTTTTAGCCAAATTCCTTGTATGTGTTGTGCATACTTGGCCAATAAAGCTGATTCTGATTCTGACATTTCCACATTTGTCATCAAGCTTAACCACCTACTGACTCACTATACAAACTAAATTGGGAGCTATTCAGGAAGAAAGTTAAATCATCCCCATAAATATAAATGTATAAAATTTATACACAGGGCATGCACATCGCTGTCCACTGCTGTTTAATTCTGACTCTCTGCTATTCTAGTATACAAATTGGGAATAGCAGTTATTTTATTGAAAAAATGGCAACGCATGCACTTTTATAAATCCTCCCAAGGGCTGGTTTTGGTCCACAGGCCGCATATTTAACACCCTTGCTTTAGCTGTTGATCACAGCATCAAAAAGAGGTGTCACCAGTTTTGCATTACCTTTGTGTCGGATGTACTTTTTCAGTTTTTGATTCAGCGTAAAATAGTTTTCTTCAGAGCCATTTCTTGTCTTTCCTGAGCAGTAAGAACTGCTCCTCTCCAGGGACAGCCCCAGCCCCCAGACTACGGTCCTCCACCCTATGAGGCCCCACACCCAGGTTTTCTACCCCCACACGTACCTGGAGAAGGGCCCATGCCAATGCCAATGCCGATGCCTCCGCCACCACACGGTACTGCACACATGAAGCATCACACTGCTACCATAACTGGGAGTAAAATATCTTTTGGTTTCTGGATTTGATGAGATATAATTCTTGTTTTGTTTTTTTTAAAGGTGCTTACTACCCCCCACCACCTGGTCACTTTCCTCACCCGATGCCAGGACAGATGGGTCCTGGGGCCGGTCACTTTGTCCACATGGGGGGCCACACAGCAACCGTCCTGGCTCCTCCAGGAGCTGCCACCACTGTGACTGTACTCCAGGGGGAAATGTTCCAGACATCACCGGTGCAGACCGTTTGTCCGCACTGCCAGCAGGCGATCGTCACCCGCATCTCCCACGACGTCGGCCTCATGAACACACTCTTCTGCCTATTCTGCTTCTTTGTAGGGTAAGTAGGTCACGGATTAGAAGTCGGGCAGAAAAGAGCTCCGATGGCAGATTGGTTCCTGAACACTTTTTTGGGGGAGGGGGTTGGTTGGCTTACCACACTCTATAGTCATGTCACACACACGTGTATAAAGAAAGTAACACCTAAATTTCTGTAGCGTACATGACGATCAGAAAGAATACTTTGCTTTTCACTAAAATGTAAAGAAAACAAAAGCAGTTGGGTTTTTTTTTTTTAGATTTTTACTGACATTTCCCTGTAAAGTCTAGAAATGTGTTTTGGTCACATGAGGGAGTAAAGAGTGTTAATTAATTTTATCTTCACATTCCAGTTGACAGAGGTGAACTGTTTTTTGTTTTTTTTGATGATGACTGAATAACTGCACTTCATTTAAACTTTGTCATAGTTATGCAAGCATTCATTAGTCGGTGTATTAAAACCCCTTCCACAATAATCTCTGTTCTAGCATACAGATTAAAACAATTGGATGGTTAATCCACTTCAACCATGACTCGGTGTTTTAAAGTAATTGTTTTTGCAGTTGCTTGCTTTTAAGGATCCTTTGATCATACGTTAAAAATGTGTAACTGCTGAAATCAAAGTCACCTTTCTTAAACATACCTATGATAAAACGGTGCACATTCAGGCCTCACCACTGTCTTGTGCTTCAACCCTGTTATCACCAAGCCATTTAAATGAATAGAAAAAGAACCTCTAAAGTTGGTGATGCAATCAAAAAGATAAAATGTGCTGTGAGTGTGCAGATAGTCTTGTTATTCATATTTTATTTACAATGGTGGCCAACTGCTTGGTCTCCTGTTACTCATCACCTGCCGGCCAAATGGTGACTTTTCTTTCTCGTATGTCCCGTTGCTCTAAACCAGGGGTGCCCACGCTTTTTTAGCTTGTGAGTTACGTTTAAAATGACCAGGTCAAAATGATCTACCCACATTTAAAAAATGCCAAATATGGCAATATATGTTGGCGTACATTATATAACTGCGTGAACCCTTATGGCACAATACAATTCAGTACATTTATGATCACCACCCTACTCTGATGACTTGCACTGGATGGAGTCAGCCAGGGTTGCATAGTCCAGGCAGTAGCTGCTGGTAGCTAGTCTCAAGCAGGCTTCCAAATGATCATCAGTCATGGTGGAACGGTATTTGGACTTAATAATCTTCATGTGGGAAAAGGCTGATTCGCACAAATAAGTAGAGCCAAATAATGCAGTCAAGGAGGTAGCACATTTCCTCATGTTTGGATACTTTTCCTCTGTCAGTAAGTTCCCAAACTGTCCATGAGCCGTGGACTTGAGCTCAATGTCAGCCTGTAGTGTCAAAATCTCATCCTTCGCTGCAGACGAGTTCAGATGAAACAGTGTTGCGATTTTTGAGGCGAGTGAGTCAACCTCAGGTTCAGGTTACTTTATTTGTACCTCAGCATCTTCCTTGAATGGATAGCACAAAAATGTAGCAGTTGGCTCAAGTAAAGCAAAGTCTTGAAACATTTGTCAAACTCTGACAAACAATTTTCCATCTGCTCGATGTGCCTTTTGTTGCTTCTCCAGCTCTGACGCCAGGTTGTGTAAGTTCCCCAAATCATGGCGCTCCAGCTTTGAGAACATATGTTGCACTTTTCGTTTGAAAACATTAACTGAGCTGATCATGTTTACCACAGTTTTGTCCTTTCCTTGCAGCTCTAAATTAAGCTCATTCAACATATTGGTCAAATCGGTTAAAAATGCCAAGTCTAGCAGCCACTGATCGTCATCAAGTTGCTCATATTCTGCATGTTTACTGAGAAGGTGAAACTCCTTTATATCTGGACAGAGCTCTCTAAATCGCTGCAGGAATTTCCCCCCACTAAGCCATCTCACATCAGTGTAGCAAGAGCTCAGAGTAGTTGCAGTCAGCCTCCTCCAGATGTGCTCGGAACAGTCATCTTTGACGAGATCTCGCTCGAATAGAGCAAGCCACATCCATGATCTCTTTCATATTTAGCATTTTAGCACATAATGCTTGTTGGTGGATTATGCAGTGGTAATTAAGGAAGTTGGGGAAATCATCGTCCTCCCTGCACTTGGCAATAAATCCATTTGAGCAGCCCACCATTGCAGGTGCACCATCTGTGGTGACTGACACAAATTTACCCACTGGGAGCTGGGTTTTCCCAGTAAAGTTTTTGAAAGAGTGAAAAATGTCCTCTCTTCGTGTGTTCTTTCATGGGCAGTATTGTTAACGCTCCTCTTTCGCAGTCATATCGGTAAACACCATCCAAATAAAAATGCACAACTGAGCTGTGTCACTTACAATATGTCAATGCAATGACTCACCCGGAACAATGCTTCAGTGGCTGCCTTTGCCTTTGAATTCAGCTGTGTGAAAAATGACTGCTGTTTGATTAACTGAGATTTCAGTTCCTTCACCTTTCTTTTTCTTAGCTCACTTTTCAGAGGGAAGTCAGTGTCATAGTTTTTATGAACAGTTTGAAAGTGCCTCTCCATATCTCCCTTCTTTGGAAACACAACGATAGATTGACAGATCAGACAAATGCACTTTGAAAATGACATTGTGGAAAAAAAAAAAATCTTCCTACCATTCCACATGGAAGTGGTAAGTTTTTGTTTTCTTACTGGGTTCAGCTCCCCCACTCATTTTTAATATCCCTTTTTTAGTTGATAGACATTGGAAGCGCTAACATGGCCACAGCTCGCTGGAGTTTAGCAGTAGCTAGCTAGTGTGTTTGCCCGCGCATGCAGGGTGACCTATGACACAGAGGACAGGAGCTCACCTGATTGGCTGCCCTGTACATCAGTCAAGTGGTAAATGCCAATAAGAGGACAGATGGGAGGATAGGCGATAGAATTAAAAACTTTTTTTTTTATTACGCGATCGACGTATTGAGCACCCCTGCTCTAAACCATCAAACCTAAAATCACTAATAATGGGATGTTAACCTGCAAGGAAAGGAGGCTACTGCACTAAAACTAGCCAGATTGAGCAAACCCATATTGGACTGTATATGTTAAGGTGTGCTCAGACCAAACACGAGTAAATTTAGTCACACAACCAGAATACATGTTAATGTATTCACAAGTAAATGTATTCAAATACATTGAGTTAACATGTATTCTGGTCGCACGACTACATGTACTTGTATTTGGTCTGAACACAACCCAGCCACAGGGGGTGCACAAGCCAGTGTACTCCTAGTGCTGGTCCCAAGCCCGGGTAAATGGGGAGGCTTGTGTCAGGAAGGGCATCCAACATAAAACCTTTGCCAAATCAAACATGCGGATCATGACGAATGAGACTTTCATACCAGATCGGTCGACGCCCGGGTTAACGACCGCCACCAGTGCTGTTAACCGACAGGGTGCCGGTAGAAATTGGGCTACTGTTGGTCAAAGATCGAGGAGGAGAGGGGGAAGGTGTGTTAGGAGAGAGAGAAAAGGAAAGGTAGGCAAGCCATTTAATTTCAAGGCATGAAAATAAGCTTCAGTACAGATTGTGTCACTGAAATGAAGGCAATAAAACCTTAGTCACCTCTTAATCTTGACATCGTAGTCCTTGGAGTCATGTGCCCAGCATGTGTTACGTTGCTGTTGGGCAATGTGAAAACAAATGAGTCTTATTTCAGCACTGCTTGAAATGCAGATGCTGCACCATGAAAGATGTATCTTGTTTGTCTTCAACATATTTCTTTGACACCAGGAAATCCATGCCTCTATTTTTTATCAATTATGGCAATTTATACATCACCTAATTATGGTAAATAAACAGCTGTCAGCTTAAATGAACTAATACTGCTGATATGTGCAGTATGCTTAAACTTGGAGGGTGAGTTTTTATCCCCCGCCAGTTGAAGCCCAAAGGGGTCAAAGGGCCTTTTGGGTGAAGACCAAAGGGGGGTTATGTTATAGGTCAGTCCGTTCCTCCATCTTCCCACTTTTGTGAAATCAACTCCTACAGTTTTGTTCCGATTGTTTTGAAACTTGGTACCATGGTTTAATATACTCCAGTGATGTGCATATTGCAAGTTAATTCTCATCAGATGACCTTTAAGTCAAAGGTCAGATTTTCCCTAAATCCTCTAAACGCAGTAACTACTGAAAGAAATGATGTAGGCTTTTCAAATCAATACAGTAGTTGTATCTAATGCACGTCTTGTACGAGTTACACCATGACCTAACTATGGGTTTGGGGTCAAGGGGTCAAAGTTAACATTGCAGTTGCACTATGGTAAATGCTACATTTACTATTACTGTAAAATGAGTAAAGCTAGGGCCACCAAACCTGGTACACAGGTTCACTTTGGGATCCCGACCTCTATGGGTTTGGGATCAAAGGTCAACATTAACATTCTGTATGCCTTATTACTGTACGTTGAGTAAAGCTAGGGTCACCAAATTTGGTACAAAGGTTCACCCTGTGACCCTGAAGTGTGACTATGGTTTTGGGATCGCAAGGTCAAAGGTCAACATCAAGATGACTTATAAACTATATCTCAACAACAAAGAAAGCTAGGGTCACCAAACTTGCTACACAGGTTCACCTTGGGATCCTGATCTCTGACTATGGATTTGGGGTTCAAAAGTCAAGATTAGAATTCCTTATGCCTCATTAGTGTACAATGAGTAAAGCTAGGGCCATCAAACCCAGTTCGCTCATAAATACACGGTGGGCTGCATGGTGGCGCAGTGGTTAGCACTGCGGCAGCACAGTTTTACACTCGGCCAGGGGATCGCGGGGATCATGAGATCGTGGGTTCGATCCCTGCCCCCGGCCAACAGTGATCTGTGTGGAGTTTGCATGTTCTCCCCGTGTTGCGTGGGTTTACTCCGGGATTTCTCCGGTTTCCCCCCACATGCTCAAAACATGCAGGTTAGGGATACAGGGCGCTTGCGCACGCAGCGACCGGCAGCTGGTGGCTTGTCACCAGACTGCAAAACAAATCTACCTACGGGTACAAAATAAGTACAAAAAAAAAAAAAAACCATTCATGAAAAAAGTCGTATTTATATTAATGTGCAACTTTTGTTTTTGTAAATTTGCACTTTTTTTCTTGTAAACTTGACTGTTTTTTCTCAGAAATTTCCCCATTTTCTAGTCAATTTGTGAGATTTTTCTTGTGAACCTTTTCCTAGAAAGGTACAGCTTTTTCTGGGCAAATTTGTGCCTTTTCTAATTTAGCACTTTTTGCCAATACGTTTGCCACTTTGTGATAAACGCATTACCTTTTTCCACCCAAATTTTCAGCTATATATGGGGTGGTGATGGTGTGGATGTGCCCCATGTGAATGAATAATGGATTCACTAAGTGCTTTGAGGTGATATGTAAAGCACCATATAAATCTAATCCATTTTTAACTTTTAAATTTGCAACTTTTTTCTCATAAATTTAACACTTTTCACGCACATTTACAATACTGTGACATTCTGTTGTACTGATCTTGCACTCTTCATGGTGATTGGGATGGGGGGGGGGGGGGGTGACAAGCTACCAGGGAAAGGTTTTTAGGTTGTTTTGCTGACAAGGAGGTATGGCATCCCCCTTAAAAATGCCTACTGGATACAGTATCTAACCAAAGTTGGTTTACAGTTAAACCTCTTTGACCTAACTGATAGAAAAATTCTGTGATAAAGCTCTAACAGAATAAACCAGGCAGGATCGAAAGTTTAAGTAAATTTCATCACGCCAGCCTGGAGAATGTACAGTGAATATACATTCATGCGCCATTCTGTCCAACACACATACTGTCCAGTCTTTTAAGGCTTTATCTGTGGGGAGTTGGCGAGAACGCCCTTGGCAGTTAGGCTCAGTACATCTGGTCAGAAACAGGGTGTAAGGTTATCTCTTGTCCCAGGAACTGGGATGCCTAATCTCACACACTCACACAGGGTGAGCCCAAACAGGTGATAAAAATACAGCTGAATCAGGATCCTGTGACCCAGTCACACAGACTCTGGGGCTTAGTCAAGGCCATATGATCAGACATGATAATATTCCACAAATATAGCATTAAATATGGAATTATTCTTTCACTAACCAAGTGCAAATGCCAGAATTTTCCACATTGACTTTCGGTTTCTCGTTCACAGGTGTGACCTCGGCTGCTGTTTGATTCCCTGCCTGATTGATGACCTCAAGGATGTGACACACACTTGCCCTAACTGTAAGGGCTATATTTACACATACAAACGCATATGCTAACCATGGACTGCTGTATGCCACAGAGACATGTACGTACATGCACTCACATAAGCTCACAGTTCCTCCTGCTGGTAGTGACAGGCTTCTCCCTTCCATTTTTGCAAAGTGTTGTCAAGCCCTCTTGAACTATAAGAGCAGTTTTCTCATTAGTTCACAGAATATTTGCTGTATGTACCCTCCCTGTATTTTGTTGATGTACAGACATGCATTTGAATTGTACAATTTTCAGACTCAATCGCAAAGGATGATGGGTAATGAAGGCTCCAGGTGCACATCGCTGCAGTAAAAACCCTGGAAAAGTCTCGTGAGGTTAATACATGTCAGTCTTTTACAGATCGCCTGTTGGCAAAAGCTATTAAATGTCACTATTTTCCTTCATATGTGAATTTCACTAAAATGTATTTGACACAATGGGTTCATGCTCTCAGTTTTAAGATTTTTTTATGATATATTCACTATTTAACATTTAGAACTGTGAACATTTTGTCTAACGCGGTTAAAACTGATTTAGATTTTTAAATTGCTTTTTGAATGTCAAACACTAACATATTTCAAATAATCTAGAAAACTTGGATGTATATTTATTAATCTTCTGGGCTTCAGGCTATTTTCAAACAATTGAACGACGTGTGCGTCAATGCCACCTGTCCATAATGTATTTAATTTTGACAGTAGTCCACATTTGCACTTTAAGTTGAAACTCACAACCCCCCTTCTGCTCCCTCTGATGCATTTTTAACAGCCTCAACCTCAGCTTTTAAAAAAAAAAAAGTGAATCTTGTGGATAAAAGCTATGCATAATTTGGCCTTTTTTTCTTGGATTCATGTAGCTGAGTGACTCCCTATATTTGCACTCAGAGTAAAAGTAGACTCAGAGTTGAGCTAGCTGCTAGCAGAAAAAGGCTTCTACTGTTAGTGATGACCAGAGATACTGCATGACATCTCTGTGCTCCTTTGTCCTTTTGCTGGCCAAATACTGGGTCTCAGTTTGATGCACCAACTAGTGGGGGAAGAAAAAAAGAAATGAGCAACTATTTTGAAAATGTAGTCACTAAAAAAATGACAGCAGTTATTTTGAAAATCCAGGATAAAATGAGTAATGCATTTTTGAATTAATGTTTCATCTCACTGATATTATAAAGTAAGAAAAAAATGGCATTGTCATGTTTGACACTAACACTTTAAAGAGTACTTGCATTGCTCAGAAGCATGTTAAGAATACGCTTCAAATGACTAGAAATCTGACCTCTTGCAAAGTGACTGAGAATTTAATACAAACGGTAAAGCAACATCGCTCCACAGTGGCATGCCTGATCAGTCGTTCACCAAGCGCAGTTTGTGTGCATGAGCCACATGCTAAAGCAACTGAATCTCACTGGATAGTTCCCCCGACTCTATGTGCATTTGTCTTCTTTTTTGTTTTCCTGTGGAGACTGACAGCAAAATTCAAGATTGCTTTGAAATTCTAACATGGATGTACGGTACCCCGTTGTTGTGGTGCTGGTTTGCATTGCTCTAAATGTCTGTGGTATGTATAACTATGGGAGTCAGATTTGTTTGACTGTTGTATACAGTTACTATTTTATCAATAAAAGTCATGAAGGAAACTCATTTGTCATGTTTAAATATTTTATGTCAATGTTATATAAAAAGGAAATACAACGTAATCAACCATGCCTGCAAGTAAACAACACACTTCATCGGCAGAACGGTTTCCATGGCAAACACTGCAAACATGTCAATCTCTCCATCGATGTCCACACTGGCTGTTGCAGCATTTGTAGAAGGTGGTCATCGGTTCATCGGCTGATCTGGTCTGAATCTGCATGAAATATGCCCGAGGGTGCTCACACTTTGGACAGGTTTCTGTGAACAAAGACGAGTGCAAAGAGTCGGTGTGGAAGTAAAAGGCAGAAATCAAATGTGCTCTCTCAAGGAGGCAAAGAGAATTAATTGCCAACATTTTATTACAGAGAAATTGTGTAACTATGGCTGTGACAGACTGAAAACCTACACTCCCACAACTGAAACTGAATTACAGAATTTAAGAGAAACTACTGCAGATACTGTATGGGGCCAGCATTAAAGCAGCACTGAACGATTCATCCATCCATCTTCTACTGCTTATCTGGGAATCCAGATCACAGGGGCATCAGTCCAAGCAGAGTAGCCCAGACTTCTGCCTAGTTCACATAGCACCATGATCTCTCCTGCAGGTGGTGAGCCCACTGCAGGGTGGACCCATGTGCCTCCTTTGGGTACACAAAGTCCTTGATGTAACATTTTTCATGGAGATCCACTGGACCACTCTTAGTCATTTGCCTTGGGAGACCCTACCAGGGAGCAAGTTGCCCCCAACAACATGGCTCCTGGGATCATTCAGGAACTCAAACCCCTCCACCACAGTAAGGTGGCAATCCACGGAGGGGACTATGAAAGACTTTCACCTTAAAAATAATAATTCCAGATTTATTTTTTATTGTACATCAACCTTTGACCTGGTGAATGTCACTTCCCCCATATACTGGGTGAACCCACACTGCCTGCAACAGCATTGCTCTTGATAGGAATACTGAAAAGGCGACTATGGCTGCAGTCCTAACAGGTAATCACAGGGTGCTTTGTTGCTTGTGGCTTAAGTTGTGTCCTTTGACAGGCTGTAAGGACTGCAGTCATAGTTGCCATAGTTAGTCTTTTCAATGTTTCTATCTGGAACAAGAAAGTTTCCTAGTGCTGCTTTTAGTTTGCCGAAGGGCAATACTTAAATATTGCCCTTCTGCTGGTTGAGAATCTTTTTTTTCTTGCCATCCATTCATTCATTCATCTTCTTCCGCTTAATCCTTTTCGGGTCACGGGGGCTGGAGCCTATCCCAGCATCTTTGGGCGAGAGGCAGGGTACACCCTGGACAGATCGCCAGTCCATTGCAGGGCCAACACAGAGACAGACAACCATTCACTCTCACAGTCCTACCTAAGGACAATTTAGAATCCCCAGTTTGAGGCCAATTAACCTAACTTGCATGTTTTTGGCATGTGGGAGGAAACCGGAGAAATCCCGGAGTAAACCCACGCAGATACGGGGAGAACATGCAAACTCCACACAGATCACTGTATTATTTTCCATCGAGAGTGTAGACAGGGAAATTGATTCCTGGCCATTCTTTTAGGCTCAAAAGTCTGAAGAGAGACTGACCAATTGCAAGATTTTTTTCACAGCTGTGTCCATTCTTGACATTACATAAGAAAATGAAAATATTCATGTTAAAAGAATCACCTAAAAATATGACAAAGTGTAAGTCTCATATGCTACGTCATCATCATAGCAGTCTGTTGGGGGCGACAATGACTTTCATTTAGGTCTGATCAGATTCCTCCACACAGCTCTGTCCTTAGCCTCCTGCTGCCAGGAACTCCTGTCTGTATCCAACTTCTTCAAGTTTCTTTTTACAGTGTCTTTAAATCTGAGCCTTGGTCTACCCTGATTGCATTTGCCCTCACATAACCGTGATTAGAGTAACTGTCGAGGGAGATGCTGGTGGTCCATCCTCTCAACATGTCCGAGCCATCTCAGGTTCATCTGTATTAGCATGTCCTCCATTGATGGTAGACCAGCTCGTTTCAACACTTCTATGTTGGTTATCTTGTCTTTCCACGAGATGTTCATTATGGCTCGAAGGTGTCTCATCATGTACGTGTGGAGTTTCTTTACCTGCACTCTGTAGACAGTCCAAGTTTCAGCACAGTACAATAGAGCAGCCAGTACTGTCGCTTTGTACACTTTGCATTTCACACGGATAGACACATGTCGATGGTTCCACAGTCTCGCCCTCAAGTTTCCAAACACAGCACTCGCTCTTCCCATTCTGAGACATAGTTCATCCTCCAGCCTAGCATTCTCTGAAACAGTACTCCCTAGATACTTGAAAGTCTTACACTTGACTAGTGGCTCTGTACCACTGCTGATCTCTTCTGGTAGTGATGTTGATAACTGGAACTTGGGTGGATGATATGCTACGTACTTATTTGTAAATATTATGGGAGATATTTCTTCTAAGCTAGCTTCCATTCATTGGCTCCCTACAGAATCCAGAATTGAATTTAAAATTATTCCTATTTTGTTATCTTAATGCCACATTATCGCTACACCACTGCACACTCAAAATGCAGGATGACGTGTGACAACCAGAGTCTTAAAAAAGTGCAGTGAGAGGTAGAGCTTTTGGTTATCAGGTTCTTCTGTGGATCGAGCTGCCAGTTTTGGAACCAGACAATGACAGAGCAGCTCATTTCGGCCCGACTGCTCAGATCTCATAACCTTTGACTCTGACCTTGAGCACAACCTGGATGTATGCATTGAATATTGTGTGTGCGTTTGATAAGCACTGGGGCAACTGCCCAAGAGTAGTAGAGATTTTAGCAAAATATGGATGGTAAGACAGAGTGCATCATTGCATTAACTCCTTTCAGCTTCGTCAGAAGGAGCTAAAACTTATGTTGATTCAACATAATTTTTGAGGACCAAATGTACATAGATAACTGGGTTCTGGTATGAATTTAGTTTACTGGTTTATTTGTCAGGGACCATGTACAGAAAAAAAAACATTAAACACAGGGTAAAGATGCTCTGTACCAGATTATAGCGTTCTCACCAATTTCCATCTGTAGTCCCTGAGTCAATGTTTAGTCGTAAGACTGCTTTAATGACATATTTTAACGACTCTTACCAGCTGTTGAGTCCACATTTTCCCATGCAGCAGCTCCACCAAGAACATCATCTACCTCCTTTAACTTTGGATACTTCCTGTTGTTCACCTACATGAGATTAAAACACATTAATTGCATATTTTTACAAAACTCACATTTAGGCAGTAGGAATGTGCATATCTTTTTATGGTTAATCAGGAGTCAGCTACCTCTACTTTTAGAACAATTTTCATCAATCTTTCTGCAGAAAAATGTGCATAGAGCAACAAAAGCCTTTAAAGTTAAATTGCTGATTATGAGTCTTGTGTAAACTGGTGAAATTATGATTTTATTCTCATACATTTGATTATTTTTTTTTTACTGGTAAATTTAGCTTTTTTCAGCAACTTGTAAGTTTTTTCATGTACATTTAATACTATAAATTTTTATAAATATTTTTGTTATACATTTGCTATTTTTCCCTTGTTAACTGTAAGGCGTTTTTTTATTTAAATTTGTGTTTTTGTGTGAATTCTCATAGATTTACACTTTGACACTTTTGCTTCATCCTAAATAATACTGATGAAGTCCCATTTCACAAAAATTAGCACCTTTTTTCTCTTAAATTTGCCAACTTTTGTAAATTTTTATTTTAAAAAATTATATATTTTTAGGTTTTTTTCCTCACCAAAATTTTCTTGCAAATGTGCATTTGTTTCTCGAAATACACTACTCACAAAAAGTTAGGGATATTTGGCTTTTGAGTGAAATTTATGGAAAATGTAAAAAGTTCACGTTACAGTGATATATCATTAAAACGGGGCATTTAAGTAGAAGGATGCAATGGTGATTTCCTCATCTCAAACAATTTATTGAAACAAAGGCCAACAACAGTGGTGGGTATACCACAACAAAAAATGTCAGTGTCTCAATAACCTGTCATGTGCCCTTGAGCATCAATTACAGCTTGACAACGATGTCTCATGCTGTTCACAAGTCGACTTATTGTCTGCTGAGGCATGGCATTCCACTGTTCTTGAAGGGCGGCCCTCAGGTCATTGAGGTTGTGGAGTGCAGGGTTACGAGCCTCTACACGGTGACAAAGGTGATCCCATAGGTTTTCTATGGGATTCAGGTCTGGAGAAAGTGCAGGCCACTCCATTTGAGGTACCCCAGCCTCCAGCAGCCATTCCCATATGATGCGACCTCGATGAGCTGGAGTATTGTCAGCCATGAAGATGAAATTAGGCCTGTGTTGTTCATGCAGGGGCACAATGACTGGATTAGTGGTGTTATTCAGGTAGTATTGGCTTGTCACTGTACCATTCACAAGGTGTAGGGCAGTTCTGTATTGACTAGACACACCTTCCCAGACTGTAACATGGTCACAATAGTGGCTGATGCATAGCGCTCTCCTTGACATCTCCAACATCGTTGGCGGCCATCATTTTTGCTCAACATGAATCAACTTTCATCAGAGAACAGCACTGAGGCCCACTCGTCCCTTGTCCAGCGCAAATGCTCCCTGGCCCATGCAAACGATGACGTCTGTGCCTGATGGTGTGGTCAGGTACCCTTGCAGGTCGTCTAGCATGCAGACCACGCAGATGTAAATGGTTTTGAATGGTCTGACGTGATACTTGAGTGCTTCTCACCTCCCTTAAATGTGCCTGGAGTTGAGTGACATTCATCATCCAGTTTCACAGGGCACTGTTCACAATGGAAGCGGTCATCAGCGTGGGATGTGGCCAAAGGACGTCCACTTCTATGCCTTTCTGTGACTCTTCCAGTCTCTGCATCTCTGTTGCAACCTGCTGGTGACACTCTGTGACACTCTAAGCTCAGTGACCACTTCCCTCTGAGACCATCCTGTTTGATGCCTCGCAATGGTGAGGTACTGTTGATCAGTTGTGAGGTGTTGTCTTGGTCTCATGATGCCAAAATGTGAACAGCATGATGAAGAGGACTGTTTAAATACCAATTCTAATTGAACCAGAAAATTTATTGGTTGATTCATGGATCAAACACCGTTGTGAATTTTTCCGTTAAGCACCTTGTTAGAGAACAGCAAGTTACGCATAAAGTACTGAAACACTGAATAGTTGGACATGTGCATTCAAAAGGTTACAGAAGGTCAAATTAAGTTCACCTGTAAAGGTTATAGTGTGGAGGAAAAACAAGTTAAGGCGAGATGCGGCGAGCTGGAAGGTGGCAGAGTTTTATTTTCCTCCAACATAATGAGACGCACTTGTAGCGCTGTGCGCTGCAGTGGTCTGTGTGTCTTGCTGTGCTGTGTTGCACTGTGTTCTTGAGGCATGTATAGCAAGCTCTTTTATACATGTTCTACCAAGAGAGAGAATGCATGGCACATTTGCATATTGATAGACATATCAGTCAATACATATCATTTGCGTGACCAACTGGCGCCCAGACGTCCTCTCCTTAATCCGGGGATGTATAACAATAGTCCATTGTTCTGATTGTCTCCTAGGGGCTCTCTGTCCGTATGCAAATTGTCCTCTGCTTAGTGCAGGCTAGCTGAGTGTGAGGACTGAACGTCCATGTAGATGGTGGTGGGTCACCACAATAGTGCATTTTAGGTGCATCCTGAAATTTCACCCAAAAGCCGAATATCCCTAACTTTTTGTGAGTACTGTATACGTGGAGGGAGGGGGCGGGGTCGAAATTTTGCAATAGTTCTTGTAGATTTGTACCAATGAATCTACTTTTATCCTTGAAAAGCTCCAAACTCACCTTTCTTGTTACGTTGTGGATGTATGGACAAGTATTACAGGCGAATCTTATACACTGCTCTCCTTCCTCCACGATTAAAACGTTCCCACACGTCGGACAAAAAAGCAACATGATATCGACAGGTTATTTACTACCTGAATGCGGTTAAATCGTTTCTTTAAACGCAGCTAACGCGTTGTTTTTAGCACAGAAGCTACGTACGGGGACGGAAATGATGTAAGCATGTGCTCCTGTTTTTACAGCACGGTGGGAACAAGGTTCACCAACAAGAGGAACCATGTCGACTTAGCTGTGCTACCTCCCCGGAAATCTATGTACTGCGCACGCTGTGTTTACATTATTTCGATGTGTGTTTGTTGGAGGCTTTAGCAGTTGGCACGAATGATGGATGAGGAGGAGCAGGGTTTATCAGGAGGAGAATGTGTGAAAGAGGAGCTGATGGAGGAAGGAAATCTGCCCGATCCAGAGGAGGAAGATGAGGAGGCGCTTCCTCATTCAGAGATCCTGGATATATTCGAGGAAGGTCTCGCTTTGCTCGTCCAGGACCCTTTGCTGTGTGATCTGCCCATCCAGGTGCTCTGTCCATCAAACGGCCGATATTTCATTTCACTGTCTGGGGGGACAATTTAAAAAAAAAAAAAAAATCTCAAGAGTAAGGGGGTGCAACTGGTTCCAACCCAGGTAAATGGGGAGTGTTGTGTCAGGAAGGGCATCCATACCAAATCAAACATGCACATTATGACGAATGAAACTTTCATACTGGATCGGTGGAGGCCCAGACTAACAATGATCGCCACTGGTGCTGACATTGGGCTACTGTTAGTCGAAGACCGAGGAGGATGAGAGGGGGAAGGTGTGTTAGGAGGGACTGTGGAAAAAAGGAACTGTAGAAATATGGAGGTGAGAGTAGCGTCTTTAAATGTAGGAACTACAGTATGACTGACAAGGGCAGAGAGTTGGCTGATATGATGGAGAGAAGAAAGGTAGATATACTATGTGTTCAAGAAACCAGATAGAAAGGAAACAAGGCTAGGAGCACTGGAGGTGGGTTTAAACTGTTCTACCATGGTGTAAATAGGAAGAGAAATGGAGTAGGAGTAATCTTTAAGGAAGAGTATGTGAAGAGTGTCCAGGAGGTAACAAGGGAGTCAGACAGGAGAAGCTAGAAATCAAAGGTGTGATGCTGAATGTTGTCAGTGCGTATTCCCCGCAAGTTGACTGTCAGGTAGAAGAGAAAGAGGAATTAGATGAAGTGCTAGAGCGTGTTCCCAGGGGGAAGAGAGTGGTGATTGGAGCAGACTTTAATGGGCATGTAGGTGAAGGGAGCAGAGGTGATGAGGAGGTGCTGGGTAGGTATGGTCGGAGAGAAATGTGGAAGGACAAATGGTTGTGGATTTTGATAAAAAAAGATGGAAATGGCTGTGGTGAACACATATTTCAAGAAGAGAGACAAACATTGGGTGACTTTAAAGAGTGGAGGAAGGTGCACACAGGTGTGCTACATCTTATGCAGAAGGAGAAATCTGAAAGAGACAGAAGACTGCAGGGTGGTGGCAGGGGAGAATGTAGCTAGACAGCATCAGATGGTAGTCTGTAGCATGACTTTGGGAAGCAAAAAGAGGAAGAGAGTGAAGGCAGAGCCAAAGATTAAGTGGGGGACATTACAGAAGGAAGAAGGTTGCACAGAGTTCAGGCTTTGGGTGGTAGGGAAGAATTACCAGATGACTGGGAAAGTACAGCAAAAGTATTGAAGGAAACAGGTAGAAAGGTACAGTCATGTGAAAAAATTAGGACACCCTGTATACGCCTGTTTTTTGTTTTTTTAACATATTTGGACATAGGGCTGTCGCAGTAGAGGAATTTCCCCTGTGGTGACGGTGGACAGCTCAACACCGCGATATAAGATAAGATAAGATAAGATAAGCCTTTATTAGTCCCACAACGGGGAAATTCCAGGATTGCAACAGCACAGGGATAGCAACACTCAGAGCAACAATCAGAAGGCAAGAAAAAAAAAAAAAAAAAAAAAAAAAAAAAAAAAAAAACAAGCAAGAGCAGCTAATATACATATGTACGTATTACTATAAAATATATATATATACACACACACACACAGACACACAGTGCAGAGCATTGTAGCTGGATGGAATAAATATATGAATATATGAACACACAGTGCAGAGCATTGTAGCTAGATGGAATAAATATGTAAATATATAAACACCCACAGTACGGAGCATTGCAGCTAGGTGGAATAAATATGCAAGTATATAAACACACACAGTGCGGAGCAATGTAGCTAGATGGAATAATATGTAGATATATAAATATATAAACACACCCAGTGCTGAGCATTGTAGCTAGATGGAATAAATATGTAAATATATAAACACACACAGTGCAGAGCATTGTTGCTAGATGGAATGAAACAGCATAACCGTCTACTTAGTTATCCTACATGGTATGATTATGTGCCCATACATATTCTCACCCTCCATAGCGACCGGTAAGTTCCTAGTTGTATGCCGGAGGGGACCATTGTGTAAGTCTATTGCATCTTTTGCATTCAAAAAACTATTAGTTTGTTACGTCTTTTTGCTATCTCTGCGAGCAGCCCTGCTTAGGTTGTACAGTCTGACAGCCGTTGGTAGGAAGGACCTACGAAACCTCTCGGTTGTGCACCTGGGATGATGTAGTCTGCTGCTAAATGAGCTCCTCAGTGCATTCAGTATGTCCTGCATAGGGTGGAACTCGGACTCCAGCAGAGATGACAGTTTAGCCACCGTCCTTCTCTCTCCTATCTCCTCCATCGGATCAAGGCGCTGCCCCAGGACAGAGCTAGCTTTCTTAATCAGTTTGTTCAGTCTCTTCCTATCGGCTGCAGTAATGCCACTGCCCCAGCAGACCACTCCAAAAGTGATGGCTGATGCCACCACCGTGTCATAGAATGACTTCAGCAGCGCCCCTTGTACACCAAAAGACCTGAGTCTCCTCAGCAGGAACAGCCTGCGCTGTCCCTTCTTGTAGAGTGCATCAGTATTGTGTGACCAGTCTAGTTTATTGATATGTGGTATTATTGCAAATGTTTTTAGGACCCTGTGGTCTCGTAATTTAAACAGGGTTTATAACTTATGTGGCAGACGATGGAAGCTGTGAGAGACTCGCTGCAGCTCCACTCTTAACTTTATGTGTGTGTGACAATTGTGCAGAGCTCCGCTCTTTCTACAGGCAGGAACTCACTGATTCTGTTAAAAAAAAATCATTTTCATAAAGCAGTGGCGGGAACTACAAGGTGTGTGGACTGGAGACTGCAGTGACATTCAGCTTATTTAAGCAGGACAGCCTTCATACAGGACCCTGCGTGGCTCTTGTATCCGAGATTTTTGCCACTGTCCGAAGAATCACTTTCAAACAAGCAATGCACCATGCAGTAATTTGGTTCTCAGAGCTCATACACAGGAACATACATGGTCAGGATCATGCACACTTCACTCAGAAGGAAATGGCATGCTTTGTGCCCTTTCAGTGCTCACTGTCACAGCTGTATTTAGCAAGGAGTCCAAATGCTTCTACCACTGACTACCTGCTGGAGTCCGTCTGGAGAGAGAGTGCCGCAAACGGTGCTGTGGAAGCTTTGTACCAGGTGCAAACATGTTGTTGGCAATAAAAATACACTTCATTTAACAAATTATTTAATAATCAATAGGGGCACATAAGTGAACAACGAGATATAGCCATACACACACAAAAAAAGTGAACACCTTGGTTTTTGCAGTTGCTCGTTTTCCTCCGCGGTAGGCATATCCATAGCGTGGTATTACATAATTGCGGTTATCGCGACAGCCCTAGTTGGACATATGGATATTTAATATCAATGTTAAAAATACTGGGTGATTCACATAATACAACTAAAAATTAAAAATGAATTAAAGACTTTTTTCAAATTTTATGTAAAATGTAATTCTAAACAAATAGTGAGGAATAAATTAGGACACTCCCACATTCATTCCCACTTACAATGACTAAAATAAATTTTAAAAAATGCATATAAAAACAAAAACAAGGTTAGAGATAGATATGTGAACATTTCTTAATAAAGAACTGAACATTTAAAGGGGTGTCCAAATTTTTTCACATGACTGTATGTGGTGTATCTTCTGGGCAGAGGAAGGAAGACAAGGAGACTTGGTGGTGGAATGAGGAGGTACAGGAAAGTATTCAAAGGAAGAGGTTGGCAAAGAAAAAGTGGGATAGTCAGTGAGATGAAGAAAGTAGACAGGAGTACTTGGAATCTGGGTGGGTGGCACAGAGAGAGGTGGAAAATGCAGTGGACTTTTTAACCAGATTGTTTAACACAATCTTGAAGAGTGAGAGGATGCCTCAGGAGTAGAGAAGTGTTGTGATACCAATTTCCAATAACAAGGGTGATGCTCAGCTGTAGTAACTACAGAGGCATAAAGTTGATCAGTCACACTATGAAGATATGGGAAAGAGTTGCTGAACCCAGGTTAAGAGGAGAGGTGACTATCAGTGAGCAGCAGTATGGTTTCATACCAAGAAAGAGTACTACAGATGCAATGTTTGCTCTAAGAGCGCTGATGGAGAAGTATAGAGAAGGTCGGAAGGAGTTGCACTGTGTCTTTGTGGATCTAGAAAAAGCATATGATAGGGAGCCACGAGAGGAAGTGTGTTACTGTGTGAGGAAGTCAGGAGTTGTAGAGAAGTATGTGAGGGTAGTGTGGGACATGGATGAGGACAGCAAGACGGTGGTAAGGTGTGCTGTAGGAATGACAGATGGATTCAAGGTGGGGGTGGGATTACATCAGGGATCAGCTCTGAGCCCCTTCTTGTTTGCCATGGTGATGGATATGCTGACAGACAAGGTCAGGTAGGATTCTCTGTGGACCATGATGTTTGCAGATGGCATTATGATCTGTAGTGAGAGTAAGGAGTAGGTGGAAGAGAACCTGGAGAGGTGTGCTCTGGAGGGAAGAGGAATGAAAGTTAGTAGAAGTAAGACAGAATACATGTGTATGAATGAGAAGGAGGTAGGTGTAACAGTAAAGATGTAAGGACTAGAGGTAGTGAAGGTAGATGAGTTTAGATACCTGGGATCAGCCATCCAAAGCAATAGAAGATGCACAAAAGAGGTGAAGAAGAGAGTGCTGGCAGGGTGGACTGAATGGTGACGAGTGTCAAGGGTGATTTATGACAAAAGGATAGCAGCTAGAGTAAAAGTGAAAATTTACAAGGCGGTAGTGGCACCTGCTATGATGTATGGTTAGGAGACAGTGGCACTGACAAAAAAGACAGGAGTCAGAGCTGGAGGTGGAAGTGCTGAAGATGATAAGATTCCCATCGGAAGTGACTAGGAGGGACAGGATTAGAAATGAGTATGTCAGAGAGGCACTTCAGGTTGAGTTGTTTGGAGACAAAGTAAGGGAGCCAAGGCTGAAGTATGGTTTTGCAATGGTGAAGAGTTCAAGTCATTTAAAATGGAAAAAAAATCCTCCCCTCCCATCAAAAACATTAAAGGCAGAGGGAAAAACTAGAGGGCAGTCAGAGAGTGCATGCTTTCGCCAAGGTCCTTTCTTGCAAAAGGAAAAAAGTGATCCAGAATCCGCATCCTAACCTGGATCACCTCCCAAATCTTATGGATTCATCCATATCCCAAGGGTCACTTCTTGTGAAAAGAATCAAAATCAAAATCCATCCAGTAGTTTTTATCTGACCGGCAGGGGATAATAAAAACTAGTCTGTCTGTCTGTTCCACTATTGTGAAATCAATTCCTCCTACAGTTTTGTTCCAGTTGTTCTGAAACTTGGTACCATGGTTTGATATACACTGGTGATGCACATATTTCAATTTGGTTCTGATTGAATGATTTTTGCAGGAATTGTAGCCCCTGACCTATGACCTTTTATTTCACCTCACTTCATACACAGTAACTGTCTTGTGAAATCAACTCATCCTACAGTTTTGTTCCAAATGTTTTGAAACTTGGTGCCATGGTTATATACTCTGATGATGCACATATTGCAGTTTGACTCTCATCGGATGACCTTGAGGTCAGAGGTCAGATTTTCCCTAAATCTTCTAAACAAAATAACTACTGTAAGAAATGATGAAGAATTTTCAAATCGATACAGTAGTTGTAAATAATACACATCTTGGATATCTTACACCCTGACCTGACTATGGGTTTGGGGGCAAGGGGTCAAAGTTCAATGTAGCAGACTCAAATTCACCTCTGTGAATAATGCTGGTTGAGGCGGTAGAATATGGATTTAATTCCCATTAAAGAATTAGGCTTCAGAGAAGGTATGTCTTTTCATTATTTATTTCCTCTGTGCAACAGGCAGCATGAAGACCATTCAGTGGTAGGTTATAGGGGTGTACAGGTGTGGTCTATAATCAAAAGATACAAATATAAATAAATTAGCAAAGTAAACCAGTGCCAAAGCTTACATACACCAATTAAATAATTCACATGTACCAATTAGCCTGAATACATATAATCACACAAATATCAGTATGAGAGCCACTGGCAGCTGAGCTGGAACCTAAATCAATTTAATAATAAACCAAACACAATGTCTAGCGCAGCATGGTGAAGAAAACAGGGCCCACTTATCTTAATTTGGACTGTATTAGCTGCAATACATTCTACATTTACCTATGAACTAGCAAGGACAAACCACTTGAAAATCATGCAAATGAACACATGAACTGCTTTAAACAAGTGGCACAGTACTTACATTCTCTTCAGTGTAACAAAACAGAGCTACAACAAGCTGCTTGTTGTGGCTGGGCAGAACTGGCTGTGACTAGTCAGCTGCTGTGGCTGAGTAAGACTGCTGCTCTAGTGACTGCAATGCAAGCTCTCGCCACTAGGCTTCACTGCTGGGCTTCCCAACACAGCCACCCCCAAATGTCAAGTAGGACATTTGAAATCACTCAGGAAGACCAGCAGAAGTGTCCATATCATCGTCGGAGATTTTGGGAAGCTGTATTAGTCAAGCAACTGGGCGAACATAGGTTTTATCTCTGACCTGTATAGTTGCAGTCCGTATTCATCCATCTGGTCCAGCAAAGGTGTCGGTCACAGTACCCACAGGCCAGTGAGCACGTGGGAGTTGCTGGTCCACTATGAGAATGGCCTGGCCCACAATGAGCTCCTTGGTGTCAGTTCTCCATTTGTGACGTTCCTGAAGGCCCGGCAGGTACAATCGGATGAAAGCAGTCCAGAAATTGTCTGCTAAAGTTTGACTATGCCTCCATCTTCTCCTCCCCAGTAGGTTGCAGGAATCATAGAAAGCCTGAGGTAAGGAGGAGTCTCGACGTCCCATAAGGAGGATGCTTGGGGTTATGGGATCAGGTTCGGCAACATCCAATGACACATATCCAAGAGGTTTGGCATTCAATATAACCTCTATCTCTACAAGAAGGGTGTACAGGACCGGCTCTGGAACGGACTATTCCTTCAAGATAAAGTTGAGTGCAGCCTTCACAGATTTCACCTCGCGTTCTAACGTTCCTCCAAAATGAGGAGCACTAGCTGGATTGAAACAAAACTCAATCTGTTGCCTGGCTAGTTGCTCCTTTAGCTGGGGCTCCATAGCATCAAAGGCCTCATGTAACTCACGATCTGCACATACGAAGTTGGTTCTATTGTCGCACAGCAGCTCGAAGGGTTTACCTCGCCATGCAATAAAGCAGTGAAGAGACAACAGAAAGGCATTGGAATTCAAACTCTCTAGGAGATCTATGTGTACGCATCTCGTGGTCATACATTTGTACAAGATTCCCCATCTTTTCTCCTGGTGACATCCAACCTTGACAGTGAATGGGCCGAAACAGTCCATGCCAGTAGAATAGAATGGAAGCTTGTACAAACATAGTCTGCTAAGTGGCAAGTCAGCCATTCTTGGCACATTGGGTTTGGCAGGCCAGTGCTGACAGTCCCGACAAGCATGCTGAATCTTCCTAATCGCTTTTCTGCCACGTAATACCCAGTACTGCCGACACAGTTTGGCCAAAAGACATTCTGAACCAGGGTGCAGCAGCCGTCGATCAAAGTCTTGAATCAGTAATCGGGTGGTAGAATGGCCTGGGTCCAACACTATTGCATGAATAGCCTCTGGTTCCACGTCCTCAGCACATCTTAGTCTGCCCCCAACTCTGATAACGCCTGTGGCCTCATCATACTCTGGTGCGAGGGAAGCTAGGCGACTGTTGTCAGGAATTGGACATTTGACTTTAAGGGCCTTGACTTCCTCTGGGAAAGAGTCTGACTGATCTTGGGCAAAAAGCAACCACTCTGCTACTATGAAGTCTGTGGCTTCACAGGATCTTCCATCATCTGGCACAGCCGCCCCATGAAGGGACCTCACTGTGGCCTGTATTAGCTCCCTCCAGGAGTGGTACTGGCTGGCATCTGGGAAGTGAGGGTTGGAGGTAACTGAAGTGACCCCAAAGAATACTAACTTCTTCAACTCGCATTCATCCGGTTCTGCTACAGAGACAGGGATTACTGGCCACTGGTCTGGATGATGATGCAGGGATTCAGGTCCTGAATTCCACCAATGAGAGTGACTGAGTTTTGCCAGGGTCAGTCCTCTGGTTAGATCATCGGCCGGGTTCTGGACCAAGTCTACATTCCTCCAGTCAGCCCCATCAGTCAGGTTCTGGATTTCAGCTACCCGTGTCCCAACAAAGATCTTGTACTGACAAGATTCTGATCTAAACCAGTGCAACACAGTGGTTGAGCTGGACCAGAGGAGAGTTTGGCTGATGGGCAGAGTCAACTCTGTTTGAATTAGTTTGGCCATATGTGCCCCAGTGAGGGCAGCATTCAGTTCCAAGCGAGGTACTGACAGTTTTGTTTTGTTTTTAGGTGCTACCCTGGATTTTGCTAGCACAAATGTAATGTGGATCCCACCGTTATCATCTGTGGTGCGTATGTTGGCCATGGCTCCATACGCTCTCTCTGACGCATCACAGAATATATGGAGCTTTTAGGTGGCAGATGGTGTATTGGCACAGGCAGGAGCATAAGGTCGAGGTAAGTGTAATTGTGGAAGGACAGAGAGCTCCTCTTCCCAAGTTAACCACAGATCTCATAGGTACTGTGGTTCAGTCTAGTCATCCCAACCGAGATGCTGCTTCCTCCAGAGATCCTGAATGAGGATTTTAGCTCTTGTCGTAAACGGTGTCATGTAGCCCAGTGGGTCATACTGACTGGCTAGCTTCTTATACAGGTTTCTGAGGGTAGGAGGCAGTGGCTCTGGGGAGCAGTGTCTATACCCCAGGGTATCATTGATACAGTTCCACTGCATACCAAGGGTCAGTTCTTGGAGGTTCTCGCTGCTTCTCGACAACCAGTGTTCACTTGCCATAGACCTAGCATCAGGTGGAAGATGTTCAGTGACTGATGGGATATTACATGGCCACTGCCTGATCTCAAACCCACTTTCAGCTAGCAGTTGGTGAAGGTAATCCACCAGGCTCTTGGCTTCTTCTGTTGAGGGCATGCTATGGAGACAGTTGTCGACATAGAATGAATCCACTACTGTGCCTACCCAGCTAGGTCCATCACTGCCATTTACCTGAATGTGGTGCTGGAGGGCATAAATGGCACAGCATGGGCTGCAGGTGGTCCCAGATGGAAGTACTTGCCACTCATAAATGGATGGCTCATCTTCCCTTTGCATCTCTCTCCAGAGGAAGCACAGCAAAGATCGGTCAGCAGGTAGCAGGTGTATTTGATGGAACATTCCTTTGATATCGCCACTCACAGCAGTGTGTTGTCGAAAGCGAAGGAGAACGCCAAGGAGGGATGGACCTAGAGTAGGCCCCGGTAGCAGCTGCTCATTCAGTGACTGTCCATGGTATTGAAAGGAACAGTTGAAGACTATCCTATCTTTACCATTATGCTGCACCATATGAAGGGGAATGAACCAGGATTCCTTGGTTTGACTGGCCTCTTGAGGAGAAATCTTTGCCACATACCCTGCTTGCTCCAGTTTGCGAATTTCTGCACAGCAAGTCTCTGCTCTCTCTGGGCTCTTAGCAAACCTGTGTTCTGTACTGCGCAAACTAGGCAGCACTGACTCTGATGCATGAAGGGTAGAGGTAGGAGTCCGACGAAGCAATGGTGTGGCATAGCATTGCACCCCATTGATGTTGACTCTGATAGTAGCAGTCTGCAAAAGGCCATAAGCTTGTTGATCTTGTTTGGATCTGGTTGTGGTCTTCTCAGAGAGGGGCAAGGTGTCAAGTTGCCATAGACGTTCCACATTTCTCAAAAGATCACCATGCTCAGTGGCGGTGGTTAAATGCAAACACTGCTGCTCACTGCGTGGGCCCTAAAAGGAACTCATGGGGCCCTGCAGCATTCATCCAAGCTGTGTGTGGACAGTGATGGGTCCACCCATTGGCCCCCTGCAGATGGATTGGATGGGTATGAGGAAGTGCGGTAGATCTGACCCAATCAAGAGCAGAGGTCGTACATGGTCTACCAGGGCTAAAGGGAGTCCTGCTAGATGTGGATATTCAATTCAATTCAACTTTATTTATATAGTGCCATTTCACAACAACAGTCATCTCATAGCACTTTTAACTGTAGGGGGAACCTCCCACAATTGCAGAAAGACCCCAGCAATCAGGCAATCCCCTGTGAGCAAGTGCTTGGCGACGGTGGAGAGGAAAAAAAACTCTATTTTAACAGGAAGAAACCTCAAGCAGGAGGGCAGGAACAGGGTAAGTGAGTTCAGCAAGACTGAGCTCATCAGCAGTGAAGGTGTTCATAATTTGGTACTTCTCAGTAGGCTTGTCTGGAGGTGATACTTCGAATGAGACTGCAGAGCCAGTAAGATGCTTTATATTTTGGTGTACGGTCTGAAGCGCTAGTGTCTCTGGGGTGCCGGTTACTGTAGATGCAGCTGCTGTACGAATGGGGAAATAATGACAGTCCGCTCTGATCCATCATCAAGGATGGCATAAACCTCCATTGTGGAATCACCATTGTGTATAAGAACTTTCACAACCTTTATCATTACCCTCTGGGATCTGTTGGGTTGGTCGAAGTAGATTTATGTGGTAGGCAGGCTGATCATCAGGACATCACTAGAGGTTTCCTGTACAGAGTCATGGAGGACTGTAAGGTGTAGTTTCTTACACACTTTACAGGGACGTTTCAAATTGCAGATGTCTATAGCATGACTTTGGCTATATCTCTAACACCTCTTGCCGTGTTTAATCCATTTTACAGTTTTGCTGAGGCTTAGTTTCTTGAACTCATCACAGGAGTTGAGATAATGGTCCTTGTTACCACATCGAGGACAGTAGGATTTTGGCTTAGTACTCAGTTTTGGTTGAGTGGGCTGAGGTGAGACAGATGTTTTCTGAACTGTGAGGAGGACTTGTGTTGACCGTTCTACCCCTGGAGGTCCTACCTTTTCCTTCCTCATAAGTCTGTAAGACTCTGTATGGAATAAAGCTGCAGCCCAACTAGATAGCCTTTTTAGCCTGTGATTTAATTTGCAGCCAGGCAGGGAGAGTATAAGTTCGATCTGTACCTGTCTGCAGGATCCCATAGCTGAGGCAGTATTCCACAAAGCTGGCCCAAAGAGCTGGCGTCATCTTGCTCAACAGCCGATCCACATGTGATCCATACATCAGCTCATAACCATTCTGCCCTTCAAGGGTCCGCAGCATGCCAACCAGGGACTGAATAGCTAATGCAAAGGCTTCAAAGACCGTAGCATCCCCTAACTTGAGTGGCGGAGTGTTCAAGATTGCTCCCAGTTTCGATTGTACGAGCTGTCTTGGCTGACCATACTTCTCTTGTAGTGCCTGTAAAACAGCTGTACAGGGCTGAGGATGATGCATATAGGCTTTGGCCAGCTGTAAAGCATTGGAGAGCTTTAGGTGGCTGAGCAACACCTGATACTTGTACTGCTCACTGAGATGGCTGTGGCTACTCAACAGGTTATCTAGAGCCAGCTTAAGTAGGGCAAAATCGCTCTCCCATCCACTCGCAAATACAGGCAATGTAGGTCTAGGGATACCATATGCCGAAGCGATCAACAGTTCTGCTCCGGGTAGTGGTACATAACCAGGTTGCGGAGCAGAAGGCACTGAAGTTGTCTGACTGAAGTGAGTATTGTGCCCCAATGGTAGCTGAGCGGTAACGGGATAGGGCGATTGGACAGGAAAGGAAGTGGAGACACTTTGAGCCACAGGTGGGGGTGGAGCCAGCAGTGATGGCGTGGGGTGTACGGAGGAGTGTGCTTGACACAGTGATAAACCTGTATCAGAATGGGGTATGAAGGGAGGAGAATGTTTAATGCTGGTTATTACTGGTTGGGAAGTGGCTGAAGGTCCTGAGCCTGACGCTGTGGCCTGCGGAAGGACTAGGAATGTATGGGATAAGATAAGATAAGCCTTTATTCGTCCCACAATGGGGAAATTCCAGGATTGCAACAGCACAGGGACAGCAACACTCAGATCAACAATCAGAAGACAAGAAAAAACAAGAGCAGCGAGCATACATATGTGCATATAAATATATAAATATATAAACACACAGTGCGGAGCATTGTAGCTAGATGGAATAAATATATAAATATATAAACACACACAGTGTGGAGCATTGTAGCTAGATGGAATAAATATATAAATATATAAACACAGAGCGGAGCATTGTAGCTAGATGGAATAAATATATAAATATATAAACACACACAGTGCGGAGCATTGTAGCTAGATGGAATGAACAGCATAACCGTCTACTTAGTTATCCTACATGGTATGATTATGTACCCATACATATTGTCACCCTCCGTAGCGACCGGTATTTTCCTAGCTGTATACCGGAGGGGACCATTGTGTAAGTCTATTGCGTCTTTTGCATTCACTACTATTAGGTTGTCACGTTTTTTTTGCTATTTTTTTGGGATGCTGACAGCTGTAGCTTTAACAGGTATTGTAGCATGCTGGACTGGTAGGAACCCCTGAAGGGTTGGATGAGTGTTGTCAGCCTTCTGACTTTGTGCAGGTGGAGGTGGCTGAAGGAAGCTGTCTGGAGATGAAGGGGGTTCTGGTGTGTGTCGTCCTGTCTCGGCTGTCAGAAGAGATGTGACAAGTTTGGCCACCTTTAATTCCTTCTCTGCTTCCTTCAAGCAACGGCTCCTATCTAGGCATGTAGTTAGGGTCTCCTTTGCTTTGATAGCCTCCTCCTGAACACACTGTGCTTCCTTTGCCTGGATCTGTAGGCGTTGGTACTCTACATCAGCCTGTGAATCCTCCTCAGTCTGGTGACGAAGATTCTCAAGCTCCATTTCCTTCATCCTCTCCTCTAAAATAGCAGTAGACACAGGTGATAGGGCTTGACCAGGATATATACTGACAGAGGCTGCTGTACTCCAGCTGGATCTAGAGTTGTAACTGGCGGAGCCAGAGCTGGATGCCCTTTTACTGGTTGATTTCCTGTGCTTGCTTCCATGTTGACTGGAATGGTGAGAAGAAGCAGGTTGAGGTTGAACCAATGAGGGTGTGTAGCCAATCTGGTAATCAGCAAGATGACAGGGCAATCTGCACCCTCTGTGTGGCCCTTTCTGGCTCTCTGGATTTCCTGGACCTGTGTTGTCCATACTCTCTGAGAGGGGCTCTTAATCCGGCTCCAAGGACCACTTGTAGCAGACTCAAATTCACCACTGTGAATAATGCTGGTTGAGGCGGTAGAATATGGACTTAATTCCCATTAAAGAATTAGGCTTCAAAGAAGGGATGTCGTTTCATTATTTATTTCCTCTATGCAACAGGCAGCATGAAGACCATTCAGTAGTAGGTTATAGAGGTGTACAGGTGTGGTCTGTAATCAAAAGATACAAATATAAATTAGCAAAGTAAACCAGTGCCAAAGCTTACATACACCAATTAAATAATTCACATGTGCCAATTTGCCTGAATACATATAATCACATAAATGTCAGTATGAGAGCCACTGGCAACTGAGCAGAAACCTAAATCAATTTAACAATAAATCAAACACAATGTCTAGCGCAGCATGGTGAAGAAAACAGGGCCCACGTAGCTTAATTCGGTCTGTATTAGCTGCTACACATTTCTACATTTACCTATGAACTAGCAAGGACAAACTACATGGAAATCACGCAAATGAACAAAAGAACTGCTTTAAATAAGTGGCACAGTACTAACATTCTCTTTACGAATGCACATTGTAACAAAACAGAGCTACAACAAGCTGCTTGTTGTGGCTGGGCAGAATTGGCTGTGACTAGTCAGTTGCTGTGGCTGAGACTGCTGCTCCAGTGACTGCAATGCAAGCTCTCGCCACTAGGTTTCACTGCTGGGCTTCCCAACATTCAAAGTTAACATTCCAGTTGCACTATTTACTATTACTATAAAATTACGAAAGCTAGGGCCTCTAAACCTGGTATACAGATTCACCTTGGGATCCTGACCTCTGACTATGGGTTTTCAGAATCAGAATCAGCTTTATTGCCCAAGTATGCACAACACATACAAGGAATTTGACTTTGGCTAAAAACTTGCTCTTGTTGTTCAGGTGGAGGATTTAAATAAGATTTAAATAAGGATTCAATGACAACAGAGTATGTACAGTAAATTACAGTCTGTCCACGTTTCTATAAAAGGATGCAAATATATACAGGAATATATGCAGTTATTTACTCAGACTATCCACACTTTGCAGAAATATATGAAAAAATATACAGTCACACAGTATTTCAATGTGAACTCAGATTCAGTGATATAATGTGAATGAAGTAAAAAGCAGTGTGAGAGTTATGTGCAATGTAAGAATGGATGAAAAGTCATGAGTACAGCAATAGGTAGGACTAGGTGAATGGTAGGACTTCATCAGAGTGATGGCTTGAGGAAAGAAACTGTTCCTGTGACGGGTGGTTTTGACCTTCAGTGATCTGTAACAACGACCAGAAGATAGAAGTTCAAACAGTTTGTGGCCGGGGTGTGACAGGTCAGCACAGATGTTTCCCGCCCGTTTCCTGGTTATGGACCGATATAAGTGCTCAATGGAGGGTAGGTCGGTACCAATGATCCTCTCCGCAGACTTAATGATCCGCTGCAGTCTGGTCTTGTCCTGTTTAGTGGCAGATCCAAACCAGACAGTGATGGAAAAGCAGAGGACAGATTGGATGATGGCGGTGTAGAAGACAACCAGCAGCTCCTGAGGCAAATCAAACTTCTTGAGCTGACGCAGAAAAAACAACCTCTGCTGGGCCTTTTTCCAGACAGTGTCTATATGGGAGGACCACTTCAGGTTCCGGGAGATTGTGGTACCCAGAAACTTGAATGAGTCCACAGTGGACACTGTGCTGTTGAGGATGATGAGTGGGGGGAATGAAGGAGGGTGTCGCCTGAAATCCACAGTCATCTCCACCATTTTGGCTGGGTTAAGTTCAAGATGGTTCTGGCCGCACCAGAGGATCAGCTGCTCCACCTCCCGCCTGTATGCAGACTCATCACCATCCCGGATCAAACCGATGACTGTGGTGCCGTCCGCAAACTTCAGGAGCTTCACCGAAGGGTCCTCTGAGGTGCAGTCGTTGGAGTAGAGGGAGAAGAGCAGTGGGGAAAGGACACATCCTTGGGGGGCGCCAGTACTAATTTTTCGGGAGCTGGATGTAAATCTCCCTAGCTTCACCTGTTGCCACCTGTCAGTCAGGAAGCTGGAGATCCACTGGCAGGTGGAGGGGGGCACCTTGAGCTGGAGGAGTTTCTGATGAAGAATGCCTGGGATGATGGTGTTGAACGCTGAGCTGAAGTCGACAAACAGGATCCTGGCGTACCGTCCCTGGGGAGTCGAGGTGTTGCAGGATGTAGTGTAGTCCCATATTCACTGCATCATCCACTGACCTGTTTGACCGGTAGGCAAACTGCAGTGGGTCCATCAGGGGGCCTGTGACGACCTTCAGGTGGTTCAGCACCAATTTCTCCAAGGATTTCATGACCACAGAGGTCAAGGCAACAGGTCTGTAGTCGTTTAATCCTGTAACAGAGGGTTTCTTGGGAACTGGAATGATGATGGAGCGTTTGAAGCAGGAAGGCACTTCACACAGCTCCAGTGATCTATTAAAGATCCAGGTGAAGATGGGGGCCAACTCGTTGGAGCAGACTCTCAGGCAGGACGGAGACACACCATCAGGTCCTGCAGCCTTCTTGATCTTTTGTCTCTGAAAGACCCGGCGCACCTCCTCTTCACAGATCGTTAGTGCTGGTGGGAGGTCAGAGTGGAGGAGGGATGGAGTTCCTGGGGCTGCAGATAATCCTTTTGTGTGGGTGGGAGGTGAGAACTGTAGGTTCTTTTCAAACCTACAGTAAAAGCTGTTTAGGTCGTTAGCCAGCTGGAGGTTTTCCACAGGGTGGGGGGATGGTCTCCTGTAGTTGGTGATATTCTACAGGCCTCTCCAAACAGAAGCAGAGTTGTTGGCTGAGAAGTTTTGTTGTAGCTTCTCACTGTAGCTCCTCTTAGCAAGCCTGATCTCCTTCGTCAGCATGTTTCTGGCCCGCTTTTACAGAGTCCAGTCACCAGTCCTGTAGGCCTCCTCCTTGGTCTGACGTAGCTGCTTCAGTTTAGGAGTGAACCAGGGTTTATTGTTGTTGTATGTGCAGAAGGTCTTGGTCTGCACACACATGTCCTCACAAAAACTGATGTATGATGTCACAGTGTCAGTGAGTTCATTTAGGTTAATGGCTGCATCTTCAAAAACACTCCAGTCTGTGCAGTCAAAGCAGGCTTGTAACTCCAGCTTTGATTCCTCAGTCCATTTCTTCACAGTCCTTACAACAGACTTAGAAGTTTTTAGTTTCTGTCTGTATGTTGGAATAAGATGGAGCAGACAGTGGTCAGAAAAACCCAGAGCTGCACGGGGGACAGCATGATAGGCATTTCTTAAAACTGTGTAACAGTGGTCAAGTGTATTTGTGTCCCTGGTGGGACATTTAATATGCTGTCTGTATTTGGAAGCTCATTTGTGAGATTTGGGATCAAAAAGTCAAAGGTCAAGGTTAACATTCCCTATGCCTTATTACTGTACTATGAGTAAAGCTAGGGTCACCAAACTTGGTACACTGGCTCTCCTCAGGGGTGTGTGTTGTCACCACTATTCTTCATCCTGTACACAAACATGTGTCCGAGCAGACATGACAACAGACACATTATAAAGTATGCTGATGATTCAGTTGTTGTCAGTCTCCGTCAGGATGGTGAGCGTGGCCACGGCCCAGTAGTTGATTTTGTTTGCTGGTGTGAGGATTCCTACCTGCAGCTGAATATGACAAAAACTAAAGATATGATTATTGACTTTAGGAGGAAAACTCCCAGGCATGAAGTCACTGTACTAAAAGGCCAGACCACTGAATGTGTGCAATCTTACAAATATCTTGGGACGATTATAAGATAAGATAAGCCTTTATTAGTCCCACAATGGGGAAATTCCAGGATTGATTATTGATAGTAATTTAAACTTTGAAGAGAACTGTGAAAGGGTGTGCAAAAAGGGTCAGCAACATTTGCATTGTTTAAGGAAACTTGCACACTTCCAAATTGACCAAACCATAATGACAGTGTTTTATCGGGCTTTTATTGAATCTGTTTTATCCTTTTCTTTAGTGTCATGGTTCGGTCAGATAAAACTGAAACAGACGAAATCCTTGGATCAGGTAGTTAGATGGTCCAGTCGTTTGCTTGGTGAGTCACAGCTGAGCCTGACATCCCTGTACACCAGACAGGTACAGAGGATTGCTACCTCCATTTTAAATGATGACTCCCACCCTTTGCACTGCCACTTTCAGCTTCTTCCCTCCAGACGGAGGTTTGTTGTCCCAAAATGTAAAACCTAGCGCTACAAAAACAGCTTTGCTCCTGCTGCTGTCAAAGAGTTGAACAAGATGTAGCAATATATTGCGCATAATTTAGTTAGCTATTTATTAATTTTTATTTTATATTTATTTTTGTAGGTTTTTTATTTGGGTTCCAAATCTTTTATTGGGTTTTAGACTTTTATTGAGTTTTTAAATCTCTTTGACTTAGTTTTTAACTTTTTAATATGACCCTTCTCTCTTCTCTTTTTGTTTTTTCTCTTCTCTCTTTGTCCTATGTCCTGATTGGTGGAGCATTAAGTACTTTTATCGTGTTTATAGTCAGCTTCATGTGTCCCTGTGTTTGTGTTCATGTTGAATGTAATTGTGGTTTGTAAATATGTGTCTAAAAGGTTGTCACCTGACTGCACCTTTGGCTGCACGGAGGCGCAGTGGTTTAGCACTGTGGCAGCACAGTTTACCCTCGGCCGGGAGATCGCGGGGATCATGAGATCGTGGGTTTGATCCCAGCCCCTGACCAACAGTGAGCTGTGTGGAGTTTGCATGTTCTCCCCGTGTTGCGTGGGTTTACTCCGGGATTTCTCCGGTTTCCTCCCACATACCAAAAACATGTGGGTTTAGGGCGCTCGCGCACGCAGCGACCGGCAGCCGGTGGCTTGTCACCAGACTGCAAACCAAATCTACCTACGGGTACAAATAAGTAACAAAAAAAAAAAAAAAAAAAACAAATCTACGTATGGGTACGAATAAAGTAACCTGAACCTGAACACAGGTTCACCCTGTGAAACTGAAGTGTGGCTATGGTTTTGGGATTTCAAAGTCAAAGGTCAACATCAAAATGGCTTGTAAAGTTTATCTCAACAACAAAAAAGCTAGGGTCACCAAACATGGTACACAGGTTCACACTGAGACCATAACCTCTGACTACAGGTTTGGGGTCAAAAGGTCAAGGGTCAAGGGTGGGACTCCCTATGCTGTCTTACTATCAAATGTGTAAAGCTCTCTAGGATCACCAGACTTGCTACATGGGTTCACCTCGGGATCCTGACCTACAACTATGGGTTGTATACTTTGTTGTATATTTGTGGATCATGGACTTATCACAGTTTGGTTCTGCCACAGTAAACTGCTTTCTGTCAGTAAGTTCTGGGATCGTCAAAGAAAACGGAGGCGGGGGATATTGTGTTTGCCTCAGAGTGCCCTTGTTGAATAATCCTGTTAACAATCAGAAAGACAGACAAACAAATCAACACGAAAACATTACCTCCTTGGCAGAGGTAACAAACTATTCCATCGGGTAAAACAAAAACAAGAGCACTCTGAGGTGAGTGCAATATCTCCGCCTCCATTTTTTTGAAGATCCCAATATGTTACCAAAGGAGAGCAGTTTTCAGCTTTTTCCATATAATTATTGAGGCAGAACCAAATTATGACCAAACCAGGAACCTTCTAGCTGTAAGGCAACAGTGCTAATTACTGTTCCACCATGCTGCTGGATACTGGAGCCATGAACTGTTCAGTTTTATACTACAAAATGAATTTAGTTTAAATACCTCCTTACAAGCTGGTGGGAAATGATACGTACATTTTTGTGCTAGCATTCAAATTAAAAGTGTCAATCTGGATTGTGTTTTATCATCAGGTGACTCTGGAGGAGGTGAACTCTCAGATTGCACTGGAGTATGGCCAGGCAATGACTGTGAGGGTTTTGAAGGCAGATGGTGAAGTAATGCGTAAGTGCTGAGTATGCTTTATTTTGATTTTAAAGGGTCTATATAGGAATCCTATTCACTAAACTAAGAGATGATCACCATCTAGCCCTAGCTGATCCTAAGTGAGTTGGAGTCCCTTCACCAAAGAGACTCATTCTAGATTTAGCCGAATGACACTTAGGATCATCACATGGCGAACTTTAATTTAGAGAACTTAAGAGTTGACAGGATGGGGCTTGGTGATTGACAGCAGCTAAAACAGTTATATGTGGCACCTTAATACAGTGTATGCTTTTACATTTGGAAATGCTGCTATACAATATGTATATTTTCATTATTATTATTATTACCCTTTTTTAACATTTAAAAATCTGTTTCTCTCTAAGCCATAGTGGTGGTGCAAAATGCTACAGTCCTGGACCTGAAGAAGGCTATTCGCAGATTCATGGAGCTGAAACAGCAGCGTGAAGGCGGCGTGAAACACATCAGCTGGTAAATGCACAACAAACAAGGACATAAATAAAAAAAGACCTAGTATGTCTGAGACAGCTTATATTTGCTTCTGCTCTTTTATTTTCACAGGAGGTATGTTTGGAGAACTTATCATTTAGTGTTTCAGGGTGAGAAGCTTGAAGATGACAAGATGAGGCTTAAAGAGTAAGTACAATACACAAGAGGTGCTCATTAAAGATTTTCCCTGATTCCTTTCCCATGGACTGAGAGGAACCAAACTTGGCACAGTTATTAGTCTTTCTCTACATAGGTACCACAAGAGTCACACACTTCTCCTATTTCTTTATGCAGTTGTGGAGTCTTTGCTTGCAGAAGTCTACAGGTTACATCTGAAGCCATGACTTAACCTCGGAAATCAGTATTTCACTGTCATGGAAGTGCTTACTCTTCAAAAATGACTTCATGGTTGGAAAGAGGAGGAAATTAGATGGTGCGAGGTCAGGAGAGTAATGGGGGGGGGGGGGTGAGGAAGAATTTCATAGCCACAGGACTGTCCTTCCGTCTGGGAAACATGCAAGTTGTGAACCAGGGCATTTTCTTGCAGGAGGAAAACACCTTTGGCCAACATGCCACATCTCTCGGTTTTGATGGCCATCCATAATTTCTGCAGCAGTGAAGCATAGTAAGTCTTGGTAACTGCGGTACCCTTTTCCAGGAAATCCATCATCAATACTTCATGCTGGTCCTAAAAGACCGGCCTTATCCGCCAAGGGTTGGACGTGTGCTTTCTTTGGAGGTGGTGAATCGTAATGCTTCCATTGTTTTAACTGGGCTTTAGTCTCTGGATCATAGTGATGGGCCTGTGTTTTGTCCTGCATGATTAGTCTGTCAAAGAAGTCCACCTAGTTTTCTTGGCACATGGCCAAAAGAGCCTGGGAGAATGTGACTCATTTCTGCTTCTGGAAACGTGAGCAACAAGGGAATCCAGACAACTTCCACATGTGAAAATGGTCATGGATGATTTTTTTTTCACAGTTCCTACACTGATCTTGACAATCTTCAGTCTTCAGCTGATCCAAAATGCTGCAGCTGGTTTTAGCAGGTACTGGAAGAAAGAGAGATCACATCTCTCTGGTTCTAGCCTCCCTTGATTGGCTTTCCATAGAATTTAAAATTAAGTTTAAATTCCTTCTCCTCATTTACAAAGCTCTAAATAATCAGGCCCCTTGTTATTTAAAAGATCTAATAGTACCTTATCATCCTAACAGAGCACTACAATCCCAAAATGCAGGATTACTTGTAATACCTAAAATCTCTAAAAGTACGTATGCAGAACTTTCAGTTGTCAGGCTCCTCTCCTTTAGAACCAGCTGCCAATCTGGATTCGGGAGACGGACTCGATCTCTGTTTTTAAGAAAAGGGTTAAAATCTTCCTTTTTGACATAGCCTATAGTTAGGGTGGGATCAGGTGAGCCTGAACCCTCCCTTAGTTATGCTGCTATTAGGTTTAGACAGTCAGAGGACCTTATTTTGCTGGGCATTAACATCTGTTTGTTGTCTCCCATACATTGAGTCCCCGTCGTGCTGTTTGCTCTCTACATGTCTGTTCTTTTCTTCTTCTTCTCTATCCCCTCACCCCCCAGCCAGTCTCAGCAGTTGACTGCCCCTCCCTGAGCCTGGTTCTGCTGGAGGTTTCTTCCTGCTTAAAGGGAGTTTTTCCTCTTCACCATTGCCAAGTGCTTGCTCACAGGGGATCACCTGATTGCTGGGGTCCATCTGCAGTGGTGGAGTTTTCCCCTACAGTTTGACAGTGCTGTGAGATGACTGTTGTTGTGTATTGGTGCTATATAAATAAAACTGAATTGAATTTTGGCCTAGTTGGCAAACGGTTATGTGATGATCCTCCAAAATGATAGCCTCCATTTGCTGGATGGTGTCTTCATCAATGGTGCACTGTGGTCACCCAGGAATGGGTGCATTTTCACCAATGTCCGACCACACTTGAACTGTCGATCCCAGTGCCTGACTACGCCATACAATGGGGCATTCTCTCCATAAGTCTCTTTCATCTCATCAAGTGTCTCCTGTGGTGTGCAACCTCTTTAGTACAGGAACCTGATGACCATTCTGCATTTAATAGGCTCCATTTTCACACTTTACTCCACCTTAGCATCTGTGAAAGAGAAACTTATGAGTTGAAAGCGGCAAATTATCATGTGACCTATAGACGTGCAATTTCAGCCTCCTACAATAATCGGAAATGGGTCAGGGGAAATCTTTAATGAACAGCACGCGTATAAAAGGCATTTAATTTAAATTGTATAAGTAATCTTAAATATTTTTGATCTTTTTTTCTTTGATTTTTTTTTTTTTTTTTTTTTTTTTTTAAAATTTCAGCTATGGAATCAGGAACAGAGATGACGTGACGTTCATGAAGAGACTCAGGAAAAAGTAGAATCACAGCTAACACGGATGAATATTTTTTAGACTGGAAACATCTTCGACATGATAGAAAAGCATGTTTGTTTGTGATAAACTGTACGGCCTCTCAAAGAGGAAATGTATATTTTTTATTATCAGTGTGCTGTGATATTTGTATACCACCTGCTAATATTAAAGCTGTTTTATTTTTTTAATCTAATGTTCCCATGTCTCTGTTTAACCTGAACTCACATTTCAGCAGGAATATTCTTCCTCATTTGCCTAAGAGCTCAGTTATAAACAACCAGATAATTTGAATATTGTGTGACAGCTCTGAACACTAGATGCTTGTTGAAGCAGTGTTAGCTGTGCAGAATAGAGATGGAGCAGCAGAAGAAAACTGGTAAATAACACAATTTTCTTCTTGAATATTTTGTTTAATGTGGTTTAAAATGAAACTGAGTTGTGTGTTGTGTTGATAAATGATACAGCAAAAAAGTTCAATGAATTTGAGTATAAGTTCATATTATTTTTAATATTTTACTGGCCTGTTTATCATATAGGTACAGACAAAGAAATGGTTATATTTTTGTGTTCTATTAGATCCACTGGTCCATTTTTATATTTCAAGTTATTGTGATTTACACTGGCAAGAAAAAGTTTAGAAACACAAACACATTTTGGTGTTTAGGAAAACAGAATAAATAGAGCTCTGGAAAAGTTAAAAGATCACTGCAAAATTGTCATTTTATCTGGTTTCACTATTTATTTGTGTGTGTTTGAGTGAAATGAGCAATTTTGTTTTATTCTCTAACCTACTAAAAAAAAAAACCTCACTCAAATTCCAAGTCCAAATATTGTCATTTAGAGCATTTATTTACAGAAAATCACACCTGGCCAAAACAACAAAAAAGATGTTGCTTTTTAATGTGGTTTTAGATCAAATAATGCAAAGAAAACAATTTCATGTTTATTTTTAAACACAAAGTTAAGTTTTAACTTAGGAAGAACTCAGAAATCTGTATTTGTGGAATAACTCTGATTATTATTCACAGCTTTCATGCATCTTAGATGATCACCTAATCAGTACCTCCTTAAGAAGATTTAGGTGGCCTTGTGTTGGAATTCAATAGACACTCAAACTGAATGGCTGCCATACATGTAGAGATGCTAATTATTGGAAGATTTTGCAGTGGTCTTTTTTTTTCCAGAACTGTATATGTACTCAAACGTAACATGATGAAAACCAAAACTCAAAAAAATATATATGCAATGATCTTTAACAAATTTTTCAGCAATTAATTGATCAAAAGCTTCAACTGTCCTGCTGCCCTGTGCCTTTTCACTCATGTTTCACTTGCAGACTTTAATTTGTTTAGTTGTAAGGGTACTCAAACGTGTTAGCCGTGAAGTGATGATGTTTGTCACAGGTGGTATTTAAACTGCTTACAAATAACTTTGAGAGTTTCTAAAACTTGGGTTTTGAGTCATCTGAAGTTTTCAGTGTTACATTTAATTAAAAATGGCCAAACATAAACAGTTTTCAATAGAAACTTGTCAATTCTCTGCAAGAAATAGCCAAGAAGTTAAAGGTGTTTCCAAACATTTTGTTCCCAGTGTAGCTTCTTCTTTCAGACTGATGAGAAATTTTGAACACATCTTTTTTTTTTTTATTTAAGTTTTTGTAAAGGGTATACACGTCATTACAGCATTGCATTGTTTACATTTTCATCACATGTTCCCTTATTTTTTGTTATTCAACAACATTGGAAGAATAATTATTACAACACCCCTTTTTTTTAAGTGAAAGAAAAAGTGAAATTAAAGAGAACAAAAAAAAAGAATAAAAATAAAAATAAATAAATAAAAATAAAAGAGCATCTGAGTAGCTTTGGAACAAAGAGCGGTGCCATTATTGAAATGGTATTTGTCAAAGATTAGATCTAATGGAAGACACATATGCGATCCAGGGTTGCCAAAAGTTCATGAACCCATCCATGTCCTGTCTCAGTGCGAATGTCAACTTTTCCATCAAGTAAATGTCTTGGATCACGTTAATCCAATCTTCAGGTGTAGGACAGTCCTTCAACATCCATTTTTTAGTTAGGGCTTTTTTACTTGCTAATATTAAAACAGTGAATAAGTATTTTTCTCCTCGTCTTTCCAGTGAATCCGGTAGTAAACCCTAATACAAAGTTACAAAAGAAAAGGGGACTGTTATTTTGAATATTTTCCCCAGTATTGTCTGTACATTGGTCCAATATTGGTGGATAACTGGGCATGACCAAAATACATGAAAATGATTTGCAGTCTCTTCACCACACAAGCGCCAACAATTCAACCCCTTATGAGTAAATTTGTTTTGTGCAGGTGTTCTGAAAAATCTTACCAAATTTTTCCATCCAAATTCTCTCCACTGCAGGGATGAGGTACTTTTCCATTGTTGTTTATTTAGCTTTTCCCATATTTCCTGTTGTAAAGTGAAATTCCCCTCTTTTTCCCATCTCTCTTTTATATAAGATGTGTTGTCTCCTTTTAAGTCTTGAAGACCTTGGTATATTTTAGAGATGTATCTGATCCCTGGGATCCCTTTATATACCATTAAGAAGACCTTCAGAACACCTGACTGGGCCCTTTCCAAATCCTCCTTTTTAAGTATATTGTTTATGTGGTGTCTAAGCTGAAAGAACCTGTAAAGGTCTTGATTTATTAGACCTTGTTTTTTCAAATCTTCAAAACTTCTTAAAATTTGCCCTTTAAAAAAATGGTAATATTTTATCAGTCCGTTCTCTTTCCACTTTTTAAATCTAGTGTCTGTTTTATTAGGAGTAAAGTCTTGATCATAGGCAATCCATTGCAGAAATCGATAGGGCTCTTTAGTTTGATTCTCTCTGACTATCTTAAACCAAATTTTTAGCGGGGTCTCTATCCACGGGTTAGTGTTATTCAAAAGTTTAGGTAAGGCATTGTTCCCTATTATCGCCTGTAGGGGGATGACACTTGTTATTTGGCATTCCATCTCCTTCCATTGTGCAGTGTAGACAAAGTTTTAATTTGTGCGGCTTTAAAATAGTCCCTGATATTTGGCAGCGCAAGCCCACCTTTGTCTCTGTTTAGCTGTAGGGTTCTATATCTGATTCTAGGTCTCTTGCCCTGCCATATGAATCTTGAGATCCTTCTGTCCAGTTCCTGCCATGTTTTTTTGGGAGGTTCTACCGGTATTGTTTGGAAAAGGTATAGAAGACGTGGAAGTATATTCATTTTGACGGCTTCAGTTCTTTGTGCAGTACCCAAGAATGGTATCATATTCCATCTTGCTAGATCAGATTTTATTTTTGCCACCAATGGATCATAGTTTAGTGTTATAATTTTGTTGAGTTGTTTCGGGATATTGACCCCCAGATATTTCATAGATTCCATCTCCCAGTTAGTTTTGAGTTTGCTTAGTAAATATTGATTTGGGTCATAGTTGAATGTTAAAACTTGGGTTTTATGGATGTTTAGTTCGTACCCCGATAAATCTCCATACTCTGAAAAAACTGAGATTAGTTCTGGAAAAGAGGTGTCCGGCTGCCCCAGGTATATTAAAATGTCATCAGCAAAGAGTGCTATTTTATGTTCCTTCTGACCAAGTGTAATGCCTTGAATTTTTTGATTCTGTCTTATCCATTGGCTCAGAGGTTCTATGAAGATTGCAAAGAGCAGTGGAGACAAGGGGCAGCCCTGACGACATCCTCTTTCCAGCTCAAAAGATGATGATAAATTACCGTTAATCCTTATTTTAGCTGTTGGTTTTTTATATAATGCCTGGATAGTTCTAATGAAGTTGTTATGAAAATTGAAACTGGATAAGATTCTATATAGGAAAGACCAGTCAACCGAATCGAATGCTTTTTCAGCATCTAATCCCAATATGACTGCATTTAAGTTATATTTTTTTATATGATGAATTATGTGTAAAGTGCCTCTAATGTTGTCTTATGTCTGTCTTTGTCTTATAAAACCTGTTTGGTCTAAATGAATTAAGTCTGTCAGTATATTTTCTCACCTTTTGGCAAGGATAGTGGTAAAAAGCTTGTAGTCCTGATTTAATACACTGATTGGTCTGTAGTTGGAGCATTCTAGTTTATCCTTTTCAGGTTTAGGTATGACTGCAATGACCCCTTCTCTCCAGGAGGGGGGGATTTCCCCTGTGTGGAGGACGTAGTTAAATGTTTTCAGGAGGAGAGGAGATAGTTGCTGTTTAAAGGTTTTGTACCACTCTGCTGTATAGCCATCTGCTCCTGGGGATTTGTTAGCTTTAAGTTTCATAATTGCTTTTTCTAATTCTTTAGGTTGTATTTCTGACAGTAGTGTTTTATTTTGAGACTCAGTAAGTTGGGGAAGGTTTAATGTGTTTAGGAATGCTTCGGATGCGTTTTTATGTTTTTTGAGGGAGTACAAGTTCTTATAGTAGTTCTCGAAGCTTTTAAGAATATCCTGAATTCTGAATTTTATTTCCTTTGATACTGGGTCTCTGATTTTGTAGATTGCTCTTTCTGTTTGTTGTTTCCTCAATTTATAGGCTAGTAATTTTGCCGATTTGCTGCCTGCTTCATAGTATTTTTGTTTCAGAACTGTAAGTTTCTTCTGGATTTCTATTGTGTAGATCTCATTTATTTGTTTTTTAATTTCCTTAATTTTGAGCGAGTCATTAGAATGAGTGTTGTCTTTGTGCTCTTTTTCTAGGTTCTTAAGTTCTGACTCTAATGTGGTTAGTTTTTCTTGTCTCAGTTTCTTTTGGATTGCCAGTTTTGCAATAATCTTTCCCCTTATTACAGCTTTGCATGCATCCCACAGTATTAAAGGGGATACTTCTCCATTATCACTTTCTTCCAAATATCTGAGAATATCTGATTCCAATTCGTCTTTCAGTGGTCCTTTCAGGACATTTGAATTTGACCTCCAAGAAAATGTATTATTTGTGTATTTTTGGATACTTAAGTCCATATAGATCGGACTGTGGTCAGAGAGATCCATCAGTCCTATTTTACATGTTTTTACTCTTCCAATGTCTCTATTAAACATAAAAAAAGTAGTCAATCCTTGAGTATGACGAATGTGGCGCTGAGTAAAATGTATAATCTTTTACACTGGGGTTGAATTCCCTCCACACATCACAGATTCCCATTTCTTTTAGTAGCATCCGAGTTTTCCTACTTTGAGTGTTATTTTGATGTGGAGAATTACCTGATGCATCCCAGTATGGATTCAGTCTTAGATTGAAGTCTCCACCACATATCACTAAACCTTGGGCTTTAGTTATCATTAGGTCAAATACATTTTTATAAAATTTCCAATTAGCCCCTGGAGGTGCATATACATTCAGCAGGGTGATATCTTCTCCCTCTAGCTGCCCAAGTACCAAACTGTATCTCCCTTCTTTATCTTTGTGTTCTGATTTTTTTTCAAATGCAATTTTGGTTGAGATCAATGTCGCTACTCCCCTCCTCCTCCCTGACTTATATGAAGACGAAGAGATCATTTTAAACCCTTGTCTATTGAGTTTAGTGTGCTCCACGTCTGTTAGGTGGGTTTCTTGTAAAAATATTATTCCTGCTTTGTCTTTTTTCATTTTGCCTAGAATCTTGGATCTTTTAACTGGATTCAGGATCCCTTTTACATTATATGAGATTATTTTGGTTGCACCCTGTTTCTCCATTGTATTGTCTTATTTAGTATAACAGTGTGGTGGCCCTCTTTTTTGCTACTCAGAAACTGAAAGAACATTAAGAACATAAAAAACATTAAGAACATAGTGTATAAAACTTTAAAACAAAAAACTGACAAAAGAGCTTCCTGAACTGAGGTCTTTTTAGAGACCCTGGAAGAGCCTTGATGGAGTGTAGGCTCTGAGGGAAATTCCTCAAACTCTGTTACGTGTTGAGGGCCCTCTCTTACCCCTGTAAGTTGTCCCATGTTTTTAACGTGAATTTCAGATCCCAATCTGAACTTGTAATGATTTTTTTTTTTTTATGCCTATACCCTATGAAATTGTGTGCACCCTCCCACCACCATCACAGCAAACGTTCACGCTAATACAGTATTTGTTAGTGTGGGGAGAACATATGGATCATTGTCACATTTCTATTTTAACAAGTTGTTGTTTTTTTTTTTTAAAGACTTATTTGTTTCTAATATTATGACTGTTCCATGAAATGTTTTACCACATGCTGATTCTGCATCTCCTTTAATGTTTGTTACCTTGTAGGAGGGGGGTTGGATGTGCAGATTGACTAAAAAAATCGTTATTCCCTCCTATAAACGGCCAGTTTTTCCTTATAGCGCTGACGCTGGGTTTCCCGCTGCTGGTCCGTGGATTTTGAGGGTCTCTGTGTGGACCACATTTGAGCCTTGATTCTTTCGCTCGGGTCTGCTGCGGGTTTAAACACCGTTACCGGGAGCCCTCTCCTCGCCATATCCGCGGTTGCTTCTTCCGCCGAATTGTAGAGACAAGTCTCATCGCCGTAGAAGATGCGCAGCTTCACCGGAAATGGTGTCTGGAAGCGCAGTTTTTTTCTCTCGTAGTACCTTTTTAGTGTCGTTGTATTCCCGGCGCTTTTTAAGAACCTCCGGGGCGTAATCGTGTTCCACAAAAACTTTTCTCTCTTGGTGCATAAATCCTTTTTTCTGCCAAGCCAGTCTTACAACCTCTTGTTTTATTTTGGAGTTGGAGAACCTCACCACCACCGATCATGGTGGCGCTTCCGCCGCCGGCCTAGGGGCTAATGTATGGTGCGCCCCTTCTATCTTCAAGTCGGTGGATTGGGGAATATCCAACTTCTCTCTCAGTAAAGATTCCACGCATGCCGCCATTGTGGTGAAACCATCCTCGACTCCTTCTTTCAGACCATGAATTCTTATGTTGTCTCTTCTCAGTCTTCCTTCTTGGTCGGTTAGCTTAGCCTCCAGTCTTGACTGCCTTTTGTGTAGATCCAGCATGGAATCTTCCAGCCCTTTTATTCTTTCCTCTGCTTCCAAGATTCAGTCCTCAGCCTGGTCCACTCTGCTGTTTGTCCTTTTAATTCTTCTTTGATTTCACGAAATTCGGCCCAACACTCTCGGCGAAATCGTCTTAATTCTTTAAGTACCATTTTCAAGCTAACCTTTTTGTTAGCTTCATTCAGCTCCTCGTCTTCTGAATGGAAATCCTCCGGATCAGATTCTTCGGCCGATGCGTGTCCTGGCCTGGTAAATGTCGATTTCTTCTGTTTTCCTTTAGGCATGATGACTTTGTCTTTTGATTTTCACTCTTCCAAAAATCCGTTAAATCTGATTTTCAAGGTATTTTCCTGGATTGGGTCTGGGAGCTTCAGCGTTAAGCTGCTATCACCATGGTGTCCAGACCGGAAGTCTGAACACATCTTTTAAAATTGCATTAACACACCCACACACTTTTGGCTGGTGCCTATTCAGGGTCACCACAGCAGCTCATGGGTCTGCTTGTTTGAATTTGACAAGGATTTTGCACTGGATGCAGCCCTCCCCATTTACCCAGGCTTGGGACCGCCGCAAAGAGAACACTGGTTTTACGCTTCCCCCTGTATAATCAACTCATGTTTTATGATGATAGGCAGTATAATTTAGTTATGTTTCTGAAAAAAAAGTTAAGCCAGACATACAGAGACATTTGTGTGCCATTGAAGTTACATGGCTATTAACATCAGTTTCCAATTTATACAAGAGCACTCTGAGGCGAGTGCAATATCCCCCACCTCCATTTTCTGTGATGAGCCCAATACTTACGGTGGTGTGAAAAAAGTTTGCCCCCTTCCTGATTTCTCATTTTTTTGGAATGTTTGTCACACTTAAATGTTTCAGATCATCAAACAAATTTAAATATTAGATAATACAAGTAAACACAAAATGCAGTTTTTAAATGAAGGTGTTTATTATTAAGGGGAAAAAAGTCCAAACCTACATGGCCCTGTGTGAAAAAGTGATTGCCCTTTAAACCTAATAACTGGTTGTGCCACCCTTAGCAGCAATAGCTGCAAACAAGCGCTTGCAATAACTGGCAATGAGTCTTTTACAGCGCTGTAGAGGAATTTTGGCACACTCATCTTTGCAGAATTGTTGTAATTCAGCCACATTGGAGGGTTTTCAAGCATGAACCACATTTTTAAGGCCATGCCACAGCATCTCAATCGGATTCAGGTCAGGACTTTGACTAGACCACTCCAAAGTCTTCATTTTGTTTTTCTTAAGCCATTCAGAGGTGCACTTGCTGGTGCATTTTGGATCATTGTCCTGCTGCAGAACCCAGTGCGCTTCAGCTTAAGGTCACGAACAGATGGCCCGACATTCTCCTTCAGGATTTTTTTGGTAGACAGCAGAATTCATGGTTCCTTTTACCACAGCAAGTCTTCCAGGTCCTGAAGCAGCAAAACAGCCCCAGACCATCACACTAGCACCACCATATTTTACTGTTGGTATGATGTTCCTTTTCTGAAATGCTGTTACTTCTACGTCAGATGTAATGAGACACATACCTTCCAAAAAGTTCAACTTTTGTCTCGTCAGTCCATAGAGTATTTTCCCAAAAGTTTTGGGGATCATCAAGATGTTTTCTGGCAAAACTGAGACGAGCCTTTATGTTCTTTTTGCGCAGCAGTGGTTTTTGTTGTGGAACTCTGCCATGCAGGCCATTTTTGCCCTGTCGCTTTCTTATGATGGAGTCATGAACACCGATCTTAACTGAGGCAAGTGAGGCCTGCAGTTCTTTGGATGCTGTTGTGGGGTCTTTTGTGACCTCTTGGATGAGTCGTGGCTGCACTCTTGGGGTAATTTTGGTCGGTCGGCCACTCCTGGGAAGGTTCACCACTGTTCCATGTTTTCGCCATTTGTGGATAATGGCCCTCACTGTGGTTTGCTGGAGTCCCAAAGCTTTAGAAATGGCTTTACAACCTTTTCCAGACTGATGGATCTTAATTACTTTGTTTCTCATTTGTTCCTGAATTTCTGTGGATCACAGGATGACGTATAGCTTTTGAGGATCTTTTGGTCTACTTCACTTCGTCAGGCAGGTCTTATTTAAGTGATTTCTTGATTGAGAACAGGTGTGGCAGTTATCAGACCTGGGTGTCGCTAGAGAAATTGAACTCAGCTTTCCAAAGATGTGATAAACCACAGTTAATTTATGTTTTAACGGGGGGGGGGGGGGGTCACTTTCACACAGGGCCATGTAGGTTTGGATTTTTTTTACCCTTAATAATAAACACCTTCATTTGAAAACTGCATTTTGTGTTTACTTGTGTTATCTTTGTCTAATATTTAAATTTGTTTGATGATCTGAAACATTTAAGTGTGACAAACATACAAAAAAATGAGAAATCAGGAAGGGAGCAAACACTTTTTGACACCACTGCACTGACAGAGAGCACTTTTCAACTTTTCAATGTAATTACTGTGTTACAATCAAATTATGATAAGAACATCATCCACGAATATCATCATCACATCATCATAGCAGTCTGTCGGGGGCGACAATGAGTGTTTCATTTAAGTCTGATCAGATTCCTCCACACAGCTCTGTCCTTCACCTTCCACTGCCAGGAACTCCTGTCTATAGCCAACTTCTTCAGGTTTCTTTTTACAGTGTCTTTAAATCTGAGCCTTGGTCTACCCTGATTGCAGTTGCCCTCACATAACTGTAAGTAGAGTAACTGCTGAGGGAGACGCTGGTGATCCATCCCCTCAACATGTCTGAGCCATCTCAGGTTCATCTGTGTTAGCATGTCCTCCAATGATGGTAAACCAGCTCGTTTCAGCACTTCTATGTTGTTTATCTTGTCTTTCCATAAGATGTTCATTATGGTTTGAAGGTGTCTCATCATGTACGCGTGGAGTTTCTTTACCTGCACCCTGTAGATAGTCCAAGTTTCAGTACTGTACAATAGAGTAGCCAGTACTGTCGCTCTGTACACTTTGCATTTCACACGGAGAGACACATATCGATTGTTCCACAGTCTCTCCCTCAAGTTTCCAAACACAGCACTCGCTCTTCCCATTCTGAGAGATGGTTCATCCTCCAGCTTAGCATTCTCTGAAACAGTACTCCCAAGATACTTGAAAGTCTTACACTTGACAAGTGGCTCTGCACCAATGCTGATCTCTTCTGGTAGTGATGTTGATAACTGGAACTTTGGTGGTTGATAAAGGCACTCTGTCTTCTTGATGTTGATTTTGAGGCTGAATTGGCTAACTGTTCTTGCAAATTTATCCACTAAAGATTGCATATCTTCCACACTGTGTGCAACTAGAGCACTGTCGTCGGCAAAAAGCATTTCTCTTACTACCTTTATCGATGTCTTACTCTTGGCTTTAAACTGTGCCACACTGAACAAGTCTGCTTCTTTCCTTGTTTGAATGTATACTCCTTCTGAAGTGTCTTTGACGGCCACCTCAAGCATGGCTGACAGATATAGCAAGAAGAGTGTAGGCGCCAGCACACACTCTTGTTTCACCCCGTTGCTTACTGAAAAGTCTTTAGATACTGAACCACTCATTGCCACGTTTGCTTGCATACCTGTATGGAGTGCCTCGATCAGGCTGACAAACTTCTCTGTACAGCCATATTTCTTGAGTACCTGCCAAAGTCCTTGTCGCAATACAGTATCGAAGGCTTTACTGAAGTTAATGAAGACTACATCAAGCGGCATGTTCTGTTCGATACACTTTTCTTGAACCTGTTTCAAGAATAAAATCATGTCCATTGTGCTTCTTCCACAGAGCCGCACTGGGTTTCCGGTAGTACATTTTGCAAGATGTGTTCACTGAGTCTGTTCAGTAGTACACGTGAGAGAATCTTACCAACAGTGGCTAGCAGTGATATACCTTGGTAATTTCCACAATCTTTCCTGTCACCTTTCTTGAACAAAGGCACAATACTTGCATCCTTCCAGTCTTGAGATACTTTCTGGGCATCCCATATCTCTTGGATGAGCTTGTGCAGGCAGTTGGTCAGCTGAACATCACTAAATTTCCACACTTCTGTTGGAATTCCATCCCTTCCTGGAGCTTTACCATCCTGTGTTGTCCTGATAGCTGTCATTAGTTCATCAAGATTTGGTGGTTCATCCAGACTTGATACAGCTGGTCACTGCACTAGAGCGTCTTTAGCCTCTTCAGCGAGATCTCCAGGGTTGTTTAGTAGTTGGTCAAAGTGGTCTGCAAATCTGTCCAGGATCTTGTCTTTCTCTTGCAAAACTGTTTCACCATCCGTAGCCTTGGTTTAGGGCTGTAGATTTCTCTCAAACCTGTGAAGAATGTTTTCATGTCCCTCATGTCTGCTGCAGTTTGAAGTTCCTCCACCTTTTCATCCCACTAGTTGGACTTCATCTCTCTGGTGTACTTCTGTACCTCATTCTGAGCCTTTGAGTATTTCTTCTTCTTTGACCTTGTGTTACACTGTAGAGTTTCCTGCCTAGCTGTATTCCTCGCTTCTAGTAGTTTCTTCAGATGTTCATCATGCTCATCAAACCAATCTTGATGTTTCCTCTCAGGGTGACCTAAAACATCACTCGCAGTCTGATACACCGTGTCCTTCAGTGTTGCCCATTTCTCTTCTATGTCATTCTCTGAGTTGTTGCTGTCCCAGTCTTTCAAGTTTTCATCCATTTCCTGTGTAAGTTCTTCCTGCTTCTTTTGGCCTTTCAGTGCACTAGTGTTTATCTTCCATGGTGGCTTTGCACCCGTCCTGCAGTGCTGTTTTCGTCTACAAATCCTTAATCTAGATCTCAGCATAACATGATCAGTACCACAGTTCGCAGATCTCATTGCTCTGGAGTCCAATACATCCCTTATGTCTCTCTGCCTTAATATGATGTAGTCTAACAAGTGCCAGTGCTTGGATCTTGGGTGCAGCCATGTCTTCTTGTGTGTGTCCTTGTGCTTAAATAGGGTGTTGGTTATCACAAGGCTGTACTCTGAACATAGTGCAAGTAGAAGTTCTCCATTAGCATTGCACTTGCCATGACTGCCTAGCACTCCTTTCCATTTCTCAGTGTCTGAACCAACTCTAGCATTAAAATCTCCAACGAGTATCAGCCTGTCGTCAGTCTGTACATGCCTGATAGTCTCATGTAAATCACTGTAGAGCTCTTCCTTCGCCTCCTCTGTGTTGGTCATTGTTGGGGCATACACGCTGGTGAGTGTGGCATACATCTTCCTCTGTAGTGGGAGTCTCATAGTCATTATCCTGTCGTTGATTGGCATCAGTTCCTCATTAAGCATTGCTGCTATCTCCTTTCTAACTGCAAAGCCTACGCTTGCTTCTCTCCTTTCTTGAGTAGATTTCCCACTCCAAAAGTAGGCGTACCCATGGTCTTTCAAGCTGTCTTATCCAGGCAATCATGTTTCACTAAGTGCAGCTATGTCTACATTGTACCTGTTCATTTCCAAGGCCACAAGCGCGGTCTGTCTTTCTGGGCGCTGTGATGTTGATCTGTCCAACAGAGTGCGTGCATTCCATTCTGCTACACCCAAGGCTGCTGTTTTCCTCTTCTTTTCTCTTCCTGCTCCTAGCTTACTTTTCGCCGCCTGTCAGAGTGTGAACAGATCAGATGATCAAATTAAGATGAATAGAATGTAGTCAGCTACGCTAATCATGCTCATATGACCAAAGAACATATAGCCACCGCCGTTAGCATCCAGATGCTTCACTCAGTCTCCACAATGCAAGTGCTTCGGTCAGTCCTAAAGCAATGACTTCACCTGTATGGTCTTCAGGAAAGTTTGAAGACATTTGCTTTTCAAATTCCAATCTTGATCAATGAAGTGGGCAGTGAGGCTCATATGTGATTCAGATGTGCGAATTGACCACAAATCTGACATAGTAGATTGTATGGCTAGTATGGCACACTTCGCAGTGCCTTTTCAACCGTTTCTCTACATTCCACGTACAGCTGAGGAAGTGCTGTTTGGGAGAAATATTTATGGCTAGGGAGTTGGTAATGAGGGTAAATTACTTTCAATAGGATGGCATTGCTTCAGATGGTAAAAATGATTTGTAGTGTTACCTGATTCTGTGGGAACGTGCTTGCGACGCAGCCTGCAGTGCATGCTAAACTGCTTCTTGTTCGATTTTAAATAACCAAAATATCTTCACACTACTGAATTAGTTGAACCCTTCTTTGCAACAGTCTCCTCGTCTATTGAGCATTGGGTGGTATCTCTTTTGGCGTCTTCTTTGGTAATACTGTCACTGGACTTTTCATTATCGTTTTGTCGTCCCCTACACGGCTGCACTAGCCCAAACATTAGCAGGCATGCTAAGGTTAAGCCCCAGCTGTGTGCTGGTCCTATGTGCATACACACACTGTTGTGTGCGTCACTCAAACATAACTTCCAGCCTCATGATTGGTTCAGTGAGGTGTATTCTCATTTTCATTGGCTTTTCGTGTTGTCTGTCAAAACACGGAACGAATGAGTTCTATTGAAGTTCTATCGAAAATGTTTTATGTCTCTATCAAGGAAAAGTTATTTCGCAATAGTTATTGTTATCATTTTTATCACCCAGCCCTACCTTAGCTTTACTCATTTCATAGTAATAGTGTAAATGGAATGCTAACCTTGACCTTTCGACCCCAAACCCATAGCCAGAGGTCAGGATTCCAAGGTGAACCTGTCTACCAGGTTTGGTGGCCCTAGTTTTATAAGTTGTACAGTAATAAGGCATAAGGAATGGTAACCTTGACCTCTGACCTTTTGACCCCAATCCCACAGTCAGAGGTAAGTAAGTAAGTAAAGTGTATTTATAAAGTGCATTTCGCAAAGCGCTGTACAATAAAATAGAATAAAAAAAACTTGATAGACACATTAAAAAAGAAAAGAAAAAATAAAGAGAAATTAAAACACAAGATTAAAAGATTTTAAGAAATATCAGCCATACCATTAAAAAGCAGTTGAATTGAAATTCAACGGAAAGCCTCGTTAAACAAAAAAGTTTTCAGCTGCTTTTTAAAAGAGTCCACAGAGTCAGCTAAACGTAGCTGGAATGGGAGAGTATTCCAAAACTTTGCAGCTACAGATTGAAAGGCTCTGTCCCCCTTGAGTCTCGTTAAAGGAACAACTAACAAGTCCAGGCTTCAGATCTAAGCGTGCAAGCAGGAGTATGTTTGAGAAGGAGATCAGATAAATAAGATGGGGCTTGTCCGTGTAGTGCTGTCTATGTAAGTGTAAGAACTTTAAAACCAATCCTAAACTCCACTGGTAGCCAGCGTAACGTATATAATATGAGGATAATATGATCTCGTTTTCTAGAACATGTAAGTAGTCTGGCTGCAGCATTTTGTATAGACTGGAGACAAGAAAGAGAAAATCGTCGTCGTCGGCCTCCATCAGTCTATGATGACCATGGAAGAGAATCCTAAACGTCTACTCTGCTGGAACAGCACCGCCTGTGGCTGAACAGGCCGATGCGCGAATGGCAGTCCCTGTCACACAGGTCGCACTTGTGGGTGGTCTCCGTGCTGCTGGGTCTGTGGCGGTTCTTCCTGCGGGTCCTTTTTTCATCTGCTGCAGCAGTCAGTCTCTCTTCACCCGCCTTGAGCTGTCTGGTCAGGGTGCCTCTCCATTTGGAGCGGTCCGTTGCAAGGTCCTCCCAGCGCTCTGTGTTGATCTCCAGGGCCTTCATGTCTCTCTTGCAGACGTCTCTAAAGCGCAGCTGTGGGCGGCCAACGTCTCTCCTGCCAGTCGCCAGTTCTCCGTAGAGGACGTCTTTGGGGATTCTGCCATCCTCCATACGGTGAACGTGGCCTAGCCAGCGGAGCCTGCGCTGCCTGGGTAGAGTGAACATGGAGGGAAGGCCGGCACGGGACAGAACTTCTGTGTTGGGCACTTTGTCCTGCCAGGATATGTCCAGGATACAGCGAATGCAGCGCAAGTGGAAGGAGTTCAGTCTCTTTTCCTGCCGGGCGTATGTTGTCCACGTCTCACTCCCATAGAGCAGTGTGCTGATGACGCAGGCGTTGTACACTGCCATCTTCGTCTTGATAGAGAGTTTGGGATTCTCCCACACTCGTGTGGTGAGGCGAGCGAGTGTGAAGGCTGATTTTCCAATCCTCTTGTCGATCTCTGTATCAAGGGAGAGGTTGTTGCTGATCGTGGACCCCAGGTACGTGAACTGATTCACAACCTCCAGCTCGTAGTCGTCGATGGTGATGGTTGGTGGTGCTTCCGTGCCTTGCGCCAAGATGTTAGTCTTCTTCAGGCTGATGGTAAGCCCGAAGTCCTTGCATGCCTGGGAGAAGCGGTCCATCAGGGTCTGAAGCTCCTGCTGTGTGTGGGTTGCGACTGCAGCGTCGTCTGCGAACAGCATGTCTCTGATTAGAGCCTCACGTAGTTTGGTTCTGGCTTTCAGGCGGGCGAGGTTGAAAAGCCTGCCGTCAGATCTTGTGTGCAGGTAGATTCCCTCTGTTGCTGTGCTGAAGGCATGCCTCAGGAGCATAGCAAAGAAAATCCCAAAGAGGGTTGGCGCAAGTACACAGCCCTGTTTCACTCCACTGCGTATGTTGAATGGCTCTGAGACGTTGCCATCGTGCTGCACTATCCCCTGCATGTTGGTGTGAAACGATTCAATGAGGCTTTGCAACTTTGGTGGGCATCCTATCTTTGGCAGGATCTTGAAAAGGCCCTCTCTGCTGACCAGATCGAACGCTTTGGTGAGGTCGATGAAGGCGACGTACAGGGGCATGTTCTGTTCTCTGCATTTCTCCTGGAGTTGGCGGATAGAGAATATCATGTCTACCGTCGATCGTTCAGCACGGAAGCCACACTGAGACTTGGGGTAGACACGTTCGGCAAGCTTCTGTAGACGAACGAGAACAACTCGTGCGTAGACTTTGCCAACAACGCTGAGGAGGGAGATGCCCCTGTAGTTGTTGCAGTCGCTTCTCTCCCCTTTGTTTTTGTAGAGGGTGATGATCTTGGCGTCCCTCATGTCCTGTGGTACGGCACCTTCCTTCCAACACTGGCAGAGGACGTCATGCAATGGCAGCAGTAGGACGGTCTTGCAGTGCTTGATCAGGTCAGGGGGTATGCCATCGTTGCCGGGTGCCTTGCCAGCGGCCAAGCTATCAATGGCCTTGCTGAGTTCGTCGATGGTTGGCTCGGCGTCAAGTTCGTCCATGGATGGCAGGCAGTCGATGGCATCAAGGGCTAACGGTGTCACGGTGTTTTGTCTGGAGTAGAGGTCGGAGTAGTGTTCCACCCATCTCTCCATCTGCTTGTTCTTTTCTGTGATCATCTCCCCATTGGAGGATTTGAGGGGGGCCGTCTTGCTCTGAGCCGGACCAAGTGCTTTCTTGATGCCATCGTACATACCACGGATGTTCCCTGTTATGGCAGCGGTTTGAATGTCTTGGCTGAGCTGAGTCCAGTACTCGTTGGCACAGCGCCGAGCAGTCTGCTGAACTTTGCTTCTCGCAGCCCTGAGAATCTGGAGATTCTTCTCGTTTGGGTACTTCTTGTACTCAGCAAGTGCTGAGCGCTTGGCTTCAATGACGGGGGTCATCTCGGTCAACTTGGCATCAAACCAGTCCTGTGACTTCGAGGTCTTCCTCCCAAAGGTAGCCAAGGCTGTGCGGTGGATGGTGTTTCGCAGCTCTTCCCACTTCTGCTTTGCAGATTCTCCTTCTTGTGGTACACCAAGTTCCTTCTCAAAGGTGGAGGCAAACTGCTCAACAAGTTCTGGTTGAGCCATCTTGCTGGTGTCAATCCATGCCTTTCCAGGTTGTCTAACACGATGGAATTTCTTCAGCTGCAGCTTGACCTTGCAACACACCAATGAATGGTCTGTGTCACAATCTGCACTCTGGAACGAACGGGTGATTAGCACATTCTTCAGTGAGGTGCGCCTGGTCAGGATCAAGTCCAGCTGGTGCCAGTGCTTTGAGCGCGGATGTTGCCAGGAAACCTTGTGTTGGGGCTTGGTCTTGAAGAACGAGTTTGTGATGCACAGATCGTGATATGTGCAGAACTCGAGCAGCCGCTGTCCGTTGTCGTTCATTCTGCCCACGCCAAAAGGTCCAAGACAGGAGGGCCAGAAGTCGTGGTCAGCACCCACTCTGGCATTGAAGTCTCCAAGGAGAATGAGTTGTTCAGAGTTGGGGATGATCCTGACAGTTGTTGCGAGATTCTCGTAGAACTCGTCTTTTGCCTCTGGTGTGGCTGTCAGTGTTGGGGCATACACACTGACGAGGGTGACTGGGCCTTGAGTGGTGTTCAGGCGGAGGGTGAGGAGTCGTGCAGAGCCAGTGCTGCTCGGTTCCACCATCTTCAGCAAGGTGTTCTTCACTGCGAAGCCCACTCCGTGTTCCCTGTGTTCGTCACTGCCCTTTCCCTGCCAGTAGAACGTGTAGTCCTTCTCTCTCAATGTGCCTGCATCAGCCAACCGTGTTTCCTGGAGAGTGGCGATATCCACTCCCAGTCTCTTCAGCTCATTATTAAAGATGGCGGTCTTCCTGGTGTCGTTGATGTCCTTGAGGTTAGTAGCGAGTCCTGTCATCATAGTGCGGACGTTCCAAGATCCCAGTTTTAGAGTTGGTCTCTTTTGTTTTATTGTCTTGCCTGGTGCAAAGGTTCTCAGCCTGCTGTTCATACTTCTCCTCATCCCCATGCACCCAATGAGGAAAGCAAGCTGTGGCGGGACAACACCTTATTGGCTGGGGGCTGCCCAGCTTGAGGCGGGCGGTAGCTGTCCAGTGAGATCCAATGATCCCTCCCACCGTCGGGAACAACCCCTGGCGCCGCGCTCTACGCCAATTGAGCGGTGGCTTATAACCGGTAACTGTCATTCCCTGTGTTTTGTCTACGCCAAAGGCGAAGCTGGAGTGTCCTCTCCAGTGATCCGGTGTTCTACCTTCCAGTGTTGTGCGTTGGTAGGATTCAAGCCTGGGCAGGAAGATATAGAGGACAAGATGTTGCCCACGCAGCATGTCCCCCCTCTCCATGTCACTGATGAATCCAAAGGAACAGCAGGGCTGCTACAGTTTGGCACCAGCGCCGTTGCAGGAGCTGCCAGAACGATGTTGAGCACAACATAGAACTGCCTTAGGGGCTGCTCCGACTCCGGATTTTTCCTCAGGGTTGACTCCCGAAGCCTTTCCCGTGACCGGGTATGCCGCAAGGCAGCGGAGGTTTGAAATCAGGGTTTACCTTCCCCTAGATGGGCTACCTTCCCAGGTTGACGAGCCACCATCTACCCGAAGCATCTGGTTTTAAGGTGCCAGAGATCCGCCCTCGCCCCTTCTCCTATTAGTAAAAGCAGTTCCGCCGGGCTTAGAGACTAAACCACACGGGCAGGCTAGGAGTTGGACTTAGTTGTCAGAGGCTTTTCGAAACGCACGCCATAAGGAGCATTTTATGAGCACTGGGAGCTTAACCCCAGTGCCGCTTCTGGCTATGACAACCTTGGAACCAAGGTTGTCATAAGAAGATTTGAGAAGATTTGTCTAAACCAGTAAACAAAGCATTGCAATAACCTAGTCGTGAAGACACAAATGCATGGATTATTTTTTCAAGCTCACTTGAAGAAACAATGGCTCTTAATTTGGAAATGTACCTTAAATGAAAAAAACATCAACATGGAATAGAATTTACATGGGAATTAAAATCAAGGGAGGATTCAAAAATAATACCCAAATTTCTAACACTGGACTTAGGAGATGAGCAAAAAGAATAAAGTTTCTGACTGATTATTGGATGAAAAATGGTAAATGGTAAATGGCATTCACTTATATAGCGCTTTTATTCTCATCTCTTGATGACCAAAGCGCTTTACAGATCCTGCTATCCACCCATTCACGCACACATTCACACACTGATGGTGGCATGCTGCCTAACATGGCGCTTCCAGACCCACCAGGAGCAATTGATCTTCACCAGGATGAAGATCAAAAGGGGCCACAATCATGGTCTCAGTTTTATTGGAATTTAGGATGACGTAGTTGTTGGAAAGCCAGTCACTGATCTGGGTTAGACAATTAACCAGGGTGGAGAGCCTGTCAAGCTGGTGAGGTTTAAAAGACATTGACATAATGTCTGGCCCAGGAAACACGCACGCAGGCTCAGGATAGATTTAACAGCTTTATTCAACAAGCAGGTGTGTCTGAATGGATGTGTGAGGTATGTGTATGTGATGGGGGTGAACGCCGATGCGCAGGAAGCAGAGCAGTGCGCCGTACAGCCGGACAACCCTATGGAGAGAGCAAAGGACAAGGGTAAAGGGCACCACACCTGGACAGGAATAATGAGTAGTGTGTTGCTTACTTGTGGGTGCAGGTGGCTGGCGTTGGCCAAGGGAGAAGCCCGGAAGACAGCGTCCTGCAGAGCCTGCGATGATGGTGAGGATTGGGTGGCGATGACGGGGGAATCCGCCGCCAGGGAATCCACCTGTGCACAGGGGTGAAGAATTGGAGAAAGGTAAGGTATGCTTATGTAGGATTGAAGTCTCGCTGGTAATCAGGAGTTGATACACGAGCGAAGAAGTGCCGATGCGAATAGACGGCTCCAGACCGCTGCACTGGGCTGAGTGGGCTAAATAGCCCACTGCTGACGAGGCGCAGGTGTGCGCGCAGCTGAGGCAGCTGATGAGCGGCGAGTCGTGACAGTACTCCCCCCCCAGCAGCGCCTCCTGGCGCTGGTTTGTCCGGGTGCGCCCGGTGGAACTCCGTGATGAGACTCCTGTCCAACACCAAAGAAGAGCACACCCAGGACCTCCACTCAGGGCCGAATCCCTCCCAGTCCACCAAGTACTGCAGCCCGCGACCTCGGTGCCGGGAGTCCATGATGGAGGCGACTCTCCAGGCCGGGTGGCCGTCGATCATCATAGGCGTGGGCGGCGCTGCGGGCGGGGGACAGAGGGGATCGGAGACAAAGGGCTTAATCTTGGACACGTGGAAGGTGGGACAAATGCGGAGGGAGGGGGGGAGGGCCAGAAGCACAGCCACCGGGTTAACAATTTTAGAAATGGTGAAGGGGTCAATGAAGCGTGGGGCCAACTTCCTCTTTTCAGCCTTAAGATGGATGTCTTGAGAGGCCAACCAGACCTGTTGACCCACCTGGTAGGCAGGGGCTGGTCTTCTGTGGTGATTCGCCGTGGTGCTGTTGCGCGTCGCCGTGCGTAAAAGCGCGTCGCGCGCCTTGGTCCACAGACCCCGACACCGTCTCAGGTGCGCTTGGATGGAAGGAACCGCCAGCTCAGCCTCCTGCTCCGGGAACAAAGGTGGATCATAACCCAAGGACGCCTTGAAGGGGGACATCCCTGTGGCGGAAGACTGAGCCGTGTTGTGGGCGTACTCTACCCAGGCCAGGTGCGTGCTCCAGGAAGACGGGTTGGAGGAAGTGACGCAGCGTAGGGCAGCTTCCAGCTCCTGGTTGGCCCGTTCGCACTGCCCGTTGGATTGCGGGTGGTGACCGGAGGAGAGGCTAACTGTGGCCCCCAAGGCGTTGCAAAAACACTTCCATACCTCTGAGACAAACTGGGGCCCCCGATCTGAGACGACGTCCACCGGTATCCCGTGCAGCCTGACCACGTGTTGAACCAGAAGGTCCGCTGTCTCCCATGCCGTAGGAAGACCCCGAAGTGGCACGAAGTGGGCGGCCTTGGAGAATCGATCCACGATGGTCAAGACGGCGTCATAGGTGTTAGAGGTCAGGAGACCGGTGACGAAGTCGAGGGCTATGTGAGACCAGGGCCTGCCAGGGATCGGCAGGGGCTGGATCAGACCCGCGGGGGGAGAATTTCCTGACTTGCCGGTGGCACACACAGGACACGCCCGGACGCAGTTGGTGGCGTCCTTCTGCAGACCTGGCCACCAGAAGGAACGCTGGAGGAGATCCACTAGCCGGGATACGGCAGGGTGACAGGCGAGTTTGGAGGTGTGGACCCAATGGATGACCTCCCCCCGGACAGAAGATGGAACGAACAGCCTTCCCTCCGGTCCGCCGCCAGGGTCCGGTTCGGTCTCCTGCGCCCTCCGGATCTTGTCCCTGATGGTCCAGGAAATCGCTCCTACCACGCACGAGCTGGGCAGGATGGTATGACCCGGCTCCTCTGACGTCTCAGGGGCAAACTGCCTGGAGAGGGCATTGGGCAGGCCGTTCTTGGAGCCAGGGCGATAGGTGATGGTGAAGCGGAACCGGGCAAAGGACAAGGACCAGCACGCCTGGCGGGCATTCAGACGTCTGGCAGATCGAAGGTACTCCAGGTTCTTGTGGTCCGTCAGCACCACGAATGGTAACGCAGCCCCCTCCAGCCAGTGGCGCCACTCCTGCAGGGCGAGCTTGATGGCGAGAAGCTCCCTGTCCCCGACGTCGTAGTTCCGCTCGGCCGGAGACAGACGCCGTGAGAAGAAGGCGCAGGGTCGCTTGACCCCATCGGTGGGTGATCGCTGGGATAGCACCGCCCCCACTCCTGTATCAGACGCGTCAACTTCCACCAAACACTGCAGTGCGGGGTCGACCTGGGTCAGGACTCGGGAGGAGGAGAACTCCGTCTTCAACGCCTGGAACGCCGCAGCGACCTCTTCGGTCCAGCGGAAGGGGTTCTTGGAGGAAGTGAGACGGGTCAGCGGGGTAACGATGGCACCGAAACTAGGCACAAAACGGCGGTAGAAATTGGCAAACCCAATAAATTGCTGGACCTGCTTCCTGGAGGTCGGCGTGGGCCATTCAACCACCGCTTTAACCTTAGCGGGGTCAGGTAGGACCTGATTGTATGAGATTACAAATCCTAAGAAGGAGGTGGTCTTGGCATAAAACTCACACTTCTCAGCTTTGACGTACAGCCTGTTCTCCAGCAGCCGCTGTAAGACCCGCCTCACATGGACCTGGTGTTCCTCCCGTGACCTGGAGAAGATGAGGATGTCATCCAGGTATACAAACACGAAGAGGCCGAGGAAATCACGCAGGACGTCATTGATCAGGCGTTGAAATACAGCAGAGGCGTTGGTCAGTCCAACGGGCATCACCAGGTACTCGAAGTGCCCACTAGGCGTTCTAAAGGCCGTCTTCCACTCATCCCCCTCCCTGATCCGGACGAGGTGGTATGCACTGCGGAGATCCAATTTGGTGAACCAGGTCGCCCCCTGAAGGGAGTGGAAGGCAGTGTCCATTAGTGGCAGGGTGTAACGGTCCTTCTCCGTGATGTCATTCAAGGCCCGAAAATCGATACATGGGCGGAGTGACCCATCCTTCTTTGATACAAAGAAGAACCCTGCGCCGAGCGGAGACGAGGAGGGACGGATGATTCCTGCGTTGAGTGACTCCTTGATATAACTATCCATAGCTTCTTGCTCCAGCGCTGACAAGCTGTAGAGGCGTCCGGAAGGCAGGGCACGTTAATCCAATCTTCAGGTGTAGGACAGTCCTTCAGCATCCATTTTTTAGTTAGGGCTTTTTTACTTGCCAATATTAAAACATTGAATAAGTATTTATCTCCTCGTCTTTCCAGTGAGTCCGGTAGTAAACCCAAATACAAAGTTACAAAAGAAAAGGGAACTGTTATTTTGAATATTTTCCCCAATATTGTCTGTACATTGGTCCAATATTGGTGGATAACTGGGCATGACCAAAACACATGAAAATGATTTGCAGTCTTTTCACCACACAAGCGCCAACAGTTCAACCCCTTATGGGTAAATTTGTTTTGTGCAGGTGTTCTGAAAAATCTTACCAAATTTTTCCATCCAAATTCTCTCCACTGCAGGGATGAGGTACTTTTCCATTGCTGTTTATTTAGCTTTTCTCATATTTCCAATTATAAAGTGAAATTCCCCTCTTTTTCCCATCTCTCTTTTATATATGATGTGTTGTCTCCTTTTAAGTCTTGAAGACCTTGGTATATTTTAGAAATGTATCTGATCCCTGGAATCCCTTTATATGCCATTAAAAAGACCTTCAGAACACCTGACTGGGCCCTTTCCAAATCCTCCTTTTTAAGTATATTGTTTATGTGGTGTCTAAGCTGAAAGAACCTGTAAAGATCTTGATTTATTAGACCTTGTTTTTTCAAATCTTCAAAACTTCTTAAAGTTTGCCCCTTAAAAAAATCGTAATATTTTATCAGCCCTTTCTCTTTCCACTCTTTAAATCTAGCGTCTGTTTTATTGGGGGTAAAGTCTTGATCATAGGCAATCCATTGCAGAAGTCGTTAGGGCTGTTTAGCTTGATTCTCTCTGACTATCTTAAACCAAATTTTTAGTGGGGTCTCTATCCACGGGTTAGTGTTATTCAAGAGTTTAGGTAAGGCATTGTTCCCTATTATCGCCTGTAGGGGGATGTCACTTGTTATTTGGCATTCGATCTCCTTCCATTGTGCAGTGTAGACTGGGTTACATATCTCTATTAAAGTTTTAATTTGTGCGGCTTTAAAATAGTCCCTGATATTTGGCAGCGTGAGCCCACCTTTGTCTTTGTTTAGCTGTAAGGTTCTATATCTGATTCTAGGTCTCTTGCCCTGCCATATGAATCTTGAGATCCTTCTGTCCAGCTCCTGCCATGTTTTCTTGGGAGGTTCTACCGGTATTGTTTGGAAAAGGTATAGAAGACGTGGAAGTATATTCATTTTGACTGCTTCAATTCTTTGTGCAGTACCTAAGAATGGTATCATATTCCATCTTGCTAGGTCAGATTTTATTTTTGTCACCAGTGGATCATAGTTTAGTGTTATAATTTTGTTGAGTTGTTTCGGGATATTGACCCCCAGATATTTCATAGATTCCAACTCCCAGTTAGTTTTGAGTTCACTTAGTGAGTGATGATTTGGGTCATAGTTGAATGTTAAAACTTGGGTTTTATGCATGTTTAATTTGTACCCCGATAAATCTCCATAGTCTGAAAAAACTGAGATTAGTTCTGGAAAAGAGGTGTCCGGCTGCCCCAGGTATATTAAAAGGTCATCAGCAAAGAGTGCTATTTTATGTTACTTCTGACCAAGTGTAATACCTTGAATTTTTTGATTCTGTCTTATCCATTGGCTCAGAGGTTCTATGAAGATTACAAAGAGCAGTGGAGACAAGGGGCAGCCCTGACGACATCCTCTTTCCAGCTCAAAAGATGATGATAAATTACCGTTAATCCTTATTTTAGCTGTTGGTTTTTTATATAATGCCTGGATAGTTCTAATGAAGTTGTTATGAAAATTGAAACTGGATAAGATTCTATATAGGAAAGACCAGTCAACCGAATCGACTGCTTTTTCAGCATCTAATCCCAATATGACTGCATTTAAGTTATATTTTTTTATATGATGAATTATGTGTAAAGTGCGTCGAATGTTGTCTTGTGTCTGTCTTTGTCTTATAAAACCTGTTTGGTCTAAGTGAATTAAGTCTGTCAGTATGTTTTCTAACCTTTTGGCAAGGATAATGGTAAAAAGCTTATAGTCCTGATTTAATACACTGATTGGTCTGTAGTTGGAGCATTCTAGTTTATCCTTTTCAGGTTTAGGTATAACTGCAATGACCCCTTCTCTCCAGGAGGGGGGGATTTCCCCTGTGTGGAGGACATAGTTAAATGTTTTCAGGAGGAGAGGAGATAGTTGCTGTTTAAAGGTTTTGTACCATTCTGCTATATAGCCATCTGCTCCTGGGGATTTGTTAGCTTTAAGTTTCATAATTGCTTTTTCCAATTCTTTAGGTTGTATTTCTGACAGCAGTGTTTTATTTTGTGATTCCGTAAATTGGGGAAGGTTTAATGTGTTTAGGAATGTCTCGGATGCGTTTTTATGTTTTTTGTGGGAGTATAAGTTCTTATAGTAATTCTCGAAGCTTTTAAGAATATCCTGAATTCTGAATTTTATTTCCTTTGATACTGGGTCTCTGATTTTGTAGATTGCTCTTTCTGTTTGTTGTTTCCTCAATTTATAGGCTAGTAATTTTGCCGATTTACTGCCTGCTTCATAGTGTTTTTGTTTCAGAAATGTAAGTTTCTTCTGGATTTCTATTGTGTAGATCTCATTTATTTGATTTTTAATTTCTTTAATCTTGAGCGAGCCATTAGAATGAGTGTTTTCTTTGTGTTCTTTTTCTAGGTTCCTGAGTTCTGACTCTAGTGTGATTAGTTTTTCTTGTCTCAGTTTCTTTTGGGTTGCCAGTTTTGCAATAATTTTTCCCCTTATTACAGCTTTGCACGCATCCCACAGTATTAAAGGGGATACTTCTCCATTATCGTTTTCTTCCAAATATCTGAGAATATCTGATTCCAATTCATCTTTCAGTGGTCCTTTCAGGACATTAGAATTCAACCTCCAGGAAAATGTATTATTTGTGTATTTTTGGATGTTTAAGTCCATATAGATCGGACTGTGATCAGAGAGATCCATCAGTCCTATTTTACATGTTTTTACTCTTCCAATGTCTCTATTAAACATAAAAAAGTAATCAATCCTTGAGTAAGATGAATGTGGCGTTGAATAAAAAGTATAATCTTTTACATTGGGATTGAATTCCCTCCATACGTCACAGATTCCCATTTCTTTTAATAGCATCCGAGTTTTCCTACTTTGAGTGTTATTTTGATGTGAAGAATTACCTGTTGCATCCCAGTATGGATTCAGTCTTAGATTGAAGTCTCCACCACATATCACTAAACCTTGGGCTTTAGTTATCATTAGGTCGAATACATTTTTATAAAATTTCCATTTAGCCCCTGGTGGTGCATATACATTCAGCAGGGTGATAGCTTCTCCCTCTAGCCGCCCAATTACCAAACTGTACCTCCCTTCTTTATCTTTGTGTTCTGATTTTTTTTCAAATGTAATTTTGGTTGATATCAATGTCGCTACTCCCCTCCTCCTCCCTGACTTATATGAAGATGAAGAGATCATTTTAAACCCTTGTCTATTGAGTTTAGTGTGTTCCACGTCTGTTAGGTGGGTTTCTTGTAAAAAATATTATTTCTGCTTTGTCTTTTTTTCATTTTGCGTAGAATCTTGGATCTTTTAACTGGATTCAGGATCCCTTTTACATTATATGAGGCTACTTTGGTTACACCCTGTTTCTCCATTGTATTTTCTTATTTAGTATAACAGTGTGGTGGCCCTCTTTTGTGCTACTCAGAAACTGAAAGAACATTAAGAACATAAAAAACATTAAGAACATAGTGTACGAAACTTTAAAACAAAAAACTGTCAAAAAAACTTCCTGAGCTGGGGTCTCTTTAAAGACCCTGTAAGAGCCCTGATGGAGTGTAGGCTCTGAGGGAAATTCCTCAAACTCTGTTACGTGTTGAGGGCCCTCTCTTACCCCTGTAAGTTGTCCCATGTTTTTAACGTGAATTTCAGATCCCAATCCGAATTTGTAATGATTTTTTTTTTTTTTTTATGCCTATACCCTATGAGATTGTGTGCACCCTCCCACCCCCATCACAGCAAACATTCACTCTAATACAGTATTTGTTAGTGTGGGGAGAACATGTGGGTCATTGTTACATTTCTATTTTAACAAGATTTTTTTTTTTCCTTTAAATTAAGAAGACATTTGTTTCTAATGCTATAACTGCTCCATGAAAGGTTTTACCACATGCTGATTCTGCATCTCCTTTAATGTTTGTTACCTTGTAGGAGGGGGGATGGAAGTGCAGAATGACTGAAAAGAAAAAAAACAAAAAGGTCGCTATTCCTTCCTGGAACTGGAAAGCTTATCTTTGTAGCTCTGGGGCTGGGTTTCCCGCTGCTGGCCCGTGGATTTTGAAGGTCTCTGAGTGGACCACGTTTGAGCCCTGATCCTCTCGCTCAGGTCCGCTGCGGGTTTAAACACCGATACCGGGAGCCCTCTTCTCGCCATGTCAATTGTTGCTTCTTCCGTCGAATTATAGAGACATGACTCTTCACCGTAAAAGACCCTTAACTTCGCAGGAAATGGCGTCTGAAAGCGTAGATTCTGTTCCCGTAGAACCTTTTTGGCGTTGTTATATTCCCGTCGCTTTTTAAGAACCTCCGGGGCGTAATCGTGCTCCACGAAGACTTTTCTCTCTTGATGCATAAATCCTTTTTTCTGCCAAGCCCGTCTTACAACCTCTTGTTTTATTTTGAAATTGGAGAATCTTACCACCACCGAACGTGGGGGCGCTTCTGCCGCTGGCTTTGCGGCTAATGTACAATGGGCCTTTTCTATCTTTAAATCGGTGGTTTGTGGAGTATCCAACTTCTCTCTCAATAAGGATTCCATGCATTCCGCCATTGTGTTGAAACTATCTTCAGCTCCTTCTTTCAGACCGTGAATTCTGATGTTGTCTCGTCTCTGTCTTCCTTCTTGGTCGGTTAGCTTATCCTCCAGCCTTGACTGTTTTTTGTGTAAATCCAGCATAGAATCTTCAAGCACTTTTATTCTTTCTTCAGCTTCCAAGATTCGGTTTTCGGCCTGGTCCATTCTGCTGTTCGTCCTTTTTAATTCCTCTCTGAATTCATGAAATTCGGCCCGAAATCGTCGTAATTCATCAAATAGCAATTTCAAGCTAACCTTCTTGTTAGCTAGGTTCAGCTCCTCGTCTTCTGAACGGAGGTCCTCCGGTTCAGATTCTGCAGCCGCTGCGCGTCCTGGCCTGGGGAATGTCAGTTTCTTCTGTTTTTGGTTAGGCATGGTGTATTTGTCTTTTGATTTTTATTCTTCCAAAAATCCGTTAAGTCTGATTTTGAAGATGTTTTCCTTGGATTGGGTCTGGGAGCTTCAGCGTTAAGTTGCTATCACCATGGCGTCCAGACTGGAAGTCCGTGACAGACATGTATAACTGGAGGTCATCCACATAAAACGATAAGAAATGTCATTAAAAGATTGAATAATACGTGCTAAAGGAATTACATAAAAGGAAAATAATAATGAACCCAGGATTGAACCTTGCGGAACCCCACATGTCAGAGAGGCTGTGGAAGAATAAAACTGACCCACTCTTACAGAAAAAGTCCTCTCAGAAAGAAATGAATAAAACCAGTCTAATGCAGAACCAGATATACAGACGTGGACAAAATTGTTGGTACCCCTCTGTTAGTGAAAGGAAAAACCCACAATTGTCACAGAAATAACTTGAATCTGACAAAAGTGGTAATAAATAAAAATTCTATGAAAATTAACCAATGAAAATCAGACAATGCTTTTGAATTGTGGTTCAACAGAATTATTTTAAAAAACAAACTCATGAAACAGGCCTGGACAAAAATGATGGTACCCCTAGAAAAGATTGAAAATAATGTAACCATAGGGACATGTTCAACCAAGATGTGTCCTCTAATTAACATCACAGGTGTCTACAAACTTGTAATCAGTCAGTCAGCCTATTTAAAGGGTGACAAGTAGTCACTGTGCTGTTTGTTGACATGGTGTGTACCACACTAAACATGGCCCAGAGGAAGCAAAGGAGAGAGTTGTCTCAGGAGATTAGAAAGAAAATTATAGACAAGCATGTTAAAGGTAAAGGCTATAAGACCATCTCCAAGCAGCTTGATGTTCCTGTGACTACAGTTGTACATATTATTCAGAAATTTAAGATCCATGGGACTGTAGCCAACCTCCCTGGACGTGGCCGCAGGAGGAGACGGATAATACGAATGGTAACAAAAGAGCCAGAACAACCGCTAAACACATTCATGGTGAACTCCAAGGTCAAGGTACATCAGTGTCAGATTGCACCATCCGTCATTGTTTGAGCCAAAGTGGACTTCATGGGAGACGACCAAGGAGGACACCACTGTTGAAAACAAATCATAAAAAAGCCAAGACTGGAATTTGCCAAACTGCATGTTGACAAGCCACAAAGCTTCTGGGAGAATGTCCTATGGACAGACGAGACAAAACTGGAACTATTTGGCAAGGCACATCAGCTCAATGTTCACAGATGCAAAAATGAAGCATACCAAGAAAAGAATACTGTCCCTACTGTGAAACATGGAGGAGGTTCTGTTATGTTTTGGGGCTGCTTTGCTGCATCTGGCACAGGATGTCTTGAATCTGTGCAGGGTACAATGAAATCTCAAGACTATCAAGGTATTCTAAAGAGAAATGTGCTGCATAATGTCAGACAGCTTGGTCTCAGTCACAGGTCATGGGTCTTACAACAGGATAATGATCCAAAACACACAGCTAAAAACACCCAAGAATGGCTAAGAGCGAAACATTGGACTATTCTAAAGTGGCCTTCTATGAGCCCTGATCTAAATCCTATTGAACATCTGTGGAAGGAGCTGAAACATGCCGTCTGGAGAAGGCACCCTTCAAACCTGAGACAATTGGAGCAGTTTGCTCATGAGGAGTGGGCCAAAATACCTGCTGAGAGGTGCAGAAGTCTCATTGACAGTTACAGAAATCGCTTGATTGCAGTGATTGCCTCAGAAGGTTGTGCAACAAAATATTAAGTTAAGGGTACCATCATTTTTGTCCAGGCCTGTTTCATGAGTTTGTTTTTTAAAATAATTCTATTGAACCACAATTCAAAAGCATTGTCTGATTTTCATTGGTTAATTTTCATAGAATTTTTATTTATTACCACTTTTGTCAGATTCAAGTTATTTCTGTGACCATTGTGGGTTTTTCTTTCACTAACAGAGGGGTACCAACAATTTTGTCTACGTCTGTACCTGCCAAAACCTTTAGCCTATTAATTAAAATGTTGTGATCGACAGTATTAAATGCTGTATTAAGATCAAGCAATATAAGAACAGAGCAATCCCCACAATCATATGCCATTAAAAGATCATTATACACCTTTAAAAGAGCAGTCTCAGTAGAGTGCAGTTTCTGAAAGCCAGATTGAAAAGGATCGCTGATCTTTAATTTACATAGTAATGTTTTGAGCTGACATTCCACAACCTTTTCTAATATTTTACTAATAAACAGCAATTTAGAAATTGGTTGATATTTAACAACTAAGCTAGAATTGAGATTAGTTTTTTTTAAGTAACAGAATTAGCCTTGTCTCAGTGAACTGTTAATGATAGAGAGTAATGAAGGATCAATGGTGGTTAAAGACCCAATTAGGACAGAAAGTGGTAAAATCTCAGATGAGGATGATGATGGTTCCAATCTGCTTATTATTTTAACTAAGTTATTAAGTGTAATTGGGGAGAATGAAGTAAATGGCTCAGGGCACTGAGGACAGACTTCATAAGGAAAGGACCTTATGGGGATTTTGGATCTCAAATCCTGTAACTTATTTACAAAATGATGAAGGAACTCATTGCAGTCATCGTTAGAGAGTACTAGAGCTTGCTGAGGAGGGGGAGAAACAATGCTATTAATAGTGTTAAATAAAACCCTGGGATTGTTCTTATTACGATTTATAAGTTTGGTTTGAGGTCAGGGTTCCAAGGTGAACCTGTATACCAGGTTTGATGGCCCTAGCTTTATTCGTTTTATAGTAATAGTAAATATAGCATTTACCATTTACCATAGTGCAACTGCAATGTTAACTTTGAACTTTAACCCCTTGACCCCAAACTCATAGTAAGGTGAGGGTGTAAGTCATCCAAAATGTGTACTGGATATAACTCCTGTATCGATTTGAAAAGTCTACATCATTTCTTTCAGTTGTTATGGTGTTTAGAAGATTTAGGGAAAAATCTGGCCTCAGACCTTTGAACTCAAGGTCATCCAGTGAGAGTGAAATTGCAATTTGCACATCATCAGAGTATCTCAAATCATGGTACCAAGTTTCAAAACAATTGGAACAAAACTGTAGGAGGAGTTGATTTCACAAGACAGTACTGTCTATGAAGTGAGGTGAAACAGGAGGTCATAGGTCAGGGGCTACAATTCCCACAAAAATCATCCGATCAGAACCAAATTGCAATTTGCATATCCTCAGTGTATATCTGACCATGGTACCAAGTTTCAAACAATCAGACAAAAACTGTAGGAGGAATTGATTTCACAAAAGTGGGACAGATGGACAGACCCATAACATAATCCCCCTTCGGTCTTCACCCAAAGAGCCCTTCGACCCCTTGAGCTCTGACCGGCGGGGGATAAAAATGCAAAAGACCTACTTAAAATTTGATGGAAACATTTCTTTTTCAGGTGTCAAAAAGTGAAGCTTGAAATGTGGTTTTGGTGTTATGTAATATTCAAACAAGCACATTTATGACATCGAGAAAGTAATTTGAATATTACAACACACATTTACAAACTATTTGTACATAAACTTAGTTCCAACTTTGTAAGTTTCATGGTAATTAAATTTAATTTTTTTCACCAGCAGTGTCTTCCCTAAGAAGAGCGCATTCACATAATCTTCAATGCAGACTTCTTGATCAATCACTTTGAGGATGGTTGATAAGAAGTATGTGGCTGTTTGTAGTTCACAGGTTTAAGGCAGTTTTTTCAGGCTTTTTTGAGCCAAGGAACCCTTTTTACTCTGAAAAAAAAATCTATGAGAACCCCACCAACCAGAAATGTTACAATTTTTTTTAATTTAACCTTTATTTAACCAGGTAGGACAGATTAAGACCACATTCTTATTTACAACTGTGGCCTGGGGGGAAGGGACAAGGGACAACTCACATTCATACCTCCCCAGTTGATGCCAATTAACCTAACCTCCATGTTTTTGGCCCCTGTGGGAGGAAACCAGAGAAATCCCGGAGTAAACCCATGCAGACACGGAGAGAACATGCAAATTCCACACAGAAAGATCACCGTTGGTCAGGAGGTGGGATCAAACCCAAGATCCCATGGCCAAGGGTGAGTTGCTGTGCTGCCACAGTGCTAACCACTGCGTCACCGTGCTGCCCAAAATGATATAATGTAGCCCATTACAGCATATGTAATAACAATTTAGTCTTGTAATTAGTTTATACTCTGTATGAAACTTACGCCTGTTTAGATGAACACTAAGCTGGTTCATCAGTTCAGACACTTTTGCAGTTTTCCCACTGAAGTCCTCCTTGTTGAAGATAATCTGATGTGACCTGAAAAATTTCCTCTCCTGTTGTTTTTGTGGTAATTCTTTGCAAAATAAGAAATTTTCTCTGATTACATTTCCATCTGCAAAGCACATGTCCACCTGTGTCTGTAGATTCATCAAGTTGCAATGCAAATTTCCTGATACGTTTCATTTCAACAATAACAATCTTCTTCAATAAATCTTCTTCAATATCTGTAGACATGTCATCAATAAATCTGGCAATTGTGTTATCTGAGAGTGGGACTTGACCACTGCATCAGGGCCTATCATCTCATTCACAGTAGCTTTGCAGACGGGTTAATGTCTCTGCCAGTGTGTGGCTTTTTTTGGCTACGAGTTTGGCTACTAAGTAGCTACCTTGAGATTTTTCTCAGACACCATGGTGGTTTCTCTCATTAACGTTACCCGTTTGTCCATGTGCTCACAGAGCCAAACAAAATAGTCCATGCTGTTATCTTGAAGTGACAGTGTTTTAACCCCTTGCACTCTGGTCAATTTCCCTAAAAACGCCTAAAAATAACATACCCAAAGTAAATCAAAAGCTGTTCTTCAACCCTTTGCAGCATCTTCATGGGCTTGGTCTCATTTAACCTGTTGCACTTCGGTGTACCGCGGGTGGGCAAGTTTCTGCGTCCTAGAGTGCACGAGGGCGCCCTAGTACGCACACTGTGCGTCCTAGGGCGCACTGAAGAAAAAAAAACTGCATTTCCGTTCTTCCACTACAGCAGGGGTGTCCAACCATGTGCCATGGAGAGCCAAGACCCTGCAGGTTTTACCTCCAACCAGTGTCTTCAACAGCAGATTTCTGTGAACTTCTTCCCACTGATTGCTGATAAGTGAAAACACCTGCTGAAGAGACTGGGTAGAAGAGAAAACCTGCAGGGTCTTGGCTCTCCATGGCACATGGTTGGACACCCCTGCACTACAGACACAGCCGCGAACAGAAAGCCAAAGGAGTGCTTTGATTGGTTTAGATGTGATTGACCTCTCATTCAACTAATAAGAGCCTTGAATTGGGTTTCTGAAACCTTGAAGAACCAATGACTGAAAACCTAGCAAGAAGGACCCGCCTACCAAAGGCTGCGAATACAACCAGCCAATTGAAGCACAGAAGTTCGAAAGCTGTTTTGTGTAAGGCTGGGTGACACACAGGCGTTCGCCAGTCTTTTTTTCTTACTACTGTTTTTATTTGTTTTGAAAAATCGTTCGCCAAAACTGCAATCATGGAAGCGCAAAACCACAATAATGGAATTATGGTTTGACCGGGTCACGCGACCAGAACCACGAGTCCGTAACAAGCAGACCAGCTTCATGTTCGTCTGACAATGAGAAAGAGAAGTTCCCCAGCTACGCTGCTGTTGTGGACAGGTAAGTGTTATAAGCTAAATTATTCTTTATCCCTGAAAATTGTAATCCAAATGACTTTTGACCAATCGGTAAATTACAACTGTGCGTTATGGAGCGGTTCGGGTCCGTCATGTTGCGAACGCCCCCCCCCCCCCCGCTACTCTTCTATAGCGGATTGCAGATATATTGCAGATATTTTAGTCCAACTGTGCGCAGTAGACCGCAGCGCACAGAGCGTGTACCGCGGCGCACGGAGTGGACACGGTTCGTGCGCCGCATCCGGACCGTGAACGCCCCCACCCCCCACTGCTACTGTTCTGTAGCGGATTGCAGATATTATTGCAGATATTTTAGTCCAACTGTGCGTATTAGACCGCGGCGCACCGTCACCGCTTTCCGTCATGTAGCGATGGGCGATGTCCGTCTTCTGTAGCGGGGGGGTGGGGGGTGGGAGCTGTTATCTTCTACATTACAAATATTCTAGTATAATTTTTAGTGCACTGTAGGTTATTTTTTCTTGTAAAAAAAGCCACACATTTTTTACGTGGCATGCTTCTTTGTGTGTGGGGGCTTGTTTGTTCATTCATTCATTCATGAATGAATAAACAACCCCCCCCCACACACACACACACACAGCCCTTCACCTTTCATTAGAGCCCAAGATGAAGCTTCTATATTGAATCATTCAAAAGTTAGACGTTTTTCAAAACTGTGCCATTTGGCACAATTTGGCACAATTCAAAAACGCCTGGGAACAACCTAAGAAAAACGCTGTGTTGTAGAAGCATGCTCAAATAACGAGGCTGAGTTTCAGTCATAAAACCAGCTTTATTTGACAGAACGCAGCTTCTAGCATTCTCAAAGCAGGAAAGAGAAAGAATCATATTTCAACACCCTTTTATACATTCCCAGCATCAGAATTCAAGTCACATGGTGTCTTCAGTCAACATACAGTTACAAAGCATCCCCTTGAAGCTTCACCATTGTCTCTCATATCCTGATGAACCGGAATACCCTCCGGGGCGTCTTCTGTGGGACAAAGAGACAAATCTCACACTTCCTTGTTACCTCATGCAGATTCGAGTCCTTAGTCCTTGCAGAAGTGACACCCCACAATACACATTCAGTCCTGTCTCTGTGGCAGCGTGAGCCCACAATGTGTGACGGCCACAGTGTAATATATTCATTTTTTGTGGTATTGTTACAAAATTTTGACCTCAGCTGGATAACACTTGGTTCTACATTTCTGTTGCATTTTCCAGCCCGGATCTGAAGCTGTGTGTTATTTGCAAGCATTTGTATCCAAAAAAAACACCCAGGCAAAATTTATTTTCTTCAAGTTCAGTATGTTTAGATGACTGTTACTCAGTGGCAGGAGCACTTAGAGAGATTATGACTGTTTTGCCAAAAAATTCAAAGTGTTTTCTTTTAAATGAGACCAACCCCATGAAGATGCTGCAAAGGGTTGAAGAACAGCTTTTGATTTACTTTGGGTACGTTATTTTTTGGCGTTTTTAGGGAAATTGACCAGAGTGCAAGGGGTTAAAAGAAAACACTTTGAATTTTTTGGCAAAACAGTCATAATCTCTCTAAGTGCTCCTGCCACTGAGTAACAGTCATCTAAACATACTGAACTTGAAGAAAATAAAGTTTGCCTGGGTGTTTTTTTAGATACAAATGCTTGCAAATAACACACAGCTGTCAGATACTGGCTGGAAAATGCAACAGAAATGTAGAACCAAGTGTTATCAAGCTGAGGTCAAAATTTTGTGACAATACCACAAAAAATGAATATATTACACAGCTTTTTTCTCAGGTTGTTCCCAGGCGTTTTTGAACTGTGCCAAATTGTGCCAAATGGTGCCAAATGGCACAGTTTTGAAAAACGTCTGCAACTTTTGAATGCTTCAACATAGAAGCTTCATCTTGGGCTCTAATGAAAGGTGAAGGGCTGTGTGTGTGTGTGTGGGGGGGGTTGTTTATTCATTCATGAATGAATGAATGAAAAAACAAGCCCCCCACACACAAAGAAGCATGCCACGTAAAAAATGTGTGGCCTTTTTTTTACAAGAAAAAAATAACCTACAGTGCAATAAAAATTATACTAAAATATCTGCAATTTAGAGGATAACAACTCCCCCCCCCCCCCCCCCCCGCTACAGAGGAGCTCGGCGCACAAAAAACGGTCCATCATGGCCATGACGGACCGTTGTAATTACCAATCGGTCAAAAGTCATTTTTATTACTATTTTCATTGATAAAGAATAATTTAGCTTATAACACTTACCTGTCCACAACAGCAGTGTCGTTGGCGAACATCTGTTCCTCATTGTCAGACGAACATGAAGCTGGTCTGGTTGTTTACGGACTTGTGGTTCTGGTCACCCGACCCGGTCACACCATCTCCGCTTCCATGATTGCGGTTTTGGCAAACCATTTTTCAAAACAAATAAGAACAGTAGTAATAAAAAAAGACTGGCTAACGCTACAGTTACACACAGGTCTCAATGTGTGTCACCCAGCGGCTTAGACAAAACAGATTTTATGCATGGGACGCATGTGTTTCAATCGTCAAACTTCTCTGCTTCAATTGGCTGGTTGTATTCGTGGTCGTTGGTAGGCAGGTCCTTCTTGCTAGGTTTTCAGTCATTGGTTCTTCAAGGTTTCAGAAACCCAATTCAAGGCTCTTATTAGTTGAATGAGAGGTCAATCAAATCTAAACCAATCAAAACACTCCTTTGGCTTTCTGTTCGTGGCTGTGTCTGTACTGGAAGAACGGAAATGCAGCTTTTTTTTTTTTCCAGTGCGCACTGAGACGCACAGTGCGCACTGAGACGCACTAGGACGCAGAGACGTGACTGCCCGCGGTATCCCGGAGTGCAGCAGGTTAATGTTGAAATGAAATTTAAGCTTGCAATGGACCATGCCACTGTTGGATAGTTTTTTTCCTCACACACCAAGCATAATGGACTCGGAACAATGGGAACCCTGGTGGAGGAAAATCCAAAGGAAAGGTAACTTTCGCTGTACTGCCTTGCCTTTACCATCTTAACTTTCTTTTGACCACTGCTCATCCCTTCAGCTGGGTCAGAATTTTTTCCAGGGCCCATTTCAGAGTTACGGGGACCTCTAGCATGCCTTAACAAGGTAATTAACCTTTGTCAAACACAAGAAAAAGAAGAGGAAGAAGAAGACTATTATTACCATTATGATTGTATTCATTGCGGATGGGCGGCAGAGACAGCAGCATCCACACCTACCTTGTGAACATGATAACAGAGAAAGAAGTAATGTGGCCTTTACAAATTTATTCCACTGGTGTATCTATGAAAAAATATTGTACAAGTTCAAATTTGGGTGACCTCTGACCTTTAAGTCAAAGTCAGAGGTCAATTTTTCCCAAAATCTTGTAAACGTGATAACTACAGAAAGAAACTAGAAAAGCACTCGGAGAGCGCAGACCTCTGCCAAGCGCCACAGTTCCCCTGTGGGCATGTTGTCCTGTATTTTTTTTTTTTCCCCCAGTGTTCTGACGATTTTTTGGCAGAGTTACATGCACAAAAAAAAAAAAATATTGAAAATGGCCCTCTCTCGCAATGTGAAATAAAAAAAAAATAAAATAAAAAAATCCTTTAGACTTCCGGTTATGGCTGCCACGTAGGACGGACGTGTCTCGCTCTGCTCTGCTCCTGGAGAAAAAAATCGGCAAATAACTCTCTCATTTGGGACAGAACGTATCCCAGCATTTGGGCGAGGATATGTCGGCGAAGCCTAAGGCTGGAAAACCAGGAAAAGGAAAAAGCGAGCCGCCGAAACAGTCCAAATTAACGGACTTTCAGGTCTGTGACGCAGCAAACAAGGCTCCATATATGGCGGAGGAGGCTGGCGGCGGTGCGATTTCTGCGGGGAATGGCGCAGATGCGCTGATGGCTGCCATGAGTTCAATGAGAGCGGACTTTTCCTCTAGATTTGATGGGATTATGACAGCGCTGGAAGGAATAAGAAAGGAATTGGGTGACTGTGTAGAACGAACGGCGCAGATGGAGCTCCGTCTCGCTAGTGCTGAAGATGACGTCACCCGTCTTCAATTAAAGGTGCGCACTTTGGAAAAAAAAAAATAAATCTCTGGAAGATAATATTTTGGATTTGGAATCTCGGTCGAGACAGAATAATTTGAGGCTGGTGGGTCTTCCAGAGGAATCAGAAGGTCGGGACGTATGTTCCTTTCTGGAAAAGTGGATTCCGGAGGTGCTGGGCAGCGAGGAGTTGCAATCAGCAGTGGTTCTGGAAAAAGCACATCGTATTGGCCCACGGAGAGATAAGGGACCGCCGAGGACCTTAATTATGAAGTTTCTTAGCAACAGAGACAGGATGAAGATCTTCAACGCTGCACGTGCTAAAGGAGAGATTAAACACCAGGACCAGCAGGTGCGGTTCTACCCAGATTTGGCCACAGGAATCCAGCAATTGAGGAAGCAGTTTGATCCCGTACGTAAGGAGCTGCGCAACCTTGGGATTCGTCATGGTGTAATCTATCCTGCGAGACTGCTGACCACGTATGAGGGCAGAACCCACATCTTCAAGACCCCAGAGGAGGCGCAGGAGTTCATCAAGAAGATCAAAGAAGAAGAAGAGACTGGTGGGAGCTAAGCATGAACAAAATATAAGGTAGAATAATTAAGCATTTGCACAGGCATCTAACTGACTTGAAGTAAATAGTAAGTTTACAAAATATAGATTGTATTATATATTAAAAAAAACAAAACAAAAACAAAACAAACAAAAAAACAAAACAAACTATGATGTACAAAGTTGTTAAAAATTTTGGAGTTAAGTTGGAAAACTACAGAAGAGAGTTAATGTTACGTCATTAAAAGCAGTAGAGTTAGGGTGATTGGGAGGATGAAGAAGGAGTGGCTTAGGCTGTTCCCCGTGGGTGTGGAACGGTCGATGGCTATATCGGGAGACAGAATTTTTCTTTTGATTTTGGGGGGTTTGCCACAAGTGTGGGAAGGGGAAATTTGTTTGTGTGTAGTTTGTAGGATGAATGTTCAACCACTCATGTTTTTGCTTCTCTGTATGAGCATGTTTACACTGCAAGGTAATCCCAAACTCTCTATTGATCATGGACCAAAGTGTTAATCTTAATTTAACTTCATGGAATTGCAGAGGTCTACAAAATTTAAAAAAACTTAAACAAGTTATGAATAAAATAAAGGACATGGGTTCAAGAATTGTGTTTTTACAAGAAACTCATCTGATAGAGGAGGATGTTAAAAGAATTAGGAGTAGATGGCAGGGAAGTGTATTCACCTCTTCATTTTCATCCCGAGCCAGGGGAGTTATGACTCTCATACATAAATCAGTTCCTTTTCAAGTGAAAAATGTAATTGGAGACAAATTTGGAAGATATGTAATCATTCAAGGTTCTTTGCTATTAGAAAATATAAATCTTGTGAACTTATATGGTCCCAATATAGATGACCAGAAGTTCTTTGCTAATTTATTTCTCATCTTATCATCACTTACAGGGCAACATATAATAGCAGGGGATTTTAATTGTACATTGAATCCAGGTGTGGATAGATCAACAGGACTGGATTGTATGCACATTGGATGTAGGATGACTATTAATCATTTTATGAAAGAAATGAGATTGTTAGATATATGGAGAGAAATGAAACCACAAGTTAAAGCCTATTCTTGTTATTCCAGTACCTACAAGACATTCTCACGTATTGATTATTTTTTGATTTCCACAGAATTAAGGTCCAAGATTCAAAACTGCTTTTATGATAACATCGTGATCTCTGATCATGCACCCTGTTGTCTAATATATGTAGATAAAAAATTGATAAAGGAATCAGGTAGATGGCAATTTCAGCATAAATGGCTTCAGGATGAGGAATTTGTCAAGTAAATAGAAAAACAGATAGACGAGTTCTTTGACATCAATACTACACAAACATCAGCATGTGTAAAGTGGGAGGCTTTCAAAGCTTTTATTAGGGGACATATTATTAGTTATACAGGATCAAAATCTAAGAAGACTCGAGAGGAGAGAGCTAAATTGGAACATAAAATAAAAAATCTTCAGGAAAAAGTGTATGCAGGAAGTGACCCAAGGTTGGAGAATGAATTACTGATTTTGAGAGCTGAATACGACAAAAAATCAGCGAATAGAGCTGCCTCGAGTCTTCTAAGATTGAAACAATCTTTTTATGAACAAGGTGAAAAATCAGGAAAATTATTAGCATGGCAGATTAAACAATTGGAAATTAAAACACCAATTACCAGTATTATAAGTAACGGACAGGTAGTTATAGATCCTTTAGAAATTAATAGAGCCTTTAGAGATTACTATGAAAAATTATATGATACCAAAAATGAACCTGATTTAACAAAACTAAATGGGTTTTTGAACGAACTATCTATACCGTGTATTCCAAATGAAAACAGGGAGATATTGGAGTCTAAAATTAGTCAAGAAGAAGTTGGGCTAGCCATTGATAATATGAAATCAGGAAAAAGTGCAGGACCAGATGGTCTTCCAGTTGACCTTTATAAAAAATTTAAGAATAAATTAATAAAACCTTTTTTGGAAATGGTTTTAGAAGCATTTCAAAATAATAATTTACCATCATACATAAATAATGCCTTAATTATACTGCTGCCAAAACCAGGTAAGCCCTCTAATAAATGTGAAAATATGAGACCAATAAGCCTATTAAACGCCGACCTTAAGATAATCTGTAAAATTTTAGCAAGACGAATACAAGAAATTTTACCAAATATTATTAATCGAGATCAGAATGGCTTTATAAAGGGTAGACGAGGCTTCCATAATGTAAGAAGACTATTTAATATTATTTATTTTAATAAAGAAGCACCGGATACAGCTCTCCTATCATTGGACGCCGAAAAGGCCTTTGATAGAGTTGAATGGCCCTTTCTTTTTGAAGTCCTACAAAGGTTTGGACTTGGAAATAATTTCATAAAATGGGTTCAAATAATATACAATAATGCTACAGCAGAAATCCTAACAAATAACAATATTTCAAAACCAATAAAAATCAATAGAGGATGTCGACAAGGCTGTCCACTTTCACCTTTACTGTTTACTATGGCAATTGAACCTTTAGCGATAGCGATACGTTTACATTCACAAATATATGGAATTAAAGTTGGACCAACAGAACATAAAATCTCCCTGTACGCCGATGACATAATTTTGTTTATGTCGAATCTAAAAAAATCAATTCCAACCTTGTTGAATTTAATAAAGAATTTTGGGGAAATATCAGGATATAAAATAAATAAAACTAAATCTTCAATATTAATGCTAAATGAGACCCAGAGAAATTACCCAGCCCCTGAGGTAAATCAATTCAATGTTGTAAATCAGTTTAAATATTTAGGAATCCAAATTATGCCTAAGCTAGAATCAGTCGCCAGTGTCAACTATGAAGCCTTAATGTCAGATATCAATGAGTTAACTCAGAGATGGATGTCACTACCAATGTCGATGATCGGGAGAATCAATATACTTAAAAGTAATATTTTACCTAAAATACTTTATTTATTTCAATACATTCCCTTATCACCACCTTTAGATCTATTCTCAAGAATAAAAAAAAAGTTAGTGGAATTTATATGGAACAACAGGAGGGCTAGATTACGTTTGTCTTTATTATATTTACCATTTGATCGTGGAGGTCTGAAATGTCCAAATTTTATGTTGTATTATTGGTCGGCACAACTGAGGTCTATGACATATTATTTTTCATCAAATGATCTCCCTCACTGGACTGAAATGGAATCATACAATTTACCTTTACCTCTTCCCATATTCATATACTCAGATTCGGCAAAAAAATTACAAAAACAAGTTAAAAATCCATTTGTAAAGCATATGATCAAAATATGGTGTGAAGCTAAAAACTATTTAAAAGAACCACAGTTATTGTCACAATTTAGTCCAATATGGGGTAATCAATATTTTAAACCAGGGAGAGCGGACGCTGTATTTAAAGTATGGAATTTAAAAGGGATACAAAAGATTCAGGATTTATATTTGCCATGTGCAGACAACATAATGTCTTTTGAAGAGCTGAGGATCAAATTTAATCTCAATAGAACACATTTTTTTAAATATCTTCAACTTAGAAACTTTATTCGATCAAATCAAAATAAAGCTCTCACTCGACCTATTTATTCATCCTTGGAAAAAATGATGATGAAAGATAGTAAAAGAAAGGGTATTATTTCAGAGTTTTATAACTCACTGACACTATCTTCAAGTGAAAATTCACTGAAAAGATTAAACTACTGGAAAGAAGATCTGCAAATTGAAATTTCAGAGGAACAATGGGAATTGGCTTGTACAGAAGCTCAAACCAAATCAATAAATGCACGCCTTAAATTGATACATTTCAAATGGTTAATGCGGATGTATGTTACACCGGAGGAGTTAAATAGATATAACAAAAATATACCAGATACATGCACAAAATGCATGGAAAGTAAAGGAACCCTATTTCATTGTTTATGGGAATGTAGATTAATAAGAATGTTTTGGGAAGAGGTGAGGGTAACAATTGAAAAAATAATCTCAAAACAAATCATATTGAATCCTAAACTGTTTTTGTTGGGTCTGTACCCAGAAAAGCATAATTTTAATAAAAGTGAAAGAACATTCATAGACCTCAGTTTGCTTAATGCCAAAAAATGTATTGCACTATTATGGAAAAAGACTCATAGACCAGATGTGACTCAGTGGTTAAGACAGATGTTAACAAACCTTCCATTAGAAAGAATAACATATATACTAAAATCAAAGGAAATTGTGTTTGAGAATATATGGAGACCTTTTATTGATTATGTAAAAAATTTAAACATAACTCTTGAAGAAGAAGGTGAATGATGTGTGTGGACCTTGTAAATTCCAAACTGGTGAACATAATATGTATACTTATGTATTGGATTGTCTAGACTAAACAGAGGAGCATTGTTGAAGACTTGATTTTGTTGGTGGTTGTTGGTGTTTTTAGTGCATTTTTTTTTTTTGTAGTACTTTAGTGTTAGTGTTTGATTGTTTGTATCATGTTTGTTAAAAAAAAAAAAAAAAAGGTTCAATAAAGATATTGTGGAAAAAAAAAAAAAAATCCTTTAAAAAATTCCTGGATCCAGACAGTGATCCGGATCACCACCAAAATCTAATCATCTGTAGGATACCCCATTTCTGACAATCTGTGAAAATTTCATGAAAATCCGTGCATAACTGAGTTATCTTGCTAACAAACAAACAAACGGACAAACCAACGCCGATGAAAACATAACCTCCTTAGCGGAGGTAACAAACAGACAAACCAACGCCGATGAAAACATAACCTCCTTGGCGGAGGTAATAACGTTGGCTTTTCAAATTGATATCACAGTTGCATCTATGAAAAATCTCAGACAAGTTCGAATTTGGGTGACCTCTGACGTTTGGGTGACTTCTAGCCTCAGGTCAGTTTTTCCTACATCTTCTAATGTGATAACTACACAAAAGAATGATGTAGCCTTTTCAAATCGATATCAACATGCCTAAGACAAGTCTTGGATGGCTTAGACCCTGCCCTCTGACTTTGGATTGGAGGTCAAAGGTCAATGCTAACATTCCCTTTGCACGATTACTATAGAACGAGTAGAGCTAGGGTCACCAAACTTGGTACACATGCTCACCCTGAGACCCTGACTAAGGGTTTGGGGTAAAAAGGCCAAAGGTCATGGTTCTCCTGCCAAGGGTCCTTGGGTCTCTCTTATTATCATCAACACTGCTCAACACCGCACACACATTGATCCATGAACTGAATAAAGATATACACTGCTCTCTTGTGTCTCGTGAAATCCTGTGTAGCGAATGTATGTGCATTGAGAGCTTTTTTTTTCCTTGAACTCTTAATATTGATTAATTATGTAACCAGTATTTTGAATCAATGATTTTTTTGCTCCTTCCCATTGTATTATCCTTATGCTACCTGTATCCTCCTGCTGACAGGCGCGTTTCAGATGCGCCGCGGCACGGAAATGCAGGTCATTACTGTGTCAAGTCAAATTCTCTCGTATGTTATCAGTGTTCTGTTAATGTACTTGGCAATAAATCTTTTTCTGATTCTGATTCTGATTCTGGTTAACGTTCCCCATGTCCTATTACTATACAGTGACTAAATCTAGGGTCACCAAACTTTGTATACAAGTTCACCCTGTCACCCTGACCTCTGGCTCTGGTTTTGGGAATGCAAGATCAAAGGTCGAGGTCAAATTGACATTTAAACTACATCTCAACAACAAAGAAGGCTAGGGCCACCATACTTTGTGTCACGATGGCCCTCACGGACCATCACAAGACGCCACAGTCACCAGTGAGTTTTGCAGTGATGTTTTATTAACAGTGAGGACAAGCACAGGATACATACAAGGACAGGGTGACGTCTGAGCCGGGGAGCGCCCGATGCGCCAGACAAGATAATGGACAAGGTGTAGTCATACAGAACGTACCTTACAAACAGGACCGTTAACCAATGGGATTACAGGAGATGCCCGAGTCAGCTAACAGTGGATCACCGAGATCAGCAAGGATACAACAGGAACATAACAGAGACTACAGAGCATAACAGAGACTGCCGCATTGGAGAACATTCAGCACCAGCTTTTATCTCTGGCAGCTAATGACCCCAATGCGGCACAGCTGCTCCAAATGACAGCAGCGCAGCAGCTGACTTTGACAGCAGGGAGCTCCCCCGGGCGCCTTCACAATAAGAGCCCGAGGAGCTAGAAGGAATCCTCTGCTGCCAAAGCCAGGGAAATATGATACAAGACCTGAGTGTGGACAGAACCGACACTCGGGCTATGACAGTACCTCGCCCTCGAGGCCGAGCTCTGAGCGGCCCGAGTAACACCCAAGCCCCCCCCCCCCCCTCCCCAGGGTGGGTGGATGGGGCGCTGGCAGGAGGGAGAGAGACAAAAAAAAAAAAAAAAAAGGACAAGCAAGTAACAAGACCAACAAGGCAGTAGAGACAGAAAAAAAAAAAACATACTCCCTTGAACGTGGGTAACAAGAACAGGATCAAAAGGGCAGTACATATATTGGCAAAAACAAATTGACATTAGGTGGAGGGAAAAGAACCACCAAACACAGATCAATCCCACCCACCCCCCACCCCCCGCACACCCCAACAGTCTCACAGACATAATCAGAACCCCGGGGAGGGTGCAGTCCTGACCCTGAGGGATGGGGGCAAAAGGTTCGGGGGGTCGTCCGGCATCAAGAGGCCACAGAACAGGGAGGGGAAAAGTGGACAGTTCGGGCGGCCTACCCCGGTCCCATGCTCGGACGCAGAGAGTTTCAGGCGGCCGGACCAGGTCGCCACACGGGAAGTCCAAAATGTCGGGAGGCCGACCCAGAGAGCCAAATTGGTGAGACAGTCTTTCGGGCGGCCGACCCGCATTGCTAGCCCACCAGAACCGTTGGGTCAAAGTAGCCGGCGGTCCCGCTGAAAAGGGGAGAGATGAGGGAGAACCGGGTGAAGCAATCGGAAGCCCAACGGCCCCAGGTGAAGATGGGCAGCGCTCCTCAGGGAGACGAGGAGGATGACGATGGTGATGAGGGTGAAGAGGGGAATGAGTCTGTCCAGCATCCGGTGGCCGGGGATCTGCAGCTCCCTCACCGAATCCAGGACCTGCTGGTGCTGCACCCACGTCGGACCCCGATTGGGCCTCCGGAACCGAACCCACGGTGGACCCCGACTGGGCCTCCGGAACCGAACCCACGGAGGACCCCGACTGGGTCGGCGTGGCACCAGACTCGACCTCCAACCCCGAAACCGGAACCTCTGGCGCAGCAGGCGAGAGCAGCCCCTCGCCGGCGACCCTGGGAGAAGGCTCAAGAGAGAGAGAAAACCCGGGATCAGGATCACCGGCAGCGCCAGAACCCGGCGAGATAAGCTCGGACACAGCGGGCGGCTGCACCCGGCTCATCTCCCCTTGAGACAGGCAAAAATGCTCTAAGAGGTGAAAAAGAAAGACAAAACAGAGCACTTGCCTGAACTCGGGTTCTGACGCCATCCAGGACTGCGAAGATCCGGGCTCACATGTCAGGAGGTCGTCCTCAGGCTCCCACTCAGCTGCGTCGGGCTCCGCAGCTGGCGTGATGGTGTGCGCAGCTTGAAAATCCTCTGGCACCGATGTCCACGCCGATGGCCCGCACGGCGTGGTGGCAGGAGAACCTCAACCCGCTGGACCGGACCGCTCCTCCGTGGAACCCCGAGGACGCTTCCTCATCGGCAAAGGCTCCACGCTGCAGTCCGCTCTCCTCCTCCGCCCACGGCGTGGCTGCGGAACCAGAACCAGGCTCTCCAGAGCCGCAGGCCCCCTCCTCATCCAGCGACGTTGGCCTGGCGTCGAGGACCGCTCAGCGGAGGGAGACACAGAGGAAGCAGGGTTAATTCTTTCATCCACAGGAGGTGGAGGGAGCTCGGGGGGCTGCATACCCCGAACTCCACCCCCAGGAGTCAGACAAGGCAAAACAATATCGAAATGAGAGAAATTATCATGCACTTGCTTTTCTCCTGAGGGTAAGATGGTTCCCGCTGTGGGGGACGTCGTTCCTCCCTTTCCCCGCTGGATGGCGACAGAGGGCCCTCTGGGAAGACGAGGTGAGGCCACTCGAGATGGTTCCGGGATGGGACTCGCCGAAACGGAGCTCCCGAGACACACAGCAGCCAGGATAGGCGACGAGGAGGAGGGGGCGACAGCCGGGGTCAGTCGGGCATGGAGCGCTGACGGGACAGCAGGCGAAGGCCCGGAAAAAGACGAGGCTGAGGGGATTCCCCTCTGACGAGGCACAGGAGTGACAGCTGTGTGGTGGATTGAGCCCTTGCGGCGACCCGGAACTGGATCCAGACGGGGTTTCAGCTGAGGAGGGCCCGCGTCGTTACGCCGACGTCGTCGTCGGCCCCGAGACGGCGCGTACTCCTGGTTCTTCTCCGGGACGGGGATGGAATAACGACGCAGGGAGCGTAGATGCTTTCTCCCCTGCTTCCTGCTCCTCTCCTCCAGCCCACGAAGCGACTCGCGTTGGGCGGCGAGTTCCTCCCACCTCGCTATCACCTCCGGGTGATCGTCAAACTCGAGGGGGAGATTAAGCAGAAATTCCTCAGCGTAGTCCAAATGTCTTAACATGTCGCTGGGAGCGTCCCACAGCGTAGTGGAAAAGATGGTGTTGTCAATATTTTCCAGAGCTTCCGCTAGCTGCCTGCCCAGGCGCTGGCCGCGGCTCCTGGATGACGTCATACTCCCAGCTGCAGACACTCAGACAGGTAGGAACAGACAGTCCAATACAGCAAAACTGCACGGTGAATGGCGTCTCGTACTACGCCTCCTCTCCGGGCGTTTGGCGGCAGTCTACTGTCACGATGGCCCTCACGGACCATCACAAGACGCCACAGTCACCAGTGAGTTTTGCAGTGATGTTTTATTAACAGTGAGGACAAGCACAGGATACATACAAGGACAGGGTGACGTCTGAGCCGGGGAGCGCCCGATGCGCCAGACGAGATAATGGACAAGGTGTAGTCATACAGAACGTACCTTACAAACAGGACCGTTAACCGATGGGATTACAGGAGATGCCCGAGTCGGCTAACAGTGGATCACCGAGATCAGCAAGGATACAACAGGAACATAACAGAGACTGCCACATTGGAGAACATTCAGCACCAGCTTTTATCTCTGGCAGCTAATGACCCCAATGCAGCGCAGCTGCTCCAAATGACAGCAGCGCAGCAGCTGACTTTGACAGCAGGGAGCTCCCCCGGGCGCCTTCATAATAAGAGCCCGAGGAGCTAGAAGGAATCCTCTGCTGCCAAAGCCAGGGAAATATGATACAAGACCCGAGTGTGGACAGAACCGACACTCGGGCTATGACACTTGGTACTCAGGTTCACCTTGGGACCCCAGCCTACAATTATGGGTTTGGGGACAGAAGGTCAAGGTCAAAATGCCCTACAAACTATCTCAACAACAATGACAGCTAGGGTCACTTGTAGGAACCATGAAATGAAGAGACTGAATGATTTCTCCGTATTGGTTTATTTCATCTCACGTCCTACAGCTCCTCTCTCAGTCAGGGAATGAAGAGGGCGAGCTGCGGTAAACCACATACCTTTATACTCTCACATCAAACACGAATCACATTCACATCAAACACAGAATTACATTCACATTTAATCCTCCCATTGTCCTCTCGGCTTCTCTGTCTGACCCCAGGAGTCAGACAGTCCCTTCAGGTCCACTCCCAGATCTTCTCACTTCTTCTCCAGTCCGCAGGGGGTCCAGACTCAATGTCCGTTTGAGGCGTGATGTCAATACACACTGCGAGCTCAAAGTTCCCTCATGTCTGGGTCTCTGCCAAGGAATATGTGAGCTACATAATGTTACGCCACATCACTCCCCCGGAAACGCCCAAGAACGGACATACACCAACATTACTCTAACCGTTATACACCTTATGTCAATAATGGACAGTCATACACATTATGTCAAGAATGGACACACACACACCGACTTCATGTCAATAATGGGCAGTCATACACATTATACCCTTACATCACCCCCCCCCTTTTGCAGGATCTACAGCACAATTTACACGGGTTGATCAAAATACACATCACTCTGCCCGTTGCTTAGGCTTCAATCTCCTCCCGAATCTGCTGAACGCAGGCTTCGCAGCCTGTGTTGCGCCGTCCTGCGGTGCGCCTGTGGAATGAGGGGGAGAAGGGTTATTTACCCCCTGCTAGGGGCTGTTCCCTGGGAGGCCTGCCGCGTCGAGGCACCCCCGCCGGCCGTACAGGTTCGTCACGTAACACAAAAGCAGGCTTTAATCTGTCAACACTGATTGTTTCTTTCCTGCCCCCCAAGTCCAGCACAAAATATTTCTCCCCGGTTTCCAGCACTCGAAACGGACCGTCGTAAGGTGGGCGGAGGCTGTGACGCTGGGCGTCGTGCCTGACAAAAACAAACTCTGCGTTTTGCAAAGCCTTGGGAACAAAAACCCGCGGAAAAGTGTAATGAGCGGGGCCCGGGAGCATTTCTGCCCCCGTGCCACGTAGAGGTCCCCGCACCGGGGGGCGCTCCGGTGCTGCATGGGCTGGCAGGAATTCTCCTGGCAGCCTGAGAGGTTGAGTAAAAACTAATTCAGCAGGTGAGGCATCTAAATCCTCTTTGGGTGCCGAACGCAACCCCAATAAAACCCATGGTAGTTTGTTTACCCAATCTGTACCCGTGAGCGACGCTCTGAGGGCTGCCTTCAACGATCTGTGAAAACGCTCGCATAAACCGTTGGCCTGTGGGTGATAAGCGGTGATGCGATGGGCTGTTGCCCCTAAGCCGCTGGCCATTGCTGACCACAGCTCTGACACGAACTGCAGACCCCTATCGGACGTAATGTCCGACGGGACTCCAAACCGCGCTACCCAGGCTGTTAAAAAAACGCGAGTCACCTCTGCTGCTGTGGTAGACTGCAATGGGACTACTTCCGGCCAACGCGTGGTCCAGTCCACCATTGTCAGGAGATGTGTGAACCCTTGCAAGGGCGGCAGGGGTCCCACTAGATCTACGTGCACATGATCAAACCTCTTAGCCGGAATGTGGAAAGGTTCTAAAGGAGCTTTTGTGTGCCTGTGAACTTTGGCCCGCTGGCAGGACATGCAGGCTCTCGCCCACTCCTTCACGTGCTTGCGCAGGCTCGGCCAAACAAACTTTTCTGCTACCATTTTCACCGAAGCGCGTACTCCCGGGTGTGCTAGGGAGTGCACCGTGTCAAAAACGCGACGGTGCCACGTGGCCGGTACCACTGGGCGAGGTCGCCCGGTGGATACATCGCAAATAAGCAGGGGTGAACCGGTTTGTAAACTTATGTTCTCCAGCCTTAACCCTGTTGGTCCAGACAGGAGCGCGCGCACGTCTGTGTCTTCGCCCTGCTCCGCTGCCATGGCCGCGTAATCTATCCCTACGTGCATCGGAGCTGCGTGCGCATCCGCGCTGTTACCGCGCTCCGCATCTGCGGCGTTACAGCCCCCATCCGCGCGGATAGGCGCTGTTACCGCTCGCGAGAGGCAGTCTGCCACCACATTAAATTTACCGGCTACGTGCTGTATATCGGTGGTGAATTCTGAAATTGCGGCCAGCTGCCTCTGCTGTCGGCCTGACCATGGTTCTGAGATTTTGGACACTGCAAAGGTTAGCGGTTTGTGGTCGACAAACGCGGTGAAACGCCGCCCTTCCAACCAGAACTGAAAATGGCGAATGGCCAGGTGGAGCGCTAGCAGTTCCCTGTCAAACGCGCTATATTTTCGCTCAGCATCGCGTAGGGATCTGCTGAAAAAAGCGAGTGGCTGCCAAGCCCCGGCGACTTGCTGTTCCACCACGGCTCCTATGGCCACATCTGACGCGTCTGTGGTTAGCGCTATTCGGGCTGCCGGGTCTGGGTGAGCCAGCAGTGCTGCATCTGCTAGTGCTTTCTTAACCTCAGTGAATGCGCGCTCCCGGTCCGGGGACCACTCAATTGCATTGGAGGGCTTCTGTTTTTTTAGCACGGCGTACAATGGTTGCATGAGCTGCGCCGCGTGAGGTATGAAACGGTTGTAAAAATTTACCATACCAAAAAATTCTTGCAACGCTTTTACCGTTTGTCGCTGGGGAAACTCAGCCACTGCGCGTACTTTGGAGGGCAGCGGAACTGCACCCTCTGGGGAGACGCGGTGCCCTAAAAAATCGATCTGCGCTGCGCCAAAATGGCACTTGGCTGGGTTGATTATCAACCCATGCGCTCCCAACCTCTGAAAAACAGTTCTGAGGTGACTTTCGTGTTCCTCCTCAGAGGCGCTGGCGACCAAAATATCATCTAAGTAGACAAAAACAAAAGAGAGGTCGCGCAAAACGGCATCCATCATGCATTGGAAGGTTTACGCAGTGCCTTTAAGGCCAAAAGGCATGCGTAAAAATTCAAAAAGCCCGAAAGGGGTTATTACCGCTGTCTTGGGAATGTCCTCTGGTCTGACCGGGACCTGACGATAACCGCGGACCAGGTCTATTTTAGAAAAAATGCGCGCCTTGGCCAAATGCACCGAAAAATCTTGGATATGCGGAATTGGGTAGCGGTTCTGCGCTGTGGCATTGTTTAACCTGCGATAATCGCCGCACGGTCTCCACGAGCCGTCCGCCTTAGGGACCATGTGGAGGGGGGAAGCCCAAGCGGACTTCGAGCGGCGAATTATGCCCAACCTTTCCAGGTTGGCGAACTCCTCACGCGCAATGGAGAGCTTAGCTGCATCCAAGCGCCAAGCCTTAGCAAAAACTGGTGGGCCACTTGTGGTTATAAAGTGCTCCACCCCGTGCTTCGCCACCTTAGCTGAAAACGTGGGAACTGTGAGTGCTGGGAACTGGTTTAGGAGAGTGTGGAACTTACCTCCTGCGGCGGCGGCGTTGGCCTGTACTGACGGCGGGGACACTCGCGCTGCACAGGGAATAGAACAAAAAGAGAGTGCATTAACCAAGCGTCTATTAGCCAGATCTACCAACAAGCCATGTGAGCACAAAAAGTCGGTGCCTAACATGTTGAAACTCACCGCCGCTACTATGAAGGTCCATTCATAGATGCGGCCGTGCAAGGACAGGCGCAGAGTTCTTTCGCCAAAAGTCTTGATCGACGAGCCGTTTGCGGCTGTTGCCCCATCTCCGCGGGGACCGGCCACCCGGTCCGCGTAGGTTGCAGTGATGAAACTCCTCTGTGCCCCGGTGTCAACAAGGAATTGCCGTCCGGAGCTCGCGTCTGTCAGGTACAGCAGCTTGTTCCGTTCGCCGAGGGTCGAAGCTGCTAACGACCCCCGGCTCTTGCGTTTCCCTGCTTCTTGAAGTTGCATGGTGGGACGCATCTGTGTGCCTTGTGCGCGAAGCGCCGATGGTAGAAACACAGCTCGTCCCCTCCTCTGCTTCGGGACCGCGCTGCCGCTGTTGTCACTGGGGTCGGTTCTGCTGCCACCAGTTCTCCATCGCCCCCGGCCGCCGCGCCGAGGTCTGCTGCTGCCGCTGCCGTCTCCTGCTCGCCGCATGCGTCCAGGAGCCGCTCCGCTTCCACGGCCAGCGCGCAGAAGTCCTGCTGGTCCACACACCTCATGCTGGACAGGGAGCCTCTCATGTGCGCTGGAAGAGTCCTTAAGAAGATGTGTTTAAATAAAAACGCATCGTTGTCTGCCCTGATCATCTGCAGCATGTCCTCCATGAGGACGGTCGGCCTGCGTCCTCCTCTGTCGCGCAGGTCCAGAAGTGTTCTGGCCCTCACCTCGGCTGATGGCACAAAACTCCGAATGAGGGCGGCTTTCAGGGCGTCGTATCTACCAGCAGCGGGCGGCTGCTGCACCAGGCTCCGCACACACCGGGCTGTGCGGCTGTCGAGTCTTGCGATGACATTATGGAACTTAATGTCATCTGCTGATACCCCGTTGAGCACGAACCGCGACTCCACGTGTTGGAACCATGAGTGCGGGTCCTCTTGCCAGAACTCGGGGAGTGTGAGTTTACGCCGGTGCGGGCGGTCTCCGGTGAATCAGGTTCGGAGAGACGATCTCCAAGCCTTTCCATATTTCTCACGTGTGGGTCACCAATGTAGGAACCATGAAATGAAGAGACTGAATGATTTCTCAGTATTGGTTTATTTCATCTCACGTCCTACAGCTCCTCTCTCAGTCAGGGAATGAAGAGGGCGAGCTGCGGTAAACCACATACCTTTATACTCTCACATCAAACACGAATCACATTCACATCAAACACAGAATTACATTCACATTTAATCCTCCCATTGTCCTCTCGGCTTCTCTGTCTGACCCCAGGAGTCAGACAGTCCCTTCAGGTCCACTCCCAGATCTTCTCACTTCTTCTCCAGTCCGCAGGGGGTCCAGACTCAATGTCCGTTTGAGGCGTGATGTCAATACACACTGCGAGCTCAAAGTTCCCTCATGTCTGGGTCTCTACCAAGGAATATGTGAGCTACATAATGTTACGCCACACACTAACCTTTTTTACACATGTTCATCTTGAGACCCTGACCTCTTACTATGGATTTGGGGTCAAAAGGTCAAATGTCACAGTTAACTTCCCCTATGCCATATATATATTTATTTATTTTAGTGGTGTCTGACTATTAAAATTTTTAATTGTGATTTATCTTTTGGAATGTTGCGTTAATCGTGATTAATAGCACGTTAATTGTATGTTTTTCCATTCAGATACAGTGTAACTTAACGGTAATTTTTCAAGTTTCTCATACTGTTATAAACATGGGAGTGGACAAATATGCTTGCTTTCTTCATCTGCAAGTTTATGAAAGCTCTCAACATATTTTTTTTTTTTTTTTTTTTCCGGTTCCGGTTCCGCCGGACCGGAGGCGCCACATGAGTCGGCTGCCTGTTGCAACAGCCTTTTTTTTTTATCTTCCTTCTTCTTTCTACACCTTTCGCTCTGTATATATATCACGGACGCACGGATCGCCCCGGGGGTCTCCCGGGTCGGCGGACGGAGCCACGGTTTGCAGCGGGAGACGTTACAGCGGGGAGGAGCTGGTGCTAGCTAGCACTTGGCCGCCGCCCGGTGCTAATGGGAAACTCGACATACCGGGAGCTGTAGCGAAAACGATGCGGGTGCCGGGCTGGAGTTTAGGCGGCGTGAAAGAAATATAAGACAGAATAATAAAGAGCGATGGCAAGAACCAAGCAGACCGCCCATAAAATCTACTGGAGGAAGAAGCCCCCCCCCAGGAGACAGCTAGCCACCAGGGCTGCTCGGAGAGGCGCTCTGGCCACCGGCAGAGTGAAGAGGCCTCGCCGTCACAGGCCCGTGGCTCTGAGAGAGATCCGTCGCTACCAGAAATCCACGGAGCTGCTCATCCGTAAGCTGCCCGTCCAGCGCCTGGTGAGGGAGATCGCTCAGGACTTCAAGACCGTCCTGCGTTTCCTGAGCTTCGCCGTCATGGCTCTGCAGGAGACCTGCGAGGCCCACCTGGTGGGTCTCTTCTTCGCTAAGGGGGTCACCATCATGCCCAAAGACTTCCAGCTGGCCCGCTGCATCCGCGGAGAGAGAGCTTAGACTTTCTGCTGCACATTCACCATCCATAATGCTCTGCACTGTGTGTCTATATATATACATTTATAGTAATATGGACATATGTTTACTAGATGTTGTTTTTTTCTTGCCTTCTGATTGTTGCTCTGAGTGTTGCTGTCCCTATGCTGTTGCAATCCTGGAATTTCCCCATTGTGGGACTAATAAGGCTTATCTTATCTTATCTTATCTTATCTTATCTTAACTATCAAGAATATTCTCCACAAAATTCTCAAAAGTACTACTGCATGTGCAAACTAGAAAACCACTCAGAGCACTTCCGGTTATGGCGGCCACATAGGAAGATGTGTTTCACTCTGCTCTGCTCCTAAAAATAAAAAGTTGGCAAATAACTCTCTCAATTGGAACAAAACCTATCCCAGCGTTTGGGCGCGGATATGGTAAAGCCTAAGGCTGGGAAATTAGGTGGAGGAAAAACTGAATCGTCAAAACAGTCCAAGCTAACAGACTTCCATGCTCGTGACGAAGCAGAAAAATCTCCAGAGACTATGGCGGAGGAAGCTAGCGGCGGAGCAGTGACTGCTGGGGAAGGCACGAGTGCGGTGCTCGCTGCCATTAGCTCAATGAGAGCAGACTTTTCCTCTAAATTTGATGGGATTATAGCAGTGATAGAAGGAATGAGAAAGGAAATAAGCGACTGTATGGAATGAGTATCGCAGGCGGAGCTCCGAATTTCCAGCGCTGAGGATGACGTCACCAGCCTACAATTAAAGGTGAGCACATTGGAATTAAAAAATAAACGTCTGGAAGATAGTGTCCTGGACTTAGAATCCCGGTCGAGACGGAACAATTTGAGGCTGGTGGGCCTTCCGGAGGAAACGGAGGGACGGGACACATGTTCCTTTTTGGAAAAGTGGATTCCAGAAGCACTGAACAACACGGAGCTGCAGTCATCGGTTGTCTTAGAGAACGCCCACCGAATCGGCCCACCGAGAGATAATAAGGCACCACCGAGGACGCTGATTATGAAGTTCCTCAGCTACAGAGACAAGATGACGATCTCCAACGCGGCGCGAGCTAAAGGAGAAATTAAATACCAGGATCAACAGGTGCGGTTCTACCCAGATTTGGCCACAGGAATCCAACAATTAAGGAAACAGTTTGACCCCACCCGTAAAGAGCTGCGCAACCTCGGGATTCGTCACGGAGTGATTCATCCGGCAAGACTGCTGGTCACATATAAAGGGAGAACCCACACCTTCAAGACCCCTCAGGAGGCGCAGGTGCTTATCAAGCAGATCCAAGAAGAGACTGGTGGGAGCTAAGCATGAAACATGAACAAAATATAAAGGTAGAATATTTAAGCATTTGCACAGGCATCTGACTGATCTGAAGCATATAGCAAGTTTACAAAATCTAGATTGTATTATATATATAAAAAAAAACCTATGATGTACAAAGTTGCTATAAAATTTTGGAGTTAAGTTGGAAAACTACAGAAGAGAGTTAATGTTATGTCATTAAAAGCAGTAGAGTCAGGGTGATTGAGAGGAGAAAGAAAGAGTGGCTTGACTGATCCTCGCGGGTGTGGAGCAGTCAATGGCTATAGCGGGAGACGGAATTTTTTTTTTGATTTTGGGGGGATTACCACGAATGTGGGGAGGGGGAATTTGTTTGTGTGTAGTTTGTGGGACGAATGTTCAACCACTCATGTTTTTGCTTCTCTGTATGAGCATGTTTATATTGCGAGGTAATCTCAAACTCCTTGTTGATCATAGACCAAAGCGTTAATCTTAATTTAACTTCATGGAATTGCAGAGGTCTACAAAATTTAAAAAAAACTTAAACAAGTTATGAATAAAATAAAAGGCATAGGTTCAAAAATTGTGTTTTTACAAGAAACTCATCTAATAGAGGAGGATGTAAAAAGAATTAGGAGAAGATGGCAGGGAAGTGTATTCACCTCATCATTTTCATCATCGACACCATCAACTCCTCCCTCACCACTGGCACTGTCCCCCCATCACTTAAGATTGCTGCCATCACCCCCCTCCTTAAGAAACCTGGCCTGGACTCTGACGACCCCAACAATTTCAGACCTATCTCCAACCTCCCATTTCTGGCTAAAATATTGGAAAAAGCTGTCGCCACTCAACTCAAGAAACACCTCCTCTCCAACAAACTCTACGAAACATTTCAATCTGGATTCCGTTCTCACCACAGCACTGAAACTGCCCTCCTCAGGGTCACCAATGGCCTCCTGCTCGCCTCTGACTCTGGCTCCCTCACCATTCTTCTCCTCCTCGATCTCAGCGCTGCTTTCGATACCATCAATCATTCCATCCTGCTCCGTCGTCTGCTTTCTATTAGCATCACTGACTCCGCCCTCTCTTGGTTCACCTCCTACCTGTCTGAGAGATTCCAGTACATCTCCATCAACAATCATAAATCACGCACCACCTCCGTCTCACACGGTGTCCCTCAAGGCTCTGTGCTCGGTCCAACCCTTTTCATTCTCTACATGCTTCCGCTTGGTCACATCGTCCGTCAACATGGTCTTCACTTTCATTGCTACGCCGACGACACCCAGCTGTACATCTCCTCTAAATCCATCACCCCCGCCATTCTCTCCACCATCACCGACTGCCTTACAGACATAAAAACCTGGATGACTAACAACTTTCTCAAGCTAAACAGCAATAAAACAGAAATCATCATTTTTGGACCAAAATCTCTTTTACCCTCTTCCCAGAACTTTTCATTCCAAATCAATGGTCACTCAGTCACCCCCTCCCCCCTGGCCAGAAACCTCGGCATTATCATGGACCCCACCCTCTCCTTCAAATCTCACATCAACCATATCACCAAAACATCATTTTTTCATCTTCGTAATATTGCACGCCTCCGTCCCACCCTCTCACCCTCTGCTGCTGAAATACTTATCCACACCTTCATCACCTCCAGACTTGATTACTGTAACAGCATTCTGTATGGACTTCCTTCCACCATCCTCCAAAAACTACAGTATGTCCAAAACTCAGCCGCCCGCCTACTTACTCACTCCCGCTCCAGAGACCACATCACTCCTCTTCTCCGTCAGCTCCACTGGCTCCCCATTCAACAGCGCATCAACTTCAAGATCCTCCTCATCACCTATAAAGCTCTCCATAACCTCGCCCCCTCATACCTAACGGACCTGTCTCGTCATTCTCCCACTCGTCTCCTCCGCTCTGCTGACGCTCACCTTCTTACCCCCATCACCAAGACAAAATTCCGCACCCTGGGTGATAGATCATTCGCCATCGCCGCACCAACCCTCTGGAATTCCTTGCCCCTTCACATTCGGTCTGCCAACACACTTGCTTCTTTTAAAAGTCAACTTAAAACCCATCTTTTTAAATCTACCTATAAAAACTGACTGCCTCTTCTACCTATGTGTACCTATGTGTATGTGTTTACCCGTTCTCTGTATGTTTGTCCCTGTGCTGCTTTGTAAAGCGTCTTTGAGTATTTAGAAAAGCGCTATATAAGACTGATGTATTATTATTATTATTATTATTATTATTATTATTATTATTTTCATCCCGAGCTAGGGGAGTTATGACTCTCATACATAAATCAGTCCCATTTCAAGTGAAAAATGTAACTGGAGACAAATTAGGAAGATATCTAATCATCCAAGGATCTTTGTTATTAGAAAATATAAATCTGGTGAACTTATACGGTCCCAATATAGATGATCAAAACTTCTTTGCTAATTTATTTCTTATTTTATCATCACTTGAGATTAAGATTGAGATTCAACTTTATTGTCATTACACATGTATGAATACAAGGTAACGAAACGTGACTTGGCATTTGGGCACGCTCTGCAGAGCGCATCCAAGGCCGGGGCAGCTGCTAGGCGCCAGTCATAAAGAAGAAAGGAAAAAAAAGAAAAGAAAATGGATATGACACAGTAGGCGAGAGAAAAAAACACATGTTTTATCAGAATGACGCTCAGCAAGTGAGCGAAATTTTGATTGCAGGCAAAAAAAAAACCTCAATGCACATTTAGCAGACATTTAGCAGGAGATCACACACAAAAGTTGAGAGGCAGTGTATTGTATGCATGTAGTGTTGTATGCATTGTGTAGTGTAAATGTAACAGTTGTTAGTGAGCAGCAGAGGGCGCCTCCTGGCAGTGGATAGATGTTATAATCATGTGACTTATAAACAAGTCCAGAGTCCAGAGTCTATCTCTCTTGCTCTCTCTCTTGCTTGCAGAAGGCACATGGGCATTGTCCTTGAGGGTCCAATCCGCTGACGACAAACAACTGATTGTTGATTGTTTGGGTAGACATAAGAGCCGGTCCTTCCGCTTATCTCAATCAGGAGGAATGTAAACACGGGGCAAACAAGGTCAAATCAAATCAAATCAGCACAGTGCACTCAGAGAATAGAATTTGTCCTCACCCGTGTAATTCTGTGCTTCCATTATATGTGCAGGCTTAAACTGTTTTTCCATGGAGAGCACAGGGCTTCAGATGTATTCCTTCACTGAATCACTGTCATTCAGTTCACCGTTTGCCGCTACTCGTGCCCTCCCCAACTGGTCGAATTTGATGAAGGAGCTTGCCGGGTCCGCTTTGATCAGCTCTCTCACCTTCCTTCAATTTCTGATGCATCAGGGAACTCCACAGCCAAAAATAGAAGTCCTGAGATCATAACCAATAATGTTTCCACAGATGCATGAATTCCAATATCCATGAGTCTCCTCGTAGGTTCCAATTCTTGGGCTCCCCCTTGGCCCAATTCTTGTTGAAAAATAGTGACAATAGCACATTTAAGCCGCTTCCAAATCCATAATTTCCGTTTAGATTAAGATTCAGCAGAAGAAGAGCGACTAAACACAGACAAAAACGCAACATTGCAAAAGCTGGGAATAGATCAGGAAGGCAGGGGAGGAGGGAAGAAAAATGCGACTGCTCTCTCTCAAGGCAAGAAGGAAAAAAAAATCACTTACAGGGCAACATGTAATAGCAGAGGATTTTAATTGTACATTGAATCCCAGTATAGATAGATCAACAGGACTGGACTGTACGCACAATGGATGCAGGATGACCATTAATCATTTTATGAAAGAACTGAGATTGCTAGATATATGGAGAGAAATAAAACCACAAGTTAAAGCCTACTCTTGTTATTCTAATACCTACAAGACATTCTCACGTATTGACTATATTTTGAGCTCGACAGAATTAAGGTCCAAGATTCAAAACTGTTTCTATGATAACATTGTGATCTCTGATCATGCACCCTGCTGTCTAATATATGTAGATAAGAAATTGACAAAGGAACCAGGTAGGTGGCAATTTCAGCATAAATGGCTTCAGGATGAGGAATTTGTTAAGTACATAGAGAAACAGATAGATGAGTTCTTTGATATCAATACTACACAAACATCAGCATGTATAAAGTGGGAGGCTTTCAAAGCTTTTATTAGGGGGCATATTATTAGTTATACAGGTTCAAAATCTAAGAAGACTCGAGAGGAGATAGTCCAATTGGAACATAAAATAAAAATTCTTCAAGAAAAAGTGTATGCAGGAAGTGACCCAAAGTTAGAGAACGAATTACTGATTCTGAGAGCTGAATATGACAAAAAATCAGCGAATAGAGCTGCCTCAAGTCTTCTAAGATTGAAGCAATCTTTTTATGAACAAGGTGAAAAATCAGGGAAATTATTGGCATGGCAGATTAAACAATTAGAATTTAAAACACCAATTACCAGTATTATAAGTAACGGACAGGCAGTTGTAGATCCTTTAGAAATTAACAGTGCCTTTAGAGATTATTATGAAAAACTATATGATACAAAAAATGAAACTGACTTAACAAAACTAAATGGGTTTTTGGACAGATTATCTATACCGTGTATTCCAAATGAAAACAGGGAAATACTGGAGTCTAAAATTAGTCAAGAAGAAGTTGGGCTAGCCATTGATAATATGAAATCAGGAAAAAGTGCAGGACCAGATGGTCTTCCAGTTGACCTCTATAAAAAATTTAAGAATAAATTAATAAAACCATTTTTGGAAATGGTTTTAGAAGCATTTCAAAATAGTAATTTAACACTATACATGAATAATGCCTTAATTATACTGTTGCCAAAACCAGGTAAACCCTCTAATAAATGTGAAAACATGAGACCAATAAGCCTATTAAATGCTGACCTTAAGATAATCTGTAAAATTTTAGCAAGACGACTACAAGAAATATTACCAAATATTATTAACCGAGATTGTCACGCCGCGCTGCTCATCAGCGGCGCCAGCTGCACGCACACCTGCACATCATCAGCGGCGAGGGATTTAAGCCACCTCGCCCTGGGCTTCGGCCTGAAGCCGTCAGACTTCACTCGTCGGATTGCTGTGAGTTACCTCCTACACCTCAGCAAGCATCGCGGTAAGAAGCCCTTACCTTTTTCCCTTTCCAAGTCTGCTCCCCTGTGCACAGGTGGATTTCCCGGCGGCGGACCATTCCTCTCCGTCTCCATTTCCCTCGCTGCTGCACCGGGCTCTCCAGGTTGCTGTCTACCGGACCTCGTCCTTGCTGTGCCAGCCACCTGCTCACTCCAAGTAAGCTCCTCTCCAACTTTTACATCTCCTGTGTTGGTGTGTGCCCGTCACCCTTCTCCCTGTGCTTTTCCCATAGGGTCGTCCGGCTGTACGGTCTCCTGCCTCTGTGCCCGAAGCAGACGCCACCACCAACACATTTACATCTCGCAGACACACATTCATACACCCTTGTTGTTAATAAAGCTATTTGAGCTACTCTGAGCCTGCGTGTGTGTCTCCTGAGCCGTGCATTATGTCAGTACGGCTTCAGCAGATCGGCTCGTCAGACGGCGGGCTCGCACGCCGACTTACCACTCTCGAGGCTCGAGTGGACCAAATAGCTTACCAGCAACAGGTGATTCTAAACCAGTTGATCAGCATAACTAACCGATTGGACCGCTTGGACCCCCAACAGCCGTTCCCCCCGGCTCGTCAAGGTGGCGCGGCTCCTGCTGCTCCAGCGGCCGTCCAGCAGGCTCCGGGAGCACCGACTCGGCTCACGCCCATTCCGACCCCCGCCCGCTTTAGCGGTAAGCTCGGCGGAGCACGGGGGTTCATAATGCAGTGTGAGTCCGTGTTTCACCGTGTGCCCGGAGACTTTCCTTCAGATCATAGCCGAATTGGTTATATTGGGAATCTCCTAGAGGGGCGAGCACTAACCTGGACTTACGCCGTAATGGCGAGGCCCAGTTATGCCACCCTCACTTATGACCAATTCGTGAGACGATTCCTGAAGGTCTTTGATCATTCTCGTACTGAGACAGTCCAGGTCGATCAGCTTCTCAGCCTCCAGCAGGGAAGCCGGTCGGCAGCAGACTATGCGATCGACTTCCGGGTAGCGGCGGAGGAATTGGGCTGGGATGAGCGCTCATTCTGCGGCCTTTTCCTCCGCAGTCTCAACGATGATCTGAAGGATGAACTGGCTGGGCGGGACATCCCGGAGACTCTAGCGGAGCTAACGTCTCTAGCTATCAGTTTGGATAACAGGCTGCGCGAGCGCTCCTCGGGGCGGAAGTCGTCTTCTTCTCGCCCTCGTGGAGCCTCGTCGCGCCAGTTCCAAGCTCGCCCCCTGGTGACGCCGCCACCATCGCGCCCCGAGGAGTCGGAGCCGATGGTGACGGGCTGGACAAAGCTTTCCCCTGCGGAGAGACAACGCTGCCGTGAGTTGAATCTCTGCATGTATTGCGGGGACAGTCAACACACGGTGGAGCTTTGTCCACAGAAGCCAAACGGCGGGGTCCGCGAGTCACTGTAGGGGGCCTCGCGGACATCAATCGGTTAAGTCCCCTCACCCAATTGAAGCTGCCCGTCCGATTTTGTCACAACTCCACTGGGCATCTCACTCACGCACTGGTGGATTCGGGCGCGGAGGGCAGTTTTATTTCACAAAGCCTGGCAACCCGATTGGGCATCCGCTGCCAGGCACTAAAAACTCCTCTCTCCCTGGTCAACCTCTCCCGTGCCTCCCTGGGGAGAGTAACACATCAGACCGTCCCCGTTCCTGTTATCATCTCTGGGAACCACCTGGAGGAGATAACTTTCTACGTCCTTCCCAACTCTGTGTCGCCCGTCATCCTGGGGTACCCCTGGCTACGCCTCCACAACCCCGTCCTGGATTGGAAGTCCGCCAGGGTGTCGGCATGGAGCACATTTTGTATGAGCACCTGTTTACAGTCCGCTGCCTGCTCTCCGTCCTCTTCCCCTACATCTACGGATGCTGCGCCCCTGGACCTATCCCTGGTGCCATCGGAATTTCACGACCTGGGTACGGTATTCAGCAAGTCCAAGGCGATGTCTCTTCCTCCACACAGACCCTACGACTGTGCTATAAACATCCGCCAGGGGGCACCCTTACCCTCTGGGCGACTCTACAGTCTGTCGGCGCCGGAGAAGGAGACCATGAACGCCTATCTCAAGGAGTCGCTGAGTGCTGGGATTATCCGTCCCTTGTCATCACCATTGGAGGCAGGATTCTTCTTCGTGGGCAAGAAGGACGGTTCCCTCCGTCCTTGCATCGACTATCGCGCCCTAAACGACATTACGGAGAAGGATCGCTACACCCTGCCCCTCATGGACACCGCCTTCCACTCCCTCCAGGGGGCGACTTGGTTCACCAAGCTGGATCTACGCAGCGCATACCACCTCGTCCGGATCCGGGAGGGAGATGAGTGGAAGACAGCCTTCCGTACCCCGAACGGCCACTTCGAGTACCTGGTGATGCCGTTCGGGTTGACCAACGCTCCAGCCGTCTTTCAGCGCCTAATTAATGACGTCCTCCGGGACTTCATTGGCCTTTTTGTGTTCGTCTACCTGGATGACATCCTCATCTTCTCCAAATCCAGGGACGAGCACCAGGTCCATGTGAGGCGGGTCCTCCAAAGACTGCTGGAGAACCGGTTGTATGTGAAGGCCGAAAAATGCGAATTCTACGCTAAGACAACATCCTTCCTTGGGTTCATCATCTCCCACGACCAGGTGCTTCCGGACCCAGTGAAGGTGAAGGCGGTGGTGGAATGGCCCACACCTGCATCAAGAAAACAGGTGCAGCAATTCATCGGGTTTGCAAATTTATACCGCCGCTTCGTCCCTAATTTTGGCACCATCGTCGGCCCGTTGACCCGCCTCACGTCCCCTAAGGTCCCGTTCCGGTGGACCAAAGAGGCCGCGGCTGCTTTTAAGGCGCTGAAGGCGGAGTTCTCCTCCTCCCGGGTCCTTAGCCAAGTCAACCCTGCGCTGCAGTACATCGTGGAAGTGGACGCTTCGGACACAGGAGTGGGGGCGGTTCTATCCCAGCGATCGCCAGATGATGGAGTCAAACGGCCCTGCGCCTTCTTCTCTCGGCGCTTGTCCCTGGCAGAACGGAATTACGACGTGGGGGACAGAGAGCTCCTCGCCATCAAGCTCGCGCTGCAGGAGTGGCGTCACTGGCTAGAGGGGGCGGACCTGCCGTTCGTGGTCTTGACGGACCACAAGAACTTGGAGTACCTGAGATCTGCCAAGCGTCTGAACGCCCGCCAGGCGCGCTGGTCCTTGTTCTTTGCCAGGTTCCGATTCAACATCACCTTCAGGCCTGGCTCCAAGAACGGCCTGCCCGACGCCCTCTCTAGGCAATTTGCCCCTGAGGAGTCGGAGGACATGGTCCACACCATCCTACCCAGGTCGTGCGTCGTGGGAGCCGTCACCTGGGACATAGAAAGCAAGATCCGGAAGGCGCAGGAAGTGGAACCTGATCCTGGCGGCGGACCGGAGGGGAGGCTGTTCGTGCCATCCACGGTTCGGGGGGAGGTCATCCACTGGTTGCACATGTCCAAGCTCACCTGCCACCCTGGTTCCTCCCGGATGATCGACCTCCTCCAACGGTCCTTCTGGTGGCCGGGCCTGCGGAGGGACGCTGCCCGCTACGCCCGGGCCTGCCCAGTGTGTGCCACCAGCAAATCAGGTAATGCCCCTCCAGTGGGTTTGCTCCAGCCTCTGCCCGTCCCTGGCAGGCCCTGGTCGCATATTGCCCTGGATTTCGTCACCGGACTCCCAGTCTCAAACACCTTCGACACCGTCCTGACCATCGTGGATTGCTTCTCCAAGGCGGCAACCTTCATCCCCCTACGAGGTCTTCCAACCGCCCTGGAGACGGCGGACCTCCTAGTCCAGCACGTGGTCAGGCTGCACGGGATTCCGGTGGACGTGGTCTCGGACCGGGGGCCCCAATTTTCCTCAGAGGTTTGGAGGTCATTCTGCAACGCCCTGGGAGCCAAGGTGAGCCTCTCCTCCGGCCATCACCCCCAAACCAACGGGCAGTGCGAGCGGACCAACCAGGAGCTGGAGGCTGCGCTCCGCTGCGTCACGGCGTCCAAACCTATGTCCTGGAGTAACCACCTCGCCTGGGTTGAATACGCCCACAACACCGCTCGCTCTTCTGCTACAGGGATGTCCCCCTTTAAGGCGTCCCTGGGCTACGACCCCCCGCTGTTCCCGGCGCAGGAGAGTGAGGTAACTGTCCCCTCTGTTCGGGCGCATCTCAGGCAGTTCCGCTCCATCTGGGCGTCAGCGTGCAATGCGCTTTTACGCACGGCGGAGCGCAACAGAGCCGTGGCGGACCGGCACAGAAGACCTGCCCCAGCGTACCGAGTTGGTCAGCGTGTCTATGTGTCGACCCAGGACGTGATTTTAAAGGGCGAGAGGAGGAAGCTGGCACAGCGTTTTATGGGCCCATACCCCATCACCAGGATTATCAACCCGGTGGCTGTGCGTGTAGCTATTCCCCTCTCCCTCCGCATCCATCCCACCTTCCACGTATCCAAGGTGAAGCTGGCAGTCTCCGACCCCCTTTGCCCTCCTCCTGCTGCGCAACCCGCGCCCCGGATGATTGATGGCCATCCGGCCTGGCCTGTCTCTTCCATCCTGGACTCCCGGCGCCGGGGTCGTGGGTTGCAGTACTTGGTGGACTGGGAGGGCTATGGGCCTGAACATCGGCAGTGGGTACCCTCGTCGTTTGTGTTGGACCCATCCCTCATTACTGAGTTCCACCGAGCGCACCCGGAGAAACCATCGCCAGGAGGCGCTGCTAGAGGGGGGAGTACTGTCACGCCGCGCCGCTCATCAGCGGCACCAGCTGCACACACACCTGCACATCATCAGCGGCGAGGGATTTAAGCCGCCTCACCCTGGGCTTCGGCCTGAAGCCATCAGATTTCACTCGTCGGATTGCTGTGAGTTACCTCCTACACCTCAGCAAGCATCGCGGTAAGAAGCCCTTACCTTTTTCCCTTTCCAAGTCTGCTCCCCTGTGCACAGGTGGATTTCCCGGCGGCGGACCATTCCTCTCCGTCTCCATTTCCCTCGCTGCTGCACCGGGCTCTCCAGGTTGCTGTCTACCGGACCTCGTCCTTGCTGTGCCAGCCACCTGCTCACTCCAAGTAAGCTCCTCTCCAACTTTTACATCTCCTGTGTTGGTGTGTGCCCGTCACCCTTCTCCCTGTGCTTTTCCCATAGGGTTGTCCGGCTGTACGGTCTCCTGCCTCTGTGCCCGAAGCAGACGCCACCACCAACACATTTACATCTCGCAGACACACATTCATACACCCTTGTTGTTAATAAAGCTATTTGAGCTACTCTGAGCCTGCGTGTGTGTCTTCTGAGCCGTGCATTATGTCAGAGATCAGAATGGCTTTATAATGGGAAGACAAGGCTTCCATAATGTAAGAAGACTATTTAATATTATTTATTCTAATAAAGAAGCACCGGATACAGCTCTCCTATCATTGGATGCCAAAAAGGCCTTTGATAGGGTCGAATGGCCCTTTCTTTTTGAAGTCCTACAAAGGTTTGGACTTGGAAATAATTTCATAAAATGGGTTCAGATAATATACAATAATGCTACAGCAGAAATCCTAACAAACAGCAATATCTCAAAATCGATAAATATCAATAGAGGATGTCGACAAGGCTGTCCACTTTCACCTTTACTGTTTACTATGGCAATTGAACCTTTAGCGATGGCAGTACGTTTACATCCACAAATATATGGAATTAAAGTAGGACCAACAGAACATAAAATCTCCCTGTATGCCGATGACATAATTTTGTTTATGTCGAATCTTAAAAAATCAATTCCGACCTTGTTGAATTTAATAAAGAATTTTGGGGAAATATCAGGATATAAAATAAATAAAACTAAATTTTCAATATTAATGCTAAATGAGACCCAGAGAAATCACCCAGCTCCTGGGGTAAATCAATTCAATGTTGTAAATCAGTTTAAATATTTAGGAATTCAAATTGTGCCTAAGCTAGAATCAGTCGCCAGTGCCAATTATGAAGCCTTAATGACAGACATTAATGAGTTACTTCAGAGATGGATGTCACTACCAATGTCGATGATCGGGAGAATTAATATACTTAAAAGTAATATCTTACCAAAAATACTTTATTTCAATACATTCCTTTACCACCACCTTCAGATCTATTCTCAAGAATTAAAAAAAAGTTAGTGGAATTTATATGGAACAATAGGAAGGCTAGATTACGTCTGTCCTTACTATATTTACCATTTGATCGTGGAGGTCTGAAATGTCCAAACTTTATGTTGTATTACTGGTCAGCACAACTGAGGTCTATGACATATTATTTTTCATCAAATGATCCTCCTCACTGGACTGAAATGGAATCATACAATTTACCTTTACCTCTTCCCATATTCATATACTCAGACTCGGCAAAAAAATTACAGAAACAAGTTAAAAATCCATTTGTAAAGCATATGATCAAAATATGGTGTGAAACCAAAAAATATTTAAAAGAACCACACTTATTGTCACAATTTAGCCCAATATGGGGTAATCGATATTTTAAACCAGGGAGAGCGGATGCTGTATTTAAAGTATGGAATTTAAAAGGGATTCAAAAGATTCAAGACTTATATTTGTCAGGTTCAGATAACATAATGTCTTTTGAAGAACTGAGGATCAAATTTAATCTTAATAGAACACATTTTTTTAAATATCTTCAGCTTAGGAACTTTATTCGATCAAATCAAAATAATGCTCTCACCCGACCTACTTATTCATCCTTGGAAAAAATTTTGACAAAAGATAGTAAGAGAAAGGGTATTATTTCAGAGTTTTATAACTCATTGACATTATCCTCAAGTGAAAACTCACAGAAAAGACTGAATTATTGGAAAGAAGACCTGCAAACTGAAATTTCAGAGGAACAGTGGGAATTGGCTTGTACAGAAGCTCAAACCAAATCAATAAATGTGCGTCTTAAATTGATACATTTTAAATGGTTAATGCGGATGTATGTTACACCGGTGGAGTTAAATAGATATAACAAAAACATACCAGATACGTGCACAAAATGTATGGAAAGTAAAGGAACCCTATTTCATTGTTTATGGGAATGTAGAAAAATTAGAATGTTTTGGGAAGAGGTGAGGGTAACAATTGAAAAAATAATTTCAAAACAAATCATATTGAATCCTAAATTGTTTTTGTTGGGTCTGTATCCAGAAAAGCATAACTTTAATAAGAGTGAAAGAGCATTCATAGACCTCAGTTTGCTTAACGCCAAAAAATGTATTGCACTACTGTGGAAAAAGACTCATAGACCAGATGTGAATCAGTGGTTAAGACAGATGTTAACAAACCTTCCACTAGAAAGAATAACATACATACTGAAATCAAAGGAAATTGTGTTTGAGAATATATGGAGACCTTTCATTGATTATGTAAAGAATTTAAACATAACTTTTGAAGAAGAAGGTGAATGATGTGTGTGGACCTTGTAAATTCCAAACTGGTGAATGTACAATATGTATACTTATGTAATGGATTGCCTAGACCACAGGTGTCAAACTCATTCCATGGAGGGCCAAGACCCTGCAGGTTTTACCTCCACCCAGTGTCTTCAGCAGGTGATTTCACTGAATTTCTTCACACTGATTGCTGATCAGTGAAAACACCTGCTGATGACACTGGGTAGAAGCAAAACATGCAGGGTCTTGGCCCTCCATGGAATGAGTTTGACACCCCTGGCCTAGACTAAACAGAGGAGCATTGTTGAAGACCTGCCTTTGTTAGTGGTTGTTGGTGTTTTTAGTACATTTTTTTAAATTACTTTAGTGTTAGTGTTTGATTGTTTGTGTTATGTTTGTAAAAAAAAAAAAAAAGGTTCAATAAAAAATATTGTGGAAAAAAAAAAGAAAAGCACTCAGAGAGCGCATACCTCCACTAAGGCTCCTTCCGTCCATCATGGATCACCTCCAAAATGTAATGGGTTCATGTGTAGGCCACGAGGCGGTTCTGGTGAAAATTTCATCCATATCCATCGAGTAGTTTTGGAGTATTCTTGCAAACACACTGTGAGAAGATAAGAGCCTTGGTGGAGGTATGCATTCTCAGATCATCACCAAAATGTTATGGGTTCCTCTCTAGCCCCATGACCAGCTTTGGTGAAAATTTAATCCAAATCCATCCAGTAGTTTTTGTGTAATCCTGCTGCACAAATTCAAACAAGGTCCTTGGTGGAGGTATGCATTCTCAGATATCACTAAAATTTAATGGATTCATCCTTGGCCCAAGGGCTACCTCTGGTGAAAATTTCATCAAAATCCATCCAGTAGTTTTTGCATAATCCTGCTAACACACAGACAGATGGACGGACAGACAGTCAAACTACCCAGATTACATTACCTCCTTGGCAGGTAACAACAGAATGCCAGGGCTCAGTAATGTCACTGAACAACAACCAGCCAGCAGCCACAAAAGGAGCTTGCTCTTTTTCCCATAGCAAACATCCACTGCTTTTAAGCAACTCAACACAAAACAATGGACCTCGTGTGTCACAACAGACACAATTTTCCTTTAAGCAGAAAAATTGTAAAAACATAAACAACTATCTCACCCGTGACGTCACCCACCACACTGCAAAAACAGGGCGTGGGAGTGAGCGGACATTTCAAACACAGCTTGAGAATTTTAGACTGCTACTCACCTGCCAACAATTGGACCCAAAGCTATGAGGATGAAACAGGCTGAGTATCTGTCCATATCAGCTGCTGGCAGCGAGCTACAACAGTAGCACGTAGCTGTTTATACTGCTAACCGGCTTCCAAACCGACATCCAGGTGAAGTTTTGGAAGAGGCTGTGACAATTATCCAGGTGAGAGCTCCGAAATAACATTGTAAATTTAAACATGACAGCGTTTTGGGAATTCAATGGCTATGATCCAGCTTGTTTGACTTCACAATGTCTGTATGCTGCAGCCAGTGTCTAAGGCTGCAGAGTGGCTTCAAGTACGGAGGACAGCTCGGCTAAAAAAAGTACTGTTCCTGCTTTCTGCTGTTAACTGTCGTTAACCGCGATCACAAGATCGATGGATGGAAGATGGATCCATCCATCCATCTTCTACTGCTTTTCCAGAGGTCTGGGTCGCGGAGGCAGCAGTCCAAGCAGAGAAGCCCAGACTTCCCTCTCCCCAGCCACCTGCTCCAGCTCTTCAGAGAGGATACCAAGGCGTTCCCAGACCAGCTGAGAGACATAGTCTCTCCAGCAAGTCCTGGGTCTGCCCTGGGCTCTCCTCCCAGAGGGACGGGCCCAAAACACCTCAAGTGGGAGGCGTCCAGGAAGCATCCTGATCAGATGTCCATACCACCTCAATTGGCTCCTTTCAATGTGGAGGAGCAGCAGTTCTACTCTGAGCCTTTCCCGGATGGCAGCTCCTCACCCTATCTCTGAGGGTGAGTCCAGCAATCCTATGAAGAAAGCTCATTTCAGCTGCTTGTATCCACGATCTCATTCTTTCGGTCATTACCCAAAGCTCATGACCATAGGTAATGTAATGTAATGTAATGTACTTTATTTATATAGCCCTTTAAAACAACCCGTAGGTGACCAAAGTGCTATACAGAAAATTAAACAGCATTAAAAACACACACAGCATTAAAAACAAATAACATAAACAAAGAAATAAGAATAAATACCTGAAAATAAAAATAAGAATAAAATAAAAACAAATGCCAAGACAAATATCACCACTACTGGGTATTAAAAGCCATCCTAAACAAATATGTTTTAAGTTCTGATCTAAAAAGGGCCAGGTCAGAGATAGCACGTAGGTCGGGGGGGGGAGATTATTCCAGAGCCTGGGGGCGACAACAGAAAAGGCTCGATCACCCCAGTGTTTCTACCTTGACCTGGGCACATCCGGCAAAAGCTGATTGGATGACCTCAAAGCCCTGCCTTGGTCACGGACAGTCAAAATCTCACAGATAAACCAAAGCAAGGCCATTAAGAGCTTTGAAAACAAAAAGCAAAAGTTAAAAATGAATTCTAAAATGGACTGGAAGCCAATGAAGTGAAAAAAAGATCGGAGTAATGTGCTCTCGCCTAGTTGTGTTGGTCAAAAGACGGGCCGCTGCATTTTGCACAAGTTGAAGGCGGCCGAGAGAAGACTGAGCGATCCCAACATAAAGTGCATTGCAGTAATCAAGTCAAGAAGTGATTAAAGCATGGATGGCTATCTCAAGATCATGACGGCTCAGGAAAGGTTTGGCTTTGGATAACAGACGTAATTGATAAAAGCTCATCTTGACTACATTGTCAATCTGTTTATCAAATTTTAAATGGCTGTCAAAAATCACCCCCAAATTTCTGACAGCTGAACTGAGCCTTAAAGACAGGGTACCAAAGCCAGCTGCTACAGTATCCCCAAACATAATACATTCTGTTTTTTCTTCATTTAAGTGGAGAAAATTTTGGCTTAACCACAACTTAATGTCAGTGATGCAGTCCAATAGAAAACTTTGTGAGTTTATTTGTTCTGGGTTCAAAGGTAAATAAAGCTGCAAATCGTCCGCATAACAGTGGAAAGACATGTTGTGCCTGGCTATTATTGACCCGAGTGGCAGCATATATAATGAAAACAGAATAGGGCCAAGGATAGAGCCCTGTGGGACCCCACAGGAGAGACAGCACTAGAAGAAGACATGTCACCAATCATTACAGAAAAAGTTCTGTTAGATAGGTAGGATTCAAACCACTTAAGTGCAGTGTCATGGATGCCAACATGGTGATTCAGGCATGACAAAAGGATAGATTGGTCCACAGTGTCAAAGGCTGCTGTAAGGTCTAGCAGCACTAAGACCACGGGGCATTTGGCATCAGCAGACATCATAATATCATTGTGCACCTTCAGAAGGGCAGATTCAGTGCTGTGATGAGCTCTAAACCCAGATTGAAACTTCTCAAAAACAGAATTCTCTTCTAAAAAAGAGTGCAACTGCATAAAAACAGCTTTTTCTAAAACCTTAGATAAAAAGGGCAAATGAGAAATGGGTCTAAAATTAGATAAAACTGAAGGATCAAGGTGAGGTTTTTTAAGAAGGGGCCTAACCACAGCATGTTTAAAAGCAGGTGGGACAAATCCTGAACTAAGGCAGGAATTAATAAAAACCAAAAGACCAGGCCCTACAATATTAAAAACCCTTTTCAGTATTCCAGCGGGAACAACATCCAGTGAGCAATTTGACGGCTTCAAAGACTTCACTATATCAGTAAGTGATGATAAAGAGACCAACTCAAACTGTTCAAACACAGCAGAGTAACCCGGAACAACAGACAAGCTCCCTTTAAAACTGTTATTAATAGCTCGTCTGACAGAGTCCACTTTATCAACAAAAAAGTGAAGAAAAGTCTCACATGTTGTAAACGATCATCTGTTACAGTCAGAGTGCACGGGTTTATAAAAGAGTTAATTGTGTTAAATAGCACTTAAGGACAGTGACTGCTGCTAGAAATAATATCAGAGAGATACTAAAATTTTGCCTTTTGCACAGTCCTCTGGTAATCAGCCAGACAGTCCCTAAAAACTCCCAGAGACACATGTAATTTGTCCTTTTTCATCTCTGTTCAGCCTGCCTCACCCATTGCCTAATGGCACGGGTAGAGTCATTTAGCCAAGGATCTGTTATCGGTTTAGCCGATTTAAGCCGAAATGGGGCAATAGAGTCCAAAATCCCAGAGCAGGTGGTATAAAAGGAGGAAAGAATATTATCCAGATGGGAAGGGGAAACAAGTCCATTCAAGGCAAAAAACTGTGAATCCCTAAAAGCAGCAGAAAACTCCTCTGGCGTTGAAGAAGTGATGATGCAACGTCAGCATGATGGAGCCACAGGCTTGCTGGGTGATGAAGGGGTCAACAATTCAAAAATAATGGGGAAGTGATCTGAGATGACAGACTCAGAAATTTCTTTGAGAGAGATTGAGGGCCCAAAAGAGATAACAAGGTAAGATAATAAAACAGATGAAGAAGCTGATGGAGGCTGAGCTGAAGGGGGTCCAGCAGTATGCAGTGGATGTGACTGGACCCTGATGCAGCACATCCTGAACTCATCCTGTCTGAGGATGGAAAACAAGTGAAACATGGTGATGAGAGGAAGAAACTACCAGTCAATCCAGAGAGATTTTCTTACTCTGTCAATGTTTTAGGAAATCAGAGTTTCTCTTCAGGCAGATTTTACTTTGAGGTTCAGGTTAAAGGAAAGTAATGAGGGTAAGTAATAAGTGAGGATAGGAACGGAGACTGATTGGTAAATTAACAGCTTTGCTTTAGAGCTTAGCTCCCTCTTCACCACAACAGACCGGTACAATGTCCGCATCACTGCAGGTGCTGCTCCAATCCGTCTGTCAATCTCTCGCTCCATTCTTCCCTCACTCGTGAATAAGACCCCAAGATACTTAAACTCCTCCACTTGGGGCAGGAGATTATCCCCCAACCCGGAGAGGATAATCCACCTTTTTCTGGCTGAGGACCATGGACTCGGACTTTGAGGTATTGATTCTCATCCCAGCCATTTCACACTCAGCAGCAAACCTTCCTAGTAAGACATGTAGGTCATTGCTGGATGAAGCCAGCAGGACTTCGCTATTATCTGGCTGTCCTAAAGTATCTTTAAAAAATCTTCAGTTGATTCAAAATGCTGCTGCTAGAGTTTTAACTGTTTCTAGGAGAAGAGATCATATTTCCCCGGTTCTGTCCTCCCTCCATTGGCTTCCCATAGAATTCAGAATCAAGTTTAAAATCCTTCTTCTTACTTTCAAAGCTCTTAACAATCTGGCCCCCCAATATATAAAAGGTCTGATATTACCTTACCATCCTAATAGAGCATTACGCTCCCAAAATGCTGGCTTACTTGTGGTGCCCAGAATCTCCAAAAGTACAGTGGGAGGCAGAGTCTTCTGCTACCAAGCCCCTTCTCTCTGGAACCAGTTACCACTCTGGGTCCAGGAGTCAGACTCGGTCTCTGTTTTTAAGAACAGGGTAAAATCCTTCCTTTTTAATATAGCTTTTGTTTAAGGAGGGTTTTTGTGTCTTTTAACCCCACTCTTGTTCTATTGTTATCTGATCCATACTGCTGGTTGACCTCCAACATTGTACTTGGCATCTTACTGCTATGTTCTTTATGTCTGTCCTTTCCATCCTCCCTATCCCCTCATCCCCAGCCAGTCGCAGCAGACGACTGCCCCTCCCTGAGCCTGGTTCTGCTAGAGGTTTCTTCCTTCCAAATGGGAGTTTTTTCCTCTCCACTGTCGCTTAGTGCTTGCTCATAGGGGATCGTCTGATTGCTGGGTCTTTCTGTGACTGTGTGGTTTTATTCTGCACTGTGGCGCCACGAGACGGCTTTTGTTGTGATGTGGCGCATTATAAATAAAGCTGAATTGAATTGAATTGAACATCATCTGCAAACAACAGAGATGAGATCCTGTGGTCACCAAGCATGACACCTTCCATTCCCTGGCTGCGCTTAGAAATCCTGTCCATAAAAATTATGAACAGGATTGGTGACAAAGGGCAGCCCTGGCAGAATCCAACTCTCACTGGGAATGAGTCAGACCGAGTATTGGCAATATCAACCAAACTCTCACAACGGTCGTACAGAGACCAACTAGCTCATAACAACAAGCCCGACACCCCATACTCCCGAAGCACCCCCCACAAAAAACCATGAGAGGCACGGTCGAATGCCTTCTCCAAGTCCACAAAACACATGTAAACTGGTTGGGTAAACTCCCATGAACCCTCAAGGATTCTTGAGAGGGTAAAGAGCTGGTCCGATGTGCCACGGCCAGGATGAAAACCACATTGCTCCTCCTGAATCCGAGGTTCGACCAACGGCTGGACTCTCCTCTCCAGTACCTTGGCATAGACCTTCCCAGGGAGGCTGAGGAGTGTGATCCCTCTAAAGTTGGAGCACACCCTCCGGTCCCCTTTTTTGAAAAGAGGAACCACCACCCCGGTTTGCCATGCCAAAGGCACTGCCTCCGACCTCCACACAATGTTGCAGAGGTGTGTCAACCATGACAGCCCTACAACATCCAGGGCCTTGAGGTACTCAGGGCAAATCTCGTCCATCCCCGGGGCCCGGCCACCAAAGAGATTTTTAATCACCTTGGCGACCTCAGCCCCTGTGATAGGTGAGTCGTCCCCCTCGTCCACAAGCCCTGCTTTCTCTGTGGAAGGCGTGTCAGTGGGATTGGGGAGATCCTCGAACTATTCCTTCCACCGCCCAACGATATCCCCAGTCGAAGTCAGCAGTGCCCCATCAACACCATACACAGTGTGGACAGGGAGCTGCTTCCCCTTCCTGAGCCGCCGGGCAGTTTGCCAGAATCTCTTCGAGGCCAACCGAAAGTCTTGTTCCATGGCCTCACCCAGCTCCTCCCATACCTGAGTTTTAGCTTCAGCAACCACCCAAGCTGCACTCCACTTGACCTGCCGATACACTTAAGCTGCTTCGGGAGTCCCACAAGCCAACCAAGCTTGATAGGACTCCTTCTTCAGCTTAACGGCCCCCCTCACCACTGGTGTCCACCACTTGGTTCAGGGGTTGCCCCCACGAGATGCCCCAACGACCTTGCAGCCGCAGCTCTAGGCAGCCGCTTCAACAATGGAGGTGGAGAACATGGCCCATTCAGACTCCATGTCTCCAGACTCCCTCGGAATGTGGTTGAAGTTCTTCCAGAGGTGAGAGTTGAAGACCTCCTGGGCAGGAGTCTCAGCCAGACGTTCCCAGCACACCCTCACTATATGTTTGGGTCTACCAGGTCTGAATGGCATCCTCCCCTGCCATCGGATCCAATTCACCACCAGGTGGTGATCAGTTGACAGCTCTGCACCTCTCTTTACCCGAGTGTCCAAGACATACAGTCACAGGTCTGATGACACGATAACAAAATCGATCATCGACCTGCAACCTAGGGTGTCCTGGTGCCAGGTGCACATATGGACACCCTTATGCTTGAACCTGGTGTTCGTTATGGACAAACTGTGGTTAGCACAGAAGTCCAATAACTGAACACCACTCGGGTTCAGATCAGGCAGGCCGTTCCTCCCAATCACCCCCCTCCAGGTTTCACTGTCGTTGCCTACGTGTGCATTGAAGTCCCCCAGTAGGACAATGGAGTCTCCAAGAGGACCACTCTCCAGCACCCCATTCAGAGACTCCAAAAAGAGTGGGTACTCTGAACCATCATTTGGTGCATAGGCATAAATGATGGTCAGGACCAGTTTCCCAACCTGAAGGCACAGGGAAACAACCCTTTCATCCACCGAGGAAAACTCCAATATAGAGGCTGCAAGGTGGGGGGGATACAAGAATACCCACCCCTGCTCGTCGCCTCTCGCCCAGGGCAACTCCAGAGCAGGCCAAGCTCCAGCCCCTCTCCAGGAGACTGGTTCCGGAACCGGAGCTGTGTGTTGAGGTGAGGCCAACTATATCTAGCTGGTATCTCTCAACCTCATGCACCAGCTGAGGCTCCTTCTCCACCAGAGAAGTGACATTCCACGTCCCAAAAGCCAGTTTAGGAAGTTTGGGATCAGACCACCAAGGTCTCCGCCTTTGACCGCGACCTGATCCACATAGCACCAGACCCCATGGTCCCTCCTGCAGGTGGTGAGCCTACTGGAGGGTGGACTCATGCAACTCCTTTAGGCTGAACCCGGCCAGGTCCCATGGGTGGAATCCCAGCCACCAGACACTAGCCATTGAGCCCCTCCCCCAGGCCTGGCTCCAGGGTGGGACCCCGGTAACCCCATACCAGGCGGGGTACACTGAATCCTTGTTCTAGCATTCATCATGAGAGTCTGTTGGATCGTTCTTAGCATTAACAAGCGATTAATGCGATAATGCTGACACCATTAATGTGTGTGTGTGTGTGTGTGTGTGTGTGTGTGTGTGTGTGTGAGTGAGTGTGTGTTCGCAAAACAAGTTATATTTAATAAACAGTGGAATAAGTATTAAACACGCTTGGTGAAATTCATTTAATATATAGTAGAAAAGCCTTTGTTGGTAATAACAGCATCCAGACACCTTCTGTATGGAGAAACTAGGTGAAGGCATTGCTCAGGAGTGATTTTAGCCCATTCTTCCAGACAAACTGTCTTCAAATCTTGAAGATTCCGTGGGTGTCTTCTATGAACTCTGATCTTCAGTTCGTTCCATAGATTTTCAATTGGCTTCATGTCAGGTGACTGACTGGGCCATTCCAGCAGCTTTATTTTCCTTCTCTGGAGCCAGTTGTGAATTTCCTTGGCTGTGTGTTTGCGATCATTGTCTTGCTGAAATGTCCACCTTCATTTCATCTTCAGCATCTTGGCAGATGGCAACATATTCTTATCAAGGATGTCTCTGTACATTTGTCCATTCATCTTTCCTTCAATTACATGAAGTCTGCCTGTACCATGGGCTGAAAAACACCCCCACACCATGATGCTCCCACCTCCAAACTTCATTGCTGGTATGATGTTTTGGGGCTGATGTGCAGTGTCATTTCTCCTCCAAACATGCTGTGTGTTGTGGCATCCAAAAAGTTCAATTTTGGTCTCATCTGACCAGACTATATTCTCCCAGTATTTTACTGGCTTGCCCAAATGTTGTGCAACAAACTTTAAATGAGCTTCAATATGCTTTTTCTTCCACAATGGAGTCTTGCGAGGAGCTCCTGGTTGTGACCAGTTTATGGTAAAATGATGTTCTTTCCACTTCCAAATGATGGCTCCAACAGTGCTCACTGGAACATTCAGCCAGCAGTTTAGAAATGTGCCTGTAACCAATGCCATCATTATGTTTTGCAACAATAAGGTTGCATAGGCCTAGAGAGAGTTCTTTGCTTCTACCCATCAGGAGTTCTTTATTTTTTTTTATTTTTTATTTTTTTTTTAATTTTGTATGGCGTGACAATCTGATATTCACAGACTTAACCAGCTGAAATTAATTTGCACTGATGGAGGATGGTATGGCTTCCTAAATTCTGATGGATTTCAGCTGATTTCTTGGCTTTCTATGCCTTTTTGCACCGCTTTTTCTTCATGTGTTCAATACTTATTCCCTGTGTCATTCCACTTTATTGAATATAACTTGTATTTTTTAAACTTTATTTTGTATTTCGTATACTTTATTAATCCCAGAGGATGCCCTGAATGTCAATAAATCCCTACAGACACAACATGTGCCCAAGATCTGGAAAGATGCCGTGGTTGTTCCCGTTCCAAAATCCAGCTGTCCTAAAACAGTAAACGATTTTAGACCAGTTGCTTTGACTTCAATTTTAATGAAAATTTTTGAAAAACTGGTCAGATATGAGGTCCTAAAGCAGACTGAACATGCATTGGATCCTTTGCAGTTTGCATATAGGCCTCACAAAGGAGTGGAGGACGCCACTGTCACTCTGTTTAACATGCTTTTTAAGCATCTGGATTTTAATGGGACACACGCCAGGCTTTTATTTGTGGACTTTTCTTCTGCCTTTAATACAATCCAACCTCAGATTTTAGTTGAAAGGCCCCTGCAACAATTTGATTTGAGCAATAATCTGGTGGGTTGGATTCTGGATTTCTTAACCAACAGGACGCAGAGAGTAAGGGTCAATGGTACATTGTCTGACCTAAAGTGCTCTTCTACTGGCTCTCCTCAGGGGTGTGTGTTGTCACCACTACTCCTCATCCTGTACACAAACATGTGTCGGAGCAGACATGACAACAGACACATTATAAAGTATGCTGATGATTCAGTTATTGTCAGTCTCCTCCAGGATGGTGAGAGTGGCCACGGCCCAGTAGTTGATGATTTTGTTCACTGGTGTGAGGATTCCTACCTGCAGCTGAATACGACAAAAACTAAAGATATGATTATTGACTTTAGGAGGAAAACTCCCAGGCACAAAGTCACCGTACTAAAAGGTCAGACCACTGAATGTGTACAATCCTACAAATATCTTGGGACGATTACTGATAGTAATTTAAACTTTGAAGAGAACTGTGAAAGGGTGTGCAAAAAGGGTCAGCAACATTTGCATTGTTTAAGGAAACTTGCACCTTCCAAATTGACCAAACCATAATGACAATGTTTTATCGGGCTTTTATTGAATCTGTTTTATCCTTTTCTTTAGTGTCATGGTTCGGTCAGATAAAACTGAAACAGGAAATCCTTGGATCAGGTAGTTAGATAGTCCAGTCGTTTGCTTGGTGAGTCACATCTGAGCCTGACATCCTTGTACACCAGACAGGTACAGAGGATTGCTACCTCCATTTTAAATGATGACTCTCATCATTTAAACCTCAGCAACAAACAGAGGCTGAGGGCTACCTTTGGGAGCCACAGTATTTTTTATTCATATCATGATAAAATAATAGGTTACTCAACCTAAAAATGCACAAGCACAGAAAACTTTTCATGCACTGTCAATTCACACATATTTCTCACACTCTAATTATTGTACAAACAGGCTTGGTGGAGGCATGCACTCTCTGAGTGACCTCTAGTTGTAAAAATTTTATGATTTAAAAAGATTTCACATATACACATTGAGTCTCATACAAGAACATGTTATCATGAGTGTGAGTAAATTCACACTTTGTTAGTAAGCCGATTTAGGATGAATCACTTCAGAATGAACAAATGCTGATATGTCCTACAAAACTGAGTAAACAGCCCCTGAAGAAATGATGAATACCACCTGTGTGTGAGTGCACGCTGATCAGAACTGAAGATTTGCATGATTCCATATTTGTTACATTGTGGCATTTAATTCAATTTAACTTTATAGCGCCAATTCAAAACAACAGTCATTTCACAGCACTTCCTAATGTAGGACAGAGACCTCACAATTGCAGAAAGACCACAACAATCAGGTGATTCCCTGTAAGCAAGCACTCGTTAACAGTGGAGAGGAAAAACTCTCTTTACAGGAAGAAACCTCCATCAGAACCAGGATCAGGGAGGGGCAGCCGATCTTCAGGCCTTGCTTTTTACTCTTTTATTTTGGTGTGCTTTTTGTGATGGTGTTTCCAAATTATAGTGGGTTTAATTCAGCATGTTTTTGTACTTTGTAAAGGGGAGGGGGGTGTTATGTGGGGTTTTAATGTAAAGTGCAGTGTGATGATGCCGCTTTCCTGTTGCGTCATCACACCGCCCTATATTAAGAGGCATCCACCATGAGGGCTTCCTCTTGCCCTGGATGACTCCGCTACGGTGCCTCATATACTGTGTGTTCTCTATTTTTAATAAAGCCGAGTCCAGTGTTACATCTCTGTCAGCCTCGTTCATCACCAGGCTTGTGGACATAACAGAATGGTGAAGGGATTGGCGCCATACCGTGGCTGCCTCATCCATCCAGGTGGATGCCCTGAATTTCCCTCTGGGGATCAATAAAGTATACAAAATACAAAAAAAAAAATAGTAATGTTCGGTGTTCTGTACTTATAATATTGCTAAAATATAAAAGGATGCACTACAATGGGTCTCAAATATTTGTAAACGTGTCCTGTTATAGTACTGCATGAGTTTATTGACAATAGACTATAAACTACACATATAAACTAAATTATAATGGTGGCTGGACAACTCCTATTCCCCAAAGTGCAAGATACACTATTGTGAATATAACTCAAAGATCACACAAATAAGTGATCTGACAAAAATAAACAAGTGGTTCTTAAACAGTGGCTAATATTGGATCTCCCATTCCTTTTCAGTTATTCTGTAATGAATATTCTGTGGTACCCATCACAATCTACATGGACATTCAATCTTCACACTCAGCTAGGGCAGGAAGCAGAACAATTTGCATACGGACAGAGAGCCCCTAGGGGGACAACCAGAACAATGACTATTGTTATACATCCCCAGATTAAGGAGAGGAAGTCCGGCACCAGTTAATCACGCGATTGATATGTATTGACTGATATGTATATCAATATGCAAATGTGCCATGCATTCTGTCTTGTCTGTTTAAAAGAGCTGATTTTACATGCCTCAAGAAGAAACACAACACACACACGCATGCACACACACGCACACACACACACAGCACAGCGCACAGCCCTACAGTGTGTCTCATGATGATGGAGGAATAAAACTCTGAAACCTTTCAGCTCGTCACATCTCGCCTGATCTCTTTCCTCCCCACTGGTGACCCTTGACGAAGAATGGAACACGAGGCGAACACCCCGGAGATGACCCCGACCGGGAAAGCCCCAGAACGCGTCATGGTGCGACCCTCACCTGATCTCTTCCCTCCACACTGGTGACCCTTGACGAAGAATGAAACACGAGGTGATCACCCCGGAGATGACCCCGACCGGGAAAGCCTCAGCACGCGTCATGGTGCACTCCTCGCCTGGTCTTTTACCTCCACACTGGTGACCTGACAAGGGAGAATGACCGTCTGCTCCCTCTCACCGCGCTGTGGATCCCAGAGGACCAGAGAACACCTGCAACCTCTTCATCCTCACCAGAGCGTAGCGCTGGGACCAAAATGCACCATGAACGGCACAAGCAAACGAAGGAAGCAGCCTGAATGGGGACAATCATCAACGCCGACTGCGCTGATTTCCACCAAGCTCCCCAACTCTGACTAAACTCCGGACAGCGGACCTCCCACGCACAGAAGCCCTGCACGCACGCCGCAGGATTACAAGGACAGCGCAACTGCCAGCTATGTGGTCACTGCGCCAGGCGCACGCCACGCACCAGGGACAAACCGGCTCCACAGACTGATACAGCGTTCTCCGCCGCTGCACATGCCCATGAAAAACGGCCAATCGCCACCCTCAGAACCTTCAGGGCTGCTCGCGCACCTGGAGCGGACGTGCAGTCCACACACAGGACTTTGTATGGGTTTCTCAGCCGTGGCGCACAACGGGAATTTAGCTGATTGCTTTCCACGATGACTTTAGGGCTGCTTCCCACACCTAAAGCCAAACTGCTGAGTCCCTGACACAGCTTCAGTTGTTTCACAGCCGCTACGAATCCTCAGGGAATATGGCCGCTCGCTTTCCCCACATCCTCGTTGGATTGAGCCGCGGGAGGAGTCAGGTAAAATGTTTTTTATCACAGCCACTTTGGATCTCCGCCAGGCTTAACAGGAAAGTCCCTCACCATCGTGGATCCACACGCAATTTTTGCGCGGCCCAGACACCTTTGACATCCCGGGCTGGCACTCACTTACTCCCATCCCCTCCCCCTCCTCCTGCACAGAGCTTTTCCCGCACCTCACTCCCTAAGCCGGCCGATCGCCGTCTGGTTCCTTTACGCACGAAACACACCGGGCCGTGCGCCCACAATCCACGGCCGTTCAACGTGCTGGAACTCGGAGCGGAGCACATTGTTTTTTCCACCCCTCCCCCGTCCCCCCATGGACTGACATGCCCTCCGACAGTTCTACCGGAGCTGGAGCCCAAACGACGGGGGGTGGGGGGGTCACAACCCCTGCTGAGTGTTCTGGGGGGAGCCCTGTGGTATCCACCACAATCTACATGGACATTCAATCTTTACACTCAGCTAGGGCAGGAAGCAGAACAATTTACATATGGACAAAGAGCCCCTAGGGGGACAACCAGAACAATGACTATTGTTATACATCCCCGGATTAAGGAGAGGAAGTCCGGCACCAGTTAATCACGCGATTGATATGTATTGACTGATATGTACACTACCGTTCAAAAGTTTGGGGTCACCCAGACAATTATTTTGTGTTTTCCATGAAAACTCACACTTATTTACCACCATGAGTTGTAAAATGAATAGAAAATATAGTCAAGACATTGACAAGGTTAGAAATAATGATTTGTATTTGAAATAATAATTTTTTCCTTCAAACTTTGCTTTCGTCAAAGAATCCTCCATTTGCAGCAATTACACCATTGCAGACCTAACATGATTGCACAAGGGTTTTCTAATCATCCATTAGCCTTCTGACGCAATGAGCTAACACATTGTACCATTAGAACACTGGAGTGATAGTTGCTGAAAATGGGCCTCTATACACCTATGTAGATATTGCACCAAAAACCAGACATTTGCAGCTAGAATAGTCATTTACCACATTAGCAATGCATAGAGTGTATTTCTGATTAGTTTAAAGTTATCTTCATTGAAAAAAAGTGCTTTTCTTTCAAAAATAAGGAAATTTCTAAGTGACCCCAAACTTTTGAACGGTAGTGTATGTAGAAGAGCTTGGAATAACGAGGCGATGTGACTTATAAACCAAAGTTTATTATCAGCTTCGCTCCTCTAACAAGTCTCATCTCAGTGCAGAAGCAGAAGTAGAATAGAGGAAGAACACATTCAGCTCTACATACTTATACCTACACATAACAAAAGACATGCATATCAAAGCTGACATCCCGCATTATCTTAATCCCCCTCCTTTGTCTTCGTATCCCTCCACCTGGCCCTGGGAGGTCAGGGCGATCGATCTGGTCTCCACCGCAGCGCCTCGGATGCTCTTTGATCTCCGCTGACGGTTGAGACCTCTTTGTCCTGTTCTGAGGTGTGAAGTCACTTTACATATGTAATCACCAAACATTCTCACATGCTTATACATATGTAGGTTATGGGATATATGATTAATATAGACCACAGCCCCCCCCCAAAACGACTAAGAAAAGGACAATAGAAAAATTCACAGTTTAAGATAATTATTATGACATACTAACTGCTACACCTCTTGACAAGGAAGAAACTTTCCAGCAGCTATGCTCCTGTAGAGAGTTCAGTGGTAATCATAACAGCGTAGTAATATCACAAGTCAGTCTTAAACTGTTACAGCACAATTAGTGAACAACTTTTGAGTAGTTTGCATCAGTCCCTGTGCCGTCTGGGTTTTAATCTTCTCCCGAATCTGCTGTGGGTCCGCTTGGGCGTCCTGGTGGGACCTTCCTGTAAGGAATCTGCAGCTTGGGGAGGAGAGTGATTATTTGTTCTCTACAGGGGGGCTGAGTTTTTTCTCTTGGGGGGTTTACCCCGCCGAGGTGCTCTCGCCAACTGTGCAGGTTCGTCTCTCAACAAGAAGGCAGGTTTAAGTCTGTCAATGCTGACTGTTTCTTTTCTGTCCCCTAAATCAAGCACAAAATGCTTATCACCAGGTTCCAGCATTCTGAAAGGTCCATCGTATGGTGGACGGAGGGTTGGTTTTAAAGCTTCATGCCTAACAAAAACGAATTCAGCGTTTTTTAAAGCTTGGGGGACAAAAACCCGTGGAAAAGAGTGATGTGCCGGTCCGGGGAGAGTGTCAGGACCGTTGCTGCCTAAAAGCCTCGGGGTTGGAAGATGCCCTGGCTCTGGGTTCTCTGGTAAAAATTCACCTGGGAGCCTGAGAGGTTGTGCAAAAACTAATTCTGCTGGGGAGGCGTCTAGATCCTCTTTAGGCGCAGCACGCAACCCCAATAAAACCCAGGGGAGTTTATTTACCCAATTTGTATCCGTTAGTGAGGCTCTGAGGGCGGCCTTTAAAGACCTGTGAAAACGCTCGCATAACCCATTAGCCTGAGGGTGATAAGCGGTGGTGCGGTGAATTGTCGCTCCTAAGCTGCTGGCCATGGCTGACCAAAGCTCTGAGATGAATTGAGGCCCCCTATCGGACGTGATGTCCGATGGGACGCCAAAACGTGCCACCCAGTTTGTCAAAAAAACGCGAGCGACTTCCTCCGCTGTGGTTGACGCCAGAGGGACCGCCTCAGGCCAGCGTGTATTACTGTATATCATTGTTAACAGATGTGTGAAACCTTGGGAGGAAGGTAGTGGTCCCACGAGGTCGACATGAACGTGGTCGAACCTTCTAGCTGGGATTCGAAAAAGCTCTAGAGGGGCTTTTGTGTGTTTGTGTATTTTGGCGCGCTGACAAGACATGCAAGTCTTTGCCCATTCTTTTACGTTTTTGCGCAGGCTGGGCCACACAAGCTTTTCGGCGACCATTTTAACCGAGACGCGCACACCCGGGTGCGCGAGGGCGTGAATTGAGTCGAAAATACGGCGGCGCAATGCAGCTGGGACTACCAGGCGAGGACGGCCGGTTGAGATGTCACATATTAGGGGGGGTACACCGTCGCATAAACCCCTTTCCTCCAGCCTTAACCCTGTTGGTCCAGACAGGAGTGCGCGCACGTCTGCGTCACTACTTTGCTCCTCCGCCATGGCTGCGTAATCTATCCCTACGTGGATTGGGGCCGCGTATGTGTCCGCGTTGGCGAAGAGTTCTGCGGCTGAGGTAGTATAATCTGTCTCCTCGCGCTCTGGCGATGTCACAGCGCGAGAGAGGCAGTCTGCTACCACGTTAAGTTTGCCTGCCACATGTCGAATGTCTGTGGTGAACTCTGAAATTGCAGCTAGCTGTCTTTGTTGTCTGCCTGACCATGGTTCTGAAATTTTAGCCATCGCAAAGGTGAGCGGTTTGTGGTCTACAAAAGCCGTGAAACGCCACCCCTCTAACCAGAACTGGAAGTGGCGGATGGATAAATGAAGCGCTAGCAGCTCCCTGTCAAAAGTGCTGTATTTACGCTCAGTTTGGTTTAACGATTTGCTGAAAAATGCCAAAGGTTGCCAGGTTCCGCCAACGTGTTGTTCTACAACCGCCCCTATGGCCAGGTCTGAAGCGTCTGTGGTTAGCGCAATGCGGGCCAAGGAATCAGGATGAACCAACAATGTGGCGTTAGCTAGGGCACTTTTTACTTCCGCGAAGGCGCGTTCGCGCTCCGGGGTCCATTCGACCGCGTTGGAAGGCTTTTGTTTTCTGAGCGCGTCATATAGGGGCTGCATGAGTTGAGCTGCACGGGGGAGGAAACGGTTGTAAAAATTAACCATTCCCAAAAATTCTTGCAGCGATTTGACCATTTGTGGCCGTGGAAAACTTTACTGCGCGAACTTTGTCTGGCAATGGGACTGCCCCCTTCGGTGAAACTCTGTGTCCCAAAAAATCAATTTGTGGCATGCCGAATTTGCATTTGGCTGGATTGATTATTAACCCGTGCTCTTCTAGTCTCTGAAAAACCATAGTGAGATGCTGTTCGTGTTCTTCCTCCGACGAGCTGGCTACCAGCATATTGTCGAGGTAGACGAACACAAAAGGGAGGTTGCGTAATACCGCGTCCATCATCCGCTGAAAGGTTTGAGCAGCACCTTTGAGACCAAAAGGCATCCGCAAAAATTCAAAAAGACCGAAGGGGGTTATTACAGCTGTTTTAGGAATGTCTTCCGCTCGAACGGGGACTTGGTGATAGCCACGGACCAGGTCTATTTTAGAAAAAATGCGCGCACCCACCAGATGTAGTGAAAAATCTTGGATGTGAGGAATTGGGTAGCGGTCATGCACTGTCGCATTGTTTAATCTGCGGTAATCGCCGCACGGTCTCCAAGAACCGTCGGATTTCGGGACCATGTGTAGTGGTGATGCCCAGGGGCTTTTTGAGCGTCTGATAATGCCTAGTTTTTCAAGGGTGGTAAACTCGTCCCGAGCTATGGCGAGCTTGGTCGTGTTGCCGCCATGGTGGGCGGGCTCTGCTCGGTTGTCTGTGGTTCTCCGTTGCTCTGGGCATCTGCGGATGCTGCTGTGGCCACCTGTTCCCTGCAGGCGTTGGTGAGTCGCTGCGCTTCTCGGGCCAGCATGCGGAGGTCCTGCTGGGTGCTGCACCGCATGTTGATCAGCATCCCTCTCATGTGTGGCGGCAGAGTGCTGAGGAAGATGTGTTGGAAGAGGAAGTTGTCGTTGTCCTCCTCCTTGAGCTGCAGCATGTCCTCCATGAGGGCCTTGGGTCTGCATCCTCTGTGGCCGTAGATCGCCAGGATCTTCTCTGCTCTCTCCTCGGCTGAGGGGACGAAGTTCTCGACGATGGTCGCCTTCAGCTCTCTGTATTTGTCATAGGCAGGCGGCTGTCGGATTATGCTCCGCGCGCATCTTGACATGGCCACGTCGAGTTTGGCGACGATGTGATAAAACTTCGTCTCATCCGCCGTTATGCCCGCCAGTGCAAACTGAGCCTCAGCTTGCTGGAACCACGAGCTTGGGTCTTCTTGCCAGAATTCTGGCAGCTTGACGGTGACGGCACTTGTGTGGGCCGTCCTTGATGTGTCCGCCGGGTGAGAGCGCCTTTCTTCTGCTCTCACGGCGGGGCTGGTGCTCAGTTGAGCCCTCTCTTCTGCCATGGGGGAACGTCTTCCATCCGTTCCCCTGTCTGCATGGGCGCCGGCGTCTGCCTGGGTCGCCTCAGATGAGTCAATCGCGGGGGAATGCCTCTGGTCCATCCTCACGTCAGGGTCACCAGTGTAGAAGAGCTTGGAATAACGAGGCAATGTGACTTATAAACCAAAGTTTATTATCAGCTTCGCTCCTCTAACAAGTCTCATCTCAGTGCAGAAGCAGAAGTAGAATAGAGGAAGAACACATTCAGCTCTACATACTTATACCTACACATAACAAAAGACATGCATATCAAAGCTGACATCCCGCATTATCTTAATCCCCCTCCTTTGTCTTCATATCCCTCCACCTGGCCCTGGGAGGTCAGGGCGATCGATCTGGTCTCCACCGCAGCGCGGTTGAGACCTCTTTGTCCTGTTCTGAGGTGTGAAATCGCTTTACATATGTAATCACCAAACATTCTCACATGCTTATACATATGTAGGTTAAGGGATATATGATTAATATAGACCACAGTGTATATCAATATGCAAATGTGCCATGCATTCTCTCTTGTCTGTATAAAAGAGCTGACTTTACATGCCTCAAAAAGAAACACAACACACACACACACGCACACACACAAACAGCACAGCGCACAGCGCTACAGTGTGTCCCATGATGATGGAGGAATAAAACTCTGAAACCTTTCAGCTCGTCGCATCTCGCCTGATCTCTTTCCTCCACAATTCACACAATCAAAGAAATCTCAGTTCAGTCCCTTTCATATGTGTCAAAGTTTAGAATGTGTGATTGCCTACATATAGGCTATTCCTCTGTATTCCACTTTCAAACACAGCTTACATTTGGGCCTCTAAACCTAACTGGGCTACCTGTTTCAGACAGGAATACTTGCTTCCTACGAGCATGCACTAGTTCTTAAAAAGAGAGATCAAGTCTGTCGCCTGAATCCAGATTGGCAGCTGGTTCCATAGGAGAGGAGCCTGATAACTGAAAGCTCTGCTTCCCATTGCACTTTTAGAGATTATATGTATTAGAAGTAATCCTACATTTTGAGAGAGAAGGCCTCTGTTAGGATAAAGTACTATAATTTCTTTTAAATAACAAGGAGCCTGGTCACTTAGAGCTTTGTCAGTTAGGAGAAAGATTTGAAATTTAATTCTAGAGTCTATTGGAAGCCAGTGAAGGGAGGCCAAAACATGAGCGATATGATCTCTCTTTCTAGTACCTGTTAAATGTCTAGCTGCAGGATTTTGGATTGAACTGAAGACTTCCTAGAGACATTTTAGGACAGCCTGATAATAAAGAATTACAACAATCTAACCTAGAACTAACAAAAGTGTGGATTAGTTTCTAAGCATCACTCTGATATTCCCAATCTTGGTGATATTATGCAAATAATAAAAAGCACTCTTGGACATACGTAAGTTTGATATTTCAATTCAATTCACTTTTATTTGTATAGTGCCTAATCACAACAAAAGTCATCTCAAGGTATGATATGTGAATTAAAGAACAAATCAGAATCATTTAGAATTATAATCTGGATTATTAGAGAAATTAAGATTGGAATAACAGCAAACTATTTGCAAATAACTTTTACAGCTGGTCTCAACTACTAATACACTTTGTCAGTACTGTACAAAATTTTAGGATACTAACACAGCGGTGAATGCCACAAGTTCACTTAAATTGATCCTAAATCATTACTAATAAATTTGTTAGTTCTGGCTTGAGGCCCAATGTGTAACACAATTATGTGATAGAAGTTCCTATGGTTGTAGGTTATAAGATTTTCTAAGTCTGATAACAGTGACCCCAAGAAGGAGACCAGTTCCCTCTTATGCCACCTGAACTATTCTGGAAGGTTTTTACTGATCCATAGCACGAGTTTTCTGAAAATAACTAACAATACTCTTAAAAAAGAGTCAAACAAGGGCAGATGCTGAGCAAAGAAAAAGGTGACATGACAGCAAGAAGTACTTGTGACAGAAAAAAACACAATCTTTAGTTATTTACCAATATGGGATTATTACTCTTCTAGGATTGCTCATAATATTTTTTCCTCCACAGCCACCGTGTCTTCTTCAGAAGAAGTGAAGAAGATTGTCACAGAAATGAAGCACATTTCACTGAAAACAGAACAACTCCAAGAGAGGAAAAAGATCCTCATCATATTTCAGGAGTTGAGACATCGTGCAGAATTTGAACAAACAGGTGAGGAATTAAACAAAACTTCCATGAAGGAATTAAACAAAACTGCCATAAACCTTTGAGTAAGGTTTCCATATCAAGTCTTACAGTTACTCTGTTTATTTTGCATCCTCAACAAGAGGAAGCAATTTCCAACCAACGAGAGATTGAGAACATCAGTGAAAAACTGGAACAACTGAGCAAAAAGAACGCTGAACTCCAGAAAACCTACAACATCATTCTCAATGGTATCAAAGAGACAAAGGCAAATAGTGAGTCCAAACCCTGTCGCAGCACAGCACTACTCTATCATATGATTGTTTCATCTTATAGCTACTTTTCTTCTTTGTTAGAAGTTAGTTTTGAACCCAGGGAGAAGAAAGAGCCTGATCCTTCATCTAGCACAAGTATCTTCTTTGTGGATCCTCCACCTACAAACCCAGGTGAACCAGTAATGCCCAGTTTAACCAATTTAGCGCTATGGCATATTAGCATGAATGATTCTAACAAGGACAGCCAAAGTAAACTTTTTTCAGTAGAAATAAAAAGTCCTTATGGTACATTGGTTTCTTACCAAAATTCTTGTTTGTTCTTGTGATGATGTTAAGTAGTAATTCAGTACAAGCCAAAAAGTCTGACCAACTTGTTACATGAAGACTTTCCAAGATTTTCCTTTCAGATGGTGCTGTGAAAAAGTTATTTACCCCCTTCCTGATTTCTGATATTTTTGCATATTTGTCTCACTTAAATGTTTCATATCATCAAATTTTAATATTAGACAAAGGTAGCCCAAGTAAATACAAAATACAGTTTTTAATGATGAATTCATTTATTAAGGGAAAAAAATATCCAAACCTACCTGGCCCTATGTAGAAAAAAAGCAAACACTGCCCCCCCCTCCTGTAACATTAAAAATTAACTGATTAATCACATTTTTTTGAAAACTGAGCTCATTTTCACTAGCTACATCCAGGTCTGATTACTGCCAGATCTGTTGAATCAACAAATCATTTAATAGAACCTGTCTGGCAAAGTGAAGTAAGCAAAAAGATCTCAAAAAGCAAAGCATCATGCTGCGATCTAAAGAAGTTCAAGAACAAATATGAAGCAAAACCCAGTACATCGAAAGAACGGCAAGCCTCACTTACCTCAGTTTGGACACTGGTCCATGATTCAACAATAAAGAGACTGGGCAAAGATGGCATCCACGGGAGAGTTCCAAGGCAAAAACCGCTGCTAACCAAAAAGAACACAAAGGCTTGTCTCACATTTGCCAAAACAAACAAACAAACAAAAAAAAAACGACAGCTTGATGATCTCCAAGACTTTTGGGAAAATGTCCTGTGGACTGATGAGACAAAAAGTTCAAATTTTTTTGAAGGCGTGCATCCCGTTACATCTGGTGTAAAACTAACACAGCATTTCATAACATCATCATACCAGCAGTCAAACATGGTGGTAGTGTGATGGTCTGGGGCTGCTATGTTGCTTCAGGACCTGGACGACTTGCTGTAATTGATGGAATTGTGGGACCACATGTGTATCACTTTAAGCTTCACATCTCAGAGAGAACAAAGAACTGGGCCTCCTGTGAGATAACAGGAGGATGTGAAAATTTAGTCTGTGGTATGCAAGAGACGACCTTGGGGGATTTCCTGGTCTCCCAGAGACTATGAGCAGGATGTTATAGGATTTAAGGAAAGATGTATTGTTGCCTGTGATTAAATGCAATATGACTGTGAGCTTTGAGCAGGATGTTATAGGATTTAAGGAAAGATGTATTGTTGCTTGTGATAAAATGCAATATGACTGTGAGCTTTGAAGGTCCTGAGTATATAAAGGACGAATGTCTGTGTTTACGCTCTCTTTCTGTTTTTGCTGATGTTGGAGAATGTGAATAAACCTGACTCGTGAGATAAACTCTGCCTCGTCATTTTCACATTTCCACACTGGTGACCCTAAGACGTATCATGAGTGAAAGAAATTCCCCCGAGCCAGCCGGGTCAGGAGCTCCCAGCCAAGCGTATGCCGCTACCGTACAGCTACCGGACTTTTGGCGAGACAACCCGCGCTCCTGGTTCCACTTGGTCGAAGCACAGTTCGCCCTCTGGGGGATAACGGTAGATGGCACGAAGTTCTACCATGTGATTGCCAAGCTCGACAACCGCACGGCTCGGCAGGTGCAGAGCCTTTTGGAGCAGCCACCGGCCGTCGACAAATACGGCGGATTGAAGGCTGCGCTCATCCAGCGCTTCACTCTCTCAGTCCAGGAGAGAGCGGAGAGGCTCCTGGCTCTGAACGACTTGGGAGATGGCACACCTATTGACCTGATGGAGGACATGCTGAGGTTGAGGGGCTCAGACGACGACGACTTCATCTTCACCCACATTTTCCTCAGAACCCTACCGTCGGCCACGAGAGCGACCCTGGCCGGTTCGCCATTGTTGGCCCAACAGGACTTCCGCGCGCTGGCCCAGGAAGCGCACCGGATTCTCAACGCCAGCAAACAGTGCGCGGCCACTGCAGCAGCGACGGACTTCGGTGCGACGGCCGGAGATGGCGGGGGGCCAGAGACGGCGGTAGCAGACCCACTGACGACGGCGGCGGCGGGGGCCAAGGATCGCGGAGGAGACACCCTCCGTTTCTACCATCGCCGCTATGCAGAGAAGGCACGCAAATGTATACCACCGTGCCAGTTCAAGCGCTCGGGAAACGCCAAGACCGGAGGTCGGTAGCAGCTGCGGCCCTCGGTGAAGAGAACAAGCTGCTCTACTTGACGGATGAGCGCTCAGGGAGGCAATTCCTCGTGGACACAGGCTCCCAAGTGAGTTTCATCACGCCTTCCTCCGCCGACCGGCTGGCGGGGCCCAGAGGTCACGGGGCGTCAGCAGCGAACGGCTCGGAGATTAAGACCTTTGGTGAGAGGGCTCTGCTTCTGTCCCTACATGGCCGTACTTTTGAGTGGACTTTTGTCATAGCTGCAGTGAATTTCAATATGTTGGGGGCTGATTTTCTGTGCTCATATGGTTTGTTGGTTGATCTTGCTAACAGGCGCCTGGTTAATGCACTTTCTTTTTATTCTATTCCCTGTGCAGCCCGAGTGACCCCACCCACAGCACAAGCCAACGTCACAACGGCAAGCGGTAAGTTCCACACACTGCTCACTCAGTTCCCAGCACTCATGGTTCCCACATTTTCAGCAGCCGTCGCTAAACACGGAGTGGAACATTTTATTACTACCACCGGACCACCCGTTTTTGCAAAAGCTCGGCGTTTGGATTCAGCTAAACTGACCATAGCGCGCGAGGAGTTCGCCAACCTGGAAAAGTTGGGCATCATCAGGCATTCGAACAGCCCATGGGCTTACCCGCTTCACATGGTCCCGAAAGCTGATGGCTCGTGGCGACCTTGCGGAGATTTCCGCAGGTTGAACAACGCCACAGCGCACGACCGCTACCCAATCCCGCATATCCAAGGTTTTTTCCATTCATTTGGCGGGGGCGCGCGTTTTTTCTAAGATAGACTTGGTCCGCGGTTACCACCAAGTCCCAGTGCGCGCTGAGGACATACCCAAAACAGCGGTAATAACTCCTTTTGGCCTATTCGAGTTTTTGCGCATGCCGTTTGGGCTTAAAGGCGCTGCACAGACGTTCCAACGCATGATGGACGCGGTGTTGCGCGATCTCCCCTTCGTATTCGTCTACCTGGACGACATCTTGGTAGCCAGCGCGTCTGAAGACGAACACGAAAACCACCTCACGGCAGTTTTCTGGAGGTTGGGAGAGCACGGGTTAATAATCAACCCAGCGAAGTGTCAGTTCGGGGTGACGCAGATTGATTTTTTGGGGCATCGTGTCTCTCCAGAAGGAGCGGTTCCCCTGCCTGACAAAGTGCGCGCGGTAACAAATTTTCCCCAGCCACAAATGGTGAAGGCGTTACAGGAGTTTTTGGGAATGGTGAATTTTTATAACCGCTTCCTCCCCCACGCAGCGCAGCTCATGCAACCATTGTATGCCGCACTAAAAAAACAAAAACCCACAAATAAAATCGAATGGTCTCCGGAGCGAGAGTGAGCATTCTCGGAGGTCAAAACAGCCCTGGCAAACGCTGCGTTGTTAGCACATCCAGACCCAACGGCCCACATAGCGCTCACTACTGACGCGTCAGATGTGGCCATAGGGGCGGTCATGGAGCAGCATGTAGCCGGGGCTTGGCAACCGCTCGCCTTTTTCAGCAGGACTTTGCACGATAGTGAACGAAAGTACAGCGCATTCGACAGGGAGCTGTTAGCTCTCCACTTGGCCATTCGCCACTTCCAGTTCTGGCTGGAGGGACGCCGTTTCACCGCGTTCGTTGACCACAAGCCGCTAACATTCGCGATGGCCAAGGTTTCAGAACCGTGGTCAGGCCGGCAGCAGAGGCAGCTGGCCGCCATCTCAGAGTTTACTACTGATATTCAGCATGTGGCGGGTAAACTGAATGTAGTGGCAGACTGTCTCTCGCGCGCCGTGGCGGTCCCGGTCCGCGTAGGGATAGATTATGCAGCCATGGCCGCGGATCAGGTTAGCGACGAGGACGTGTGCGTGCTCCAGTCTGGACCAACAGGGTTAAGGCTGGAGAACAGGGTGCTGCAAGATGGTACGCCCCCCCTAATCTGCGATGTCTCCACTGGGCGGCCGTGTCCTGTGGTACCGGCCGCGTGGCGCTGCCGCGTTTTTGACTCGATTCATTCTCTGGCGCACCCGGGAGTGCGCGCGTCGGTCAAAATGGTGGGAGAGAAATTTGTATGGCCGAGCCTGCGCAAACAAGTTAGGGAGTGGGCAGCAGCCTGCATGGCTTGTCAACGAGCCAAGGTACACAGACACACGAGAGCTCCCTTGGAGCCGTTTCACATCCCAGCTAAGAGGTTCGACCATGTTCATGTGGACCTCGTAGGCCCCCTCCCGCCGTCACAGGGGTGCACACACCTTCTGACAATGGTAGACCGCACCACGCGCTGGCCGGAAGTGGTCCCACTGGCGTCAACCACAGCCGAGGAGGTGGCGCGCGCGTTTTTAACAGCATGGGTAGCGCGCTTTGGAGTTCCGTCGGACATCACGTCCGACAGAGGCCCTCAATTTGTTTCCGAACTTTGGTCAGCAATGGCCCGCAGCCTGGGGGTAACGATCCACCGCACAACCGCATACAATCCGCAGGCTCATGGGTTATGCGAATGTTTTCATAGGTCATTGAAAGCGGCTCTCAGAGCGTCGCTTACGGATACGGTGGGTTTTATTGGGGTTGCGTTCTGCACCTAAAGAGGATTTAGAAGCCTTCCCGGCCGAGCTAGTTTTTGCGCAGCCACTTCGGCTGCCCGGGGAGTTTCTCCCAGATAATCCTGCGCCAGAATGTTCCCCGGCTCAGCGGTTGCAGAGCGGCACGGAATCGGGCACGCTGCCTGGCCCCGTTCACCACAGTTTTCCGCGCGTTTTTGTACCTAAGGTTTTAAAAAACGCAGAGTTTGTTTTTGTCAGACACGATGCCCATCGCCCGCCGCTACGACCACCTTATGATGGACCATTTAGAGTGCTGGAAACAGGGGAGAAGCATTTTTTGCTAGATTTGGGGGGCAGGAAGGAAAAGATTGGCATAAACAGGCTCAAACCCGCCTTTGTGGTGGCGGACGAAAATGTGCTGTTGGCCAGGGCTCCTCGGCGCGGAAGACCCCCCTGGGGACATTCCCCAGAACACCCACAGAGAGTGACAAACAGTTCTCACCCCAAGACAGCAGCGCCCCAGCGGGATGGCGCCGCAGAAGTGGCGAAGCCCGCTTACAGCAGATACGGGAGGAGACTGAGGCCCAAGCAGCATGTGGGTTAATGTGTAATGATTTTATCATGACATGCAGACTGTATTCTGTTGTTCCATCTTAGATGTTTGGGGGGGGGGTCATGTGGGACCACATGTGTATCACTTTAAGCTTCACATCTCAGAGAGAACAAAGAACTGGGCCTCCTGTGAGATAACAGGAGGATGTGAAAATTTAGTCTGTGGTATGCAAGAGATGACCTTGGGGGATTTCCTGGTCTCCCAGAGACTATGAGCAGGATGTTATAGGATTTAAGGAAAGATGTATTGTTGCCTGTGATTAAATGCAATATGACTGTGAGCTTTGAGCAGGATGTTATAGGATTTAAGGAAAGATGTATTGTTGCTTGTGATAAAATGCAATATGACTGTGAGCTTTGAAGGTCCTGAGTATATAAAGGACGAATGTCTGTGTTTACTCTCGCTTTCTGTTTTTGCTGATGTTGGAGAATGTGAATAAACCTGACTCGTGAGATAAACTCTGCCTCGTCATTTTCACATTTCCACAGAATCATGAATTCTGCCACCAGAAAATCCTGAAAGAGAATGTCCAGCCATCAGTTCGTGAGCTCAAACTCAAGCCCTCCAATGTGGCTGAAATAAAATAATTCTACAAAAAAGAGTGGGCCAAAATTGCTCAGTGTAGAAGACACATTTGTAAATGCTTGACTGCAGTTGTTTCCACCAAGGGTGGCACACTCAGTTATTAGGCTTAGGGGGCAATTACTTTTCCACATAAGGCCATGTAGGTTTGGATAGGTTTTTTTCCCTTAATAATAAATGAAATCATTTAAAAATTACATTTTGTATTTACTTGGGTTATTTTTGTCTAATATTAAAATTTGTTTGATCTGAAACATTTAAGTGAGACAAATATACAAAAGTATAAGAAATTAGGAATGGGACAAATGCTTTTTCACAGCACTGTATGTTCCCTGCTGGTATGAACACCTGACACATGTATCAATGTGTGAATTACCCCCCCCCCCCCCCATTTTTCAGCCTTGGTCAAAATCAAACCTCCTGTTCACTCCATTTCATGACTGTAGGAAGGAGTCCTTCTCAGAAATGAGTGACGTAAATGGGACTGCGGTTCACTTAGTGACCACAAAATGTCACAAAAAGATGTGTTTCCAAAAGTTCCATACAGCACCTATAATATTTCAACGCTTACAAAATGTGGGCCAGTGCAACCCAAAAACAAACAAAAAAAAAATAATAATTTGGTGACCCAAGAAATATGTTTATGGTGCTTTCAACCATGTACTAAAAGTCTTTTCTTCACAGCCCCCCAAGTGATTCTGGATGTGAAAAACCTCCCACCATCCCCATGCAGGACACAGTGCCCTGAGTGTCGGCAGTTCATCACGACTGAGACGTACACTTCCGTCAGCAGTTTGACATGGCTTGTGTGTTGCATGATAGCTGTCACAGGGTATAAACCTCTGTCCTTCCTTCTCTACTACTAAATATTTGCATGAGAATATAATGGATCGTTGTTGGGTACAGCTACAGCCTCCAGGTTGGTTTGTGACTTAAGTTTTCTTCCTGTTCCCTCTTTTGCAGCTGTGTGGCTGGTTGTTGCTTCATCCCCTTCTGCCTAGACAGATACAAGTCCCTCACGCACAGATGTCCAAAGTGTCGGACGTCGATTTGTACCATTAAAAAGCTTTGAGAAGGAAGCAGCTGGAGAGACACTGAAGCCTAGAAGGCACAATATAGTGAACATTCCCAACTGATGATGATGGAATCTTTCAGTAGCTCAGCTTGATTGCAGTTCATCTGTTAATGTTCCTACTTTGTGCAAGAGGAGCACTGAACATGCAACTAAGACAATTACCTTTATGCAGATTTTTTATTATAGGAGCGTCTTTGAGGGCATATTTATTAAACATAAACCTAAATGCAAGCTTCTTTTAGTTATCTTTATGGATGAGTTGAAAATGCAGATTTTCTTTGTAGAATTTTTTATAATTAAGTGTTAATATGCCACACATATTATTATGGATTATGGATATTTTCCATAATCCTTGGGCCATTTTACTCAATTATGTGTTGTGCACTCCACACTCTTATGTGCATAGTTCCACCCGTGAAGTCACTACCATACTTTTGTATATACCAATGGGCTATTTGTTATTATTACTTTTATTTTTACTTCAGTCAGATGGTTAACTGTGTGTCCTGTAACTGTTTTATTTCAAATTCTTCTCACTTACTTTATTGCGCAGTAGCCTGGTGGAACACCCACAATTTCGTTGTGCTGTACAACTGTACAATGACAATAAGACAGATAGATGGATGTACTTTATTGATCCCAAACTGGGAAAATGAAAACCCTATTCTATTCTATTCTATTCTATATTTGTGAGAAAGTTAACATGCAAACCTGGCACGGTGGCGCAGTGGTTTAGCACTGTGGCAGCACAGTTTTACCCTCGGCCGGGGGATCGCGGGGCTCATGAGATCGTGGGTTCGATCCCAGCCCCCGACCAACAGTGAGCTGTGTGGAGTTTGCATGTTCTCCCCGTGTTGCGTGGGTTTACTATGGGATTTCTCCGGTTTCCTCCCGCACACCAAAAACATGTAGGTTTAGGGCGCTCGCGCACGCAGCAACCAGCAGCCGGTGGCTTGTCACCAGACTGCAAACCAAGTCTACCTACGGGTACAAATAAGTAACAAAAAAAAAACAAAAAAAACAATTCAAACTAGAAAAGCACTCGGAGAGCGCAGACCTCCGCCAAGCGCCACAATTCCCCCCATACAGTGTTTGTGTGTACATTTTCAGATTCCTTGAGCATGTAAACATATGACTAGCAATTGGATTCACAATGATTATTTGTTTATTTGACAGGGACAGTGCAATAAACACACAATTAATCAATGACAATCAATCTGATAGTGATAGGATTAGTGGTTCAGTAGTAAAAGCATTGCCTCCTTGGCGGAGGTAATAAACTGAAGTGTTGCTGTTGTGTCCATCTCCTCCACTGACGGATGCAAATTGGGTAGACAGGTTGCCGTGGGTTTTATATTATATTATTTTGGGGTTGCGCTCCGCGGCAAATGAGAATTTAGAAGCTTCGCCGGCAGAGAGCTCGTTTTTGCGCAGCGCCTATGGCTGGCCGGTGAATTTCTGCCAAATGCGCAGCGCCTATGGCTGGCCGGGGAATTTCTGCCAAAGAATCCGTCGGCGGACAGCTGGCCGTGTGAGGTTTTGCAGTTGCGCGCAAACACAGGCACGCTGGCGGGCCCAGGCCAGCAGTGTTTTCCGCATGCTTTTGTGCCTAAAACGTTGAAGAACGCGGCGTTTGTGTTGCAGACACGACGACCAGCGCCCTCCATTGCGCCTGCGCACATGTTGAAAATGGCTGTATGTCACAGTGTTGAAAAATGCTTTAAAAAATTCCTGTATCCAGACGGTGAACCGGATCACCCCCAAAATTTAATCAGTTCTTCCTTGTACCATTTCCAACAACGCCTGAAAGTTTCATGGAAATCCGTCCAAGACTTTTTGAGTTATCTTGCTAACCAACAGACAGACAGACAGACAGACAAACACACAGACAAACCCCGGCAAAAACATAACCTCCTCCTGGCCTTTTCGGCCTGGCGGAGGTAATAAAGTTGGGACATTGTGTAAAATGTAAATTAAAACAGAATACAATGATTTGCCAATCCTTTTCGACACATATTCAATTGAATACACTACAAAGGGCAAGATATTTAATGCTCAAACTGATAAACTTTATTGGGTTTTTTGTTTTGTTTTGGGTTTTTTTTGGCAAATATCCACTCATTTTGAATTTGATGCCTGCAACACATTCCAAAAAGGCTGTGTGACGATGGAGTGTCACCACTGTTATGACTTATTGTATGTGTGATTGTGTTGTATTTGTAATATTGTAAATGTTATTATGATTATTTGTAAAAGTACACACATTATTTCTAGGATCTGTCTTTGTTTAATTGCAATGCCCTTGGGAGATAATTGCTATGGTTAAGTATTTGGGTAAAACAATTGATAATGATTTAATTCACATACCTTTGCCAACATGTTTCCTGAGGGTGTCAGGGCAAAAGACTCTGTTAGGGGTTGAGGGCCTTTTAAAGGACACCAGCAGGAAGGAAGCATGTATGGTAAGTTAGAGGGGTGGTTTAGCATTTGTAAATAGAGGTTTGAATTATTTATATTGTTATTTATTCTATGTTATTTATTTACTCTGTATATAGCTGGGGAATTATTTATGTATTTTTTAGATATTAGTGGGTATGTGTAAAGAATGAAAAATGTTATTGTCTTACCTGGGACATATGGTATGTTGTGATTGTCGGTAATTGTCTCTGATGGTATATAACAGGTGTTGGGTATATTTGGGGAGTCTCTTTGAATCTTCAGTTTTGCAGTCGAGAGTCTTCGCTGTAACCTTTGTTGATTGTTGATGAAGAATCGTGTCGGATGTCTTGGAATTATTTACTTGTAAGTTTATGGAAATAAAAATGGAAAATTGAAGATTTGGCCCCACCAGTTTTTACATTTGGTGGCAGCGGTGGTCCGTTCCCAGGATGTCGTAACGTTTGGTGGAAGTGGTGAAAGACCACGGGACGGAAGGAGCGATGGCCAGAAGAAAAATAACGAGACAAGAGGAGCAGTCTGACCTGGATGCAGGTATGGCAGCTGAGGAGCCGGGAGTCAGCGGACTGGGCAAGCTCGACGAGCTAACGTGCTTGGTGAAATCTTTGGTGCGTTCGCTGACTGTCAGGGACCGTCAGAGAGAGGAAGAAGCCGCTCTTCAGGAACAAAAGTGGCAGACTGTGGAGAATCAAATTCGTCGGATGGAGTCGCAGGTTGCGGAGTTAAGAGAGGAGTGTGGGAGCCGGGCTGAACGCAGTGGTGACAACGGCGCTTCGGGGGAGGACCCCAGGGTGACGGCCGGTTGGGTCGGCCCGCAGGAAGATGATTTGCCGCTGCAGGTGCAGCCGAGAAGGACACGAATGCACCATGAGCCCAGGCTGAATCCTCTCTCTCCCGAGGATGATATCGAGCACTACCTGGCGACGTTCAAGAGGATCACTACAGTCTGCCGCTGGCGTGAAGAAAAGTGGGCTATCCATCTAGCTCCTCTGCTTACAGGTAAAGCGCGGAGCGCATATGTTCTGATGGACATTACAGACACGGACAATTATGGGAAATTGAAAGAAGCTATTTTAAACAAATATGAAATAACATCCGACACATATAGGAGGAGGTTTCGGTCCCTGGACGTTTATCAGGACGAAACCCCTCGTGAATTATATGTACGTTTGAAAGACCTGTTTTGTAAATGGGTTAAACCAGAGACCTTAACGGTAAAAGACATTACTGAACTACTGATTTTGGAGCAGTTTCTGCAGATGGTGAACCCGGAACTGGGAATCTGGATACAAGAGCGGGACCCGAAGACTGCAGAGGACGCTGCTCGTCTGGCAAAGGTTTTTCTGTCAGCCAGGTCTGGGAGCAGGAGACCTACTCTTGGCCGTGACAGCTTTTTCACCACACGGAGTGAGTTTAATGAGGGTGAAAGGGGTGGTCCAGCTCGAAATAGGCTGTATTCCAGGCCCAGTCAGATCACAAATAGCAGATATGATAATAGCAAAAAGTCATGTGTTGTTGCAAATAAAGATATACGCTGCTATCAGTGTAATAAAATCGGTCACACCCAGTATTCATGTCCTGCCATAAAGAATGAGAAAGCATCATTATTATGTTCAGTTCCTAGACCCACTTTTTCAGCCCCAGTGCACAGTGGAGTGTATAAAACGAAGGTGTTGCCTAATGGTCAGTGTGAAGAGGCCCTGTTAGACTCAGGTTGTTTTCAAACGGTTGTGCTGCCCAGTTTGGTCCCTAGGGATTTGTGGAATGAGTCTGAAATAAATATCAGTTGTGTTCATGGGGATAAGAAACTGTACCCGACCGCTGAGGTTTATTTAACAGTGGGGGGGCAAACTTATCTCCTTCCTGTAGCTCTTGTGCCTGATTTGCCTTACTCTGTTATTCTTGGTAATGATGTTCCAACTTTGTTGGACATCATACAACAGGTTAGGAACGAATACCAAACGGCGGAGAGACGGCAGGTGGCGCTGTTGAGCAGAGAGTAAAGACACCTGTGGTGAAAAATTGTAATATGGTGACAACCAGGGCACAGAGGGCGCAGAGGACTGCCAATGTTCTTCAGGAGCTGCCATTTTATGGTTCTGAGATAGAGGCAGGCCCTAGTAAACAACCTAAATCCAAGGCTCAGAGGAGAAGAGATAAGGTGTTAGCTTCTGTAAAGAACTTGGGTAAAGAAACACCACAATTAAGTCAGTCAGTAGAGTTTGACATCCCTCCTGACATAACTGAATTACAGAAAGCTGACCCAGCACTTAGACCATGGTTCAATAAAGTCTCGGAGACTGAGGGTGTGAAACAGGGTAGAACTGATTGTTTGGCTGAGGCCATATATGTCATTAAGAAGGGCATTTTATACCAACAGCAAGGTGAAGTTATGGCCATAGCTTTGCCGCAGGACCTCATACCAAAAATTATGGAACTGGGACATGTTATTCCTTGGGCAGGTCATCTAGCATTTCAAAAAACTCTACAGAGAATTGCTAGAAGATTTGTGTGGCCGGGAATGTATATCCAGATAAAGGACTTCTGCACAACATGTCCAATATGTCAGATTACATCACCTAGGGGAGTAGCCCATGCCCAACTGCAACCATTACCAATCATTGGAACACCTTTTGACAGAATAGAGATGGATGTAGTTGGCCCCCTAGAGAGAAGCTCCTCTGGTAATAAATACATTCTGGTAATTTGTGACTATGCTACTCGGTACCCAGAAGCCTTTCCCCTGAAATCTATTAAGGCTAGGCAGGTTGCCAACTGCCTTATCCAGTTGTTTTCAAGGGTAGGCATACCTAGAGAAATTCTGACAGACTGTGGAACAAATTTCTTGTCCAAACTGTTGCAGTAGGTATATAAGCTGTTGGGTATTAAGGGTATTAAGACCACCCCATATCACCCTCAGACTGATGGACTAGTGGAGCGATTTAATCAGACTCTAAAAAACATGCTGTGGAAATTTGTTTCTGAAACGGGCTCGGATTGGGACCAATGGGTACCATATTTATTATTTGCTTATCGGGAGGTGCCCCAGGCTTCAACAGGGTTCTCACCTTTTGAACTGCTGTATGGTCGTCAGGTGAGGGGCCCACTGGACTTATTAAAGGAGCACTGGGAGATCCACCGAGTGATCAGGACAATGTGGTCTCTTATGTCATTAAGATGAGAGAGAAACTGGATCGAATGACTGCTTTGGCTCAGGAGCACATGAGGACGGCGCAGGCCAAACAAAAAACTTGGTATGACAAGAAGGCCAGAAAAAGGGTTTTTCACCCAGGACAACAGGTTTTGTTATTGCTGCCCTCGTGTGACAGTAAGCTGTTGGCTCAATGGCAGGGGCCGTATGAAATCTCTAAAAAACTAAGGGCAGTGACATATGAACTATATATGCCTGACAGGAAGGTAAAATATCAGACCTTCCACATTAACTTATTGAAAGAGTTTCAGCAGCCTGGTCATCAGCAGCAGCAACCTGTTCTTCAGGAGACACATCAGCTCTTAATTTGTGCGACGGAGGTGGTTGAGGAGAAAGAACAGTCCTTTCCCACAAATGTGTCAGAGCCTTACTTGTTTCAAGTGTCTCATTTGCAGGTGGATCAGCAGAGAGAGTTAGAGGCACTATTAGATCCAGAATTGTTTCAGGAGAGACCTGTTTTCACCACATTGGTGCGTCATAAAGTTCATTTGAAAGAGGAAGCTGTTCCACGTAGGAAATCTCATAGGATCCCGGAGCGATTGGTTCCAAAGATGAAGCAGGAAATTGACTTAATGTTGCAGCTGGGAGTGATTAAGGAGTCAGTCAGTGAGTGGTGTAGCCCGATTGTGCTGGTCCCCAAAAAGGATGGCTCTTTGAGATTCTGTATTGACTTTAGATATCTCAATTCAGTGTCCAAGTTTGAGTCATACCCCATGCCCCGGATTGACGAACTGTTAGAGAAAGTGGGCAGGGCTAGGTTTATTTCTACACTGGACCTATGCAAGGGGTATTGGCAGGTGGCATTGGCACCGGAAACAAAGGAACTTACAGCCTTTAAAACACCTTATGGCAGTTTCCAATTTAGGGTCATGCCATTTGGCCTTCAGGGGGCACCTGCAACTTTTCAGCGGCTTATGGACCAAGTGTTAAGGAGGGTATCAAATTTTGTGGCTGCCTATTTGGATGACGTAGTCATCTATAGTCAGACCTGGGAAGAACATTTGGTACACCTTAGGCAGGTCCTTCAGTTGATTAAGAGGGCACAACTGACGATCAATCCACGCAAATGTGCGTTTGGACAGCAACAGGTGGAGTACTTGGGACATGTGGTTGGTCAGGGGGTCATTAGACCACGAGTAGGTAAAGTGGATGCCATCCGGACCTATCCTGTAACCACCACTAAGAAGAAGATACGATCATTTATGGGAATGGTAGGATGGTACAGCAAGTTTATTCCCCACTTTGCTGAAAGAGCAGCAGTTTTGACTGACCTCACTAAGGCTTCAGCATCTAATAGGGTAAAATGGACAGAGGAATGTGACAGAGCTTTTGAGGATCTGAAGAGGGCTATTTCTGGGGAGAAGGTTCTCTACAGTCCAGACTTTGCTCGTCCATTTATTTTACAGACTGATGCTTCAGGAGTTGGCATTGGAGCAGTACTCCTCCAGGAGGAGAGGGGAGAGAGACACCCAGTACTGTTCTTGAGCCGTAAGTTGTTGGACCGGGAGACAAGATACTCTACGGTAGAAAAGGAATGTCTTGCCATGAAATGGGCAATAGGGTCTCTTAAATACTATTTACTAGGGCGTCATTTTGTGTTGGAGACAGATCATCGGGCCCTACAGTGGTTGGACAGGATGAAGGACATGAACAGTCGTCTCACAGGGTGGTATGTGTCCCTTCAACCGTATAATTTTTCTGTTTGTTATGTTGCAGGGAAAACCAACCGTGTGGCAGATAGTCTCTCCAGAGTACATGACTCGTAGAGTACTGTACTCTCGGGAAAGGGGGGAGGAAATGTGACGATAGCGTGTCACCACTGTTATGATTTATTGTATGTGTGATTGTGTTGTATTTGTAATATTGTAAATGTTATTATGATTATTTGTAAAAGTACACACATTATTTCTAGGATCTGTCTTTGTTTAATTGCAATGCCCTTGGGAGATAATTGCTATGGTTAAGTATTTGGGTAAAACAATTGATAATGTGGCTTATATTAATCATATATTCCATACCTACATATGTATAGACATATTAGAATGTTTAGTGATTACATATGTGGAATGACCTCACGCCTCAGAACAGGACAAGAGGTCTCGACCACCGGCGAAGATCAAAGAACAGACTGAGTCGCAGCGGTGGAGACCGGATCGAACTTCCTGACCACCCAGGGTCAGGTGGAGGAGATAGAGGACAATGGAGGGGGATTACGTTAATGCGGGATGTCAGTTTTGATATGCAATGTCTTTTGTTGAGTGTGGGTATAAGTATGAAGGTCTGACTGCGCTCGACCTCTCATTCTGCTTCTGCATCGAGATGAGACATGTTTGGGAGGTGAAGCTGATAATAAATCTTGATTTATAAAATCACATCGCTTCTTCATTTCAAGCTCCCTACACTGGTGACCAGACGTGAGGATGGAACAGAGACGTTCTCCCGCGACAAACTCATCGGAGGCGACCCAGGCAAGCGCCGTCGCCCATGCAGACAGGGGAACGGATGGAAGACGTTCCCCCATGGCAGAATCCACAGAGAGGGCTCAACCGAGCACCATCCCCAGCTCCGCCGTGAGGACAGAGGAAAGGCGTTCTCGCCCGGCGGACACATCAGAGACGGCCCACACAAGCGCCGTCACCGTCAAGCTGCCAGAGTTCTGGCAAAACGACCCGAGCTCATGGTTCCAGCAAGCTGAGGCTCAGTTTGCGCTGGCGGGCATAACGGCGGACGAGACAAAATTTTACCACATCGTCGCCAAACTCGACGCCGCCACGTCAAGATGCGCGCGGAGCATAATTCAACAACCGCCCGCCCACGACAAATACAGAGAACTAAAGGCGATAATTATCGAGAACTTCGTCCCCTCAGCCGAGGAGAGAGCAGAGAAGATTCTGGCGATCTACGGCCACAGAGGATGCAGACCAAAGGCCCTCATGGAGGACATGCTGCAGCTTAAGGAAGCGGGCAACGACAACTTCCTTTTCCAACATATCTTCCTCAGCACTCTGCCGCCACACATGAGAGGGACACTGACCAACATGCGGTGCAGCACCCAGCAGGACTTCCGCGCGCTGGCCCGAGAAGCGCAGCGGCTCATCAATGCCTGCGGCGAACAGATGGCCACAGCAGCATCTGCAGATCTCGGCGCGGAAGCCCAGAGCAGCGGAGAACTGCAGACAACGGAGCAGAGCCCGCCCACCATGGCAGCGACACGACCAAGGCGCAGCAGGCGGAACGACCTCTGCTATTATCACCATCGTTTCGCCGAGAGGGCGTACAAATGTGTGCCCCCCTGCAATTTCAAAAACTCGGGAAACGCCAAAGCCGGGACCCGTTAACAGCTGCGGCTCTCGGTGAGACGAATAAGCTGCTTTATGTGACTGACGGACACACCGGGAGGCAGTTCCTCATCGACACCGGAACTCAGGTGAGCTTCATCACCCTTTCCAACGCAGACTGGGCCATGGGACCCCGGGGAAACGGAGCGATGGCAGCCAACGGCTCGATCATCGACACTTTCGGTGAAAGGAACCTGCCTCTTTGCATTCACGGCCGCAACTATAGATGGACGTTTATTATAGCGGCGGTGAGTTTTAGCTTGTTGGGTGCCGATTTTTTGTGTGCACATGGGTTGTTAGTCGATCTTGCAAATAGACACTTGGTTAAAGGTCATTTTCTTCTATCCCCTGCTCAGCTCGAGTTTCTCCACCACCCGTGCAGGCCAGCGTCACTACAGCAGGAGGTAAGTTTGACCAACTCCTCACCCAATTTCCAGCACTCACAATTCCAAAATTTTCAGCAACAGTAGCAAAACACGGGGTTGAACACTTCATCCTCACAACAGGCCCACCCTTGTTTGCCAAAGCTCGGCGCTTAGACGCGACCAAGCTCGTCATAGCACGTGACGAGTTTGCCAGCCTGGAAAAATTAGGCATTATTAGGCGCTCAAAAAGTCCGTGGGCATCACCACTACACATGGTCCCGAAAACCGACGGTTCTTGGAGACCTTGTGGCAATTACCGCAGATTAAACAATGCGACAGCGCATGACCGCTACCCAATTCCTCACATCCAAGATTTTTCTCTACATCTGGCGGGTGCGCGCATTTTTTCTAAAATAGACCTGGTCCGCGGCTATCACCAAGTCCCCGTTCGAGCGGAAGACATTCCTAAAACGGCTGGAATAACCCCTTTTGGTCTTTTTGAATTTTTGCAAATGCCGTTCGGCCTCAAAGGCGCTGCTCAAACCTTTCAGCGTATGATGGACGCGGTATTACGCAACCTCCCATTCATGTTCGTCTACCTCAACGATATGCTGGTAGCCAGCCCGTCAGAGGAAGAACACGAACAACACCTCACTACAGTTTTTCAGAGACTAGAAGAGCACAGGTTAATAATCAACCCAGCCAAATGCCGATTCGGCGTGTCACAAATTGATTTTTTGGGACACAGAGTTTCACCAAAGGGGGCAGTCCCATTGCCAGACAAAGTCCGCGCGGTAAAAAATTTTCCACGACCACAAACGGTCAGATCGCTGCAAGAATTTTTAGGAATGGTGAATTTTTACAACCGTTTCCTCCCCCGTGCAGCTCAACTCATGCAACCCCTGTATGCCGCGCTCAGAAAACAAAAGCCTTCCAACGCGGTCGAATGGACCCCGGAGCGCGAAAGCGCCTTCACAGAAGTAAAGAGTGCTCTAGCAAATGCCACCTTGTTGGTTCACCCTGATCCCTCGACCCGTATAGCGCTAACCACAGACGCTTCATACCTGGCCATAGGGGCAGTTGTGGAACAACACGTTGGCGGAACCTGGCAACCGTTAGCATTCTTTAGCAAATCCTTAAACCAAACCGAGCGCAAATACAGCACTTTTGACAGGGAGCTGCTAGCGCTTCATTTATCCATCCGCCACTTCCAGTTCTGGCTGGAAGGGCGGCGTTTCACAGCTTTTGTAGACCATAAACCACTTACTTTTGCGATGGCTAAAATTTCAGAACCATGGTCAGGCAGGCAACAAAGACAGCTAGCTGCAATTTCAGAGTTCACCACAGACATTCGACATGTGGCAGGCAAACTTAACGTGGTAGCAGACTGCCTCTCTCGCGCTGTGACATCGCCAGAGCATGAGGAGACAGATTATACTACCTCAGCCGCAGAACTCTTCGCCAACGCGGACGCGTACGCGGCCCCAATTCACGTAGGGATAGATTACGCAGCCATGGCAGAGGAACAAAGCAGTGACGCGGATGTGCGCGCGCTCCTCTCTGGACCAACAGGGTTAAGACTGGAGGAAAGGGGTTTACGTGACGGTGTACCCCCCCTAATCTGCGACGTGTCAACCGGCCGACCTCGCCCGGTAGTTCCAGCTGCATGGCGCCGCCGCATATTTGACTCGGTTCACTCCCTCCTCGGTTAAAATGGTCGCGGAAAAATTTGTTTGGCCGGGCCTGCGCAAAAATGTAAAGGAATGGGCAAAGACTTGCATGTCTTGCCAACGCGCCAAAATACACAAACACACAAAAGCTCCTCTAGAGCCTTTTCAAATCCAAGCCAGGAGGTTTGACCACGTTCATGTCGACCTCGTGGGACCGCTCCCTTCGTCTCAAGGGTTCACACACCTGTTAACAATGATAGACCATACTACGCGCTGGCCGGAGGCGGTCCCTTTGGCGTCAACCACAGCAGCGGAAGTTGCTCGCGTTTTTTTAACAAACTGGGTGGCACGTTTCGGCGTCCCATCGGACATCACGTCCGATAGGGGGCCTCAATTTGTCTCAGAGCTGTGGTCAGCCATGGCCAGCAGCTTAGGAGCGACAATTCCCCGCACCACCGCGTATCACCCTCAGGCTAATGGGTTATGCGAGCGTTTTCACAGATCTTTAAAGGCCGCCCTCAGGACCTCACTAACGGATACAGATTGGGTGAATAAACTTCCCTGGGTTTTATTAGGGTTGCGTTTTGCGCCTAAAGAGGATCTAGACGCCTCCCCAGCAGAATTAGTTTTTGCACAACCTCTCAGACTCCCAGGCGAGTTCTTACCAGAACATCCAGAGCCTGAGCATCTTCCAGCCCTGAGGCCCTTAAGCAGCACCGGACCGGACACGCTCTCCGGTCCTGCACATCACTCTTTTCCACGGGTTTTTGTCCCCCAAGCTTTGAAAAATGCCGAGTTCGTTTTCGTTAGACACAAAGCTTTAAAATCAACCCTCCATCCACCATACGACGGACCATTCAGAGTGCTGGAACCTGGTGATAAGCATTTTGTGCTTGATTTTGGGGACAGAAAAGAAACAGTCAGCATTGACAGACTTAAACCTGCCTTCTTGTTGAGCGACGAGCCGGCACGGGTGGCGAGAGCACCTCGGCGGGGTAGACCCCCCAAGAGAAAAAACTCAGCCCCCCTGCAGGGAACAAATAACCACTCTCCTCCCCAAACTGCAGATTCCTTACAGGATGGTCCCACCAAGACGCCCAAGCGGACCTACAGCAGATTCGGGAGAAGATTAAAACCCAGACGGTACAGGGACTGATGCAAAATTGACAAGGAGTTGTTAACTATGTTGTCAGATTGTGCCGTGACAGTTTTAAGGCTGATTTGTGACATTACTATACTGTTGCTGTTACCACTGAATTTTCTACAGGATCAGGCTGCATAACCGGAGGGGTAACATGACTGCTGGAAAGATTTTTTCCTTGTTTTCCCTGTCAAGATGTTTAACAGTATAATATGTCATGGAGATTATCTTAAACTGTAAACTTAATTCAATTGTCCTTTTCTTAGTCGTTTGGGGGGGGGGCTGTGGCTTATATTAATCATATATTCCATACCTACATATGTATAGACATATTAGAATGTTTAGTGATTACATATGTGGAATGACCTCACGCCTCAGAACAGGACAAGAGGTCTCGACCACCGGCGAAGATCAAAGAACAGACTGAGTCGCAGCGGTGGAGACCGGATCGAACTTCCTGACCACCCAGGGTCAGGTGGAGGAGATAGAGGACAATGGAGGGGGATTACGTTAATGCGGGATGTCAGCTTTGATATGCAATGTCTTTTGTTGAGTGTGGGTATAAGTATGAAGGTCTGACTGCGCTCAACCTCTCATTCTGCTTCTGCATCGAGATGAGACATGTTTGGGAGGTGAAGCTGATAATAAATCTTGATTTATAAAATCACATCGCTTCTTCATTTCAAGCTCCCTACAGATAATGATTTAATTCACATACCTTTGCCAACATGTTTCCTGAGGGTGTCCGCGCAAAAGACTCTGTTAGGGGTTGAGGGCCTTTTAAAGGACACCAGCAGGAAGGAAGCATGTATGGTAAGTTAGAGGGGTGGTTTAGCATTTGTAAATAGGGGTTTGAATTATTTATTGAATTATTTATATTGTTATTTATTCTGTGTTATTTATTTACTCTGTATATAGCTGGGGAATTATTTATGTATTTTTTAGATATTAGTGGGTATGTGTAAAGAATGAAAAATGTTATTGTCTTACCTGGGACATATGGTATGTTGTGATTGTCGGTTATTATTTATTTAGCGAATGCAAAGTCCTTAAGCCAAGCAGTTGCCTCCTGGTTTGCTGTATGGAGGGTGTGTAATCCTCCTTCCAGTCTTTGGAGCGGGCAAGCCTCTATGATGTGTTCCATAGTTTGCTCCTCTCCACATGCGCACAGTGGGCTAGGGCTACTGCCCCATCTGTGAAGGCTGGCCAAGCAGGGGCCATGTCCAGTCCTGAAGCGATTGAGTGTAGACCACTGTCTCCTTGGGAGGTTGGTGCCCGGGACCTGTTGGTTGGGGTTTATCACCAGCTGTTTGTTTGGGACCTCCTTGGTCTCCCATTCCTCTTGCCAAGCTGTCTGGATGGTAAAGTCAGCTGGGGGAGGGTTTTTCCAAATCGGCCGTCTGGATGAAAGTCGGGCAGTGGGTGGGGTGTAGATATCTGCATGGATTGGTAAGTGAGGAAAATCTTTAACTTTTTGGAGCATCCTTTGAGTTAATGCTGCTCGCCGGATGTGTGGAGGGGCTATGTTTGACAGTACAGAGAGCCAGGGGAGTGGTGTTGAGCGGATTGTTCCAGTTATAGTTCTCATGGTTGAGTTGAGCTGGGTGTCTACATGGTGTGTGTAAGATGACCTGGACCAGACAGGGGCACAATATTCTGCTACAGAGTATGAAAGGGCCAGTGCTGAGGTGCGCAGGGTGGAGACTGCCGCCCCCCATTTTGCACCAGCGAGCTTGCAGAGCAGGTTGTTTCGTACTTTCACCTTAGCAGCCGTCCACTTTAGATGTTCCTTGAAGGATAAGGTCCTATCAAGGGTCACTCCAAGATAAGTTGGATTTGGGGCATGCTTAAGCTTGAGTCCGCTCAGGTGGATGTTTAGTTCTCTGGCAGCTTTTGCATTGTGGAGATGAAATACACTGGAGACGGTTTTTGCTGGGCTTGGTTTTAGGCGCCAGATTTTGCAGAACTGGTCCAGTTTAGCAAGATCTTCCTTGAGCACCCGTTCCAGTGGTTCAAAGTCTGGTGCTTGGAATGCCAGACAGATGTCGTCTGCATAGATGAATTTGCGGGATTTTGTAGTAGGCAGGTCGTTTATGTAGAGGTTGAACAGAGTTGGAGCTAGAACTGAGCCTTGTGGGAGTCCGTTTTTCTGCATTCTCCATGCACTTGTGTTCTGACTGAGGTGGATTCTGAACCTTCGGTTGGTCAGCAGCGTTTTTATAATTGCTGTTGCCCAAGCAGGGATCGCCTTTATAAGTTTAAGGAGGAGGCCTTTGTGCCAGACCGTATCATAGGCGGCTGTAAGATCGAGAAACACAGCCCCTGTCTTCAGTCTGCTCTCGAAGCCATTTTCAATGAAGGTGGTTAGGGCCAGTACTTGTTCTCCTGTGCTGCGGTCCTTGCGGAAACCTGCTTGATCCACACTTAGAATATCCTCTATTTCTGGGGAAATGCGTTGCAGTATTAGGCGCTCCATGATTTTGTAAGGAACGCTGAGTAGGGAGATTGGGCGGTAGCTTGCTGGTAGTTTGTGGTCTTTGCCAGGTTTTGGGATGGCAATGACCTTTGCTGCCCGCCATTTCTTTGGGATCGAGTTCGTTTGTGTGATCCTTGTGTAGAATTGTGTCAACCAGGTTAGGGCTCGGGGGCCAAGATTTTTCAAGAATTCTGGGAAGATGTTATCGTATCCTGCTGCCTTTCCACATTTCAGGCCCTGTAGGACTTTCTCCAGTTCAGCAGCCTCGAAGGGTTCAGGGTTCGTTTCCTCTACAGGCATTTTTTGGTGTTTTTTTTAGCTCAGTTGTAACTGCTGTTCTGGTGTCTTTGTCTTGGGGTGCTTTGGCGATAGTCAGTAGGTGGGATGCAACTTGGTTGGGTGTGACGGATGCTCGGCTTTGGCTAGGGGGCTTCTGTGCAGCTCCTAGGCGACGGATGAGGCTCCAACATTTCCTGCTAGAGTGGGTAAAGCTCCGGTCAGCAACTGTCTCCTCCCATTTCTTTCGCCGGGCTGTATTTAGCGATTCAATGAGATGGTCTGCTATCTCTGGGTCCCCTGATGTTTGATAGGATTGTAGGAGGGCAGCACTTTCTCCGTCCAAACATGGGACATAGAGGGGTCGGTAGCCTCGTGGGATTGCAGTATGGGCAGCCTTGAAGATTGCGCTGCAGAAGCGGTTGTATGCTTCATCTACAGTGATGGTGTGGAGTGGGATGGTAACAACGCTCCGGTCCAGAGTTTCACTGAATTTCTTCCAGTTGGCTTTGCGGAAGTTCCAGCGCATCTTCCTTGGGCTGTATATGACTGGAAGTTGTAGGCCAATGTGTACAAGCAGGGGCCGGTGTTGGCTGTGTGGAAAATCATCAAGAATGAGGATCTGTGTAGGATATGGCTCCCCATTCAAAGAGCTGACCCAACACAGGTCAGGAGAATAGTCCTTCTTCCACCTAGCAGAGTGGAAGGTTCCTCTTTGTTTGGGGTCGTATATCAAAGCGAGGTCATTTCTGGATGCCCAGTCTGAAAGTGCCTCCCCATCACTGTCCACTGCTGGGTACCCCCAGTCAGGGTGATGGCTGTTAAAGTCCCCCACATAGATGGCAGGGTGGGGTAGGGTGGGTAAGACCTGCAGATCCCAGTTGGCATTAGGGGGCTTGTACACATTGACAATATGGAAGCCACCAATGATTATGGTGTCTGAGAAATGTGTTGTTATCAGGTGATTTGCTTCAACTATGTCAGAACGCACATAGGTGGCACGTCCATGTTTAGCATGTAGAACATAGCACAGGAGGTCAAAGCCTTTGATGGTGAAGCGGCCAGCTTCCTCTGTGCCAATATGAGTCTCTTGGAGGCAGATTACATCAATTGAATGTTGGAAGGCGAGGACTTCAATAAGGCTTCGCTTGGCTGCAGATAGGCCTTCAACGTTTAGTTGTAATATGCGAAGGGCAGATCCTACCACAAAGTGCTCTTGGGGCTGTTTGCTTTCGGCTTTAGGACTGTGACTAGGATTCTTCTTTGACTTGGCACAGAGGCGTCGTCTCTTCGAATTTAGTCTGCTGGTAGGATCATTAGCTTCCCCAGGCGAGCCCGGGTACTGGCGGAGGGCGCGACGAGAACGCTGATCCATTGCCCCCCGTGATTGTCGGTAATTGTCTCTGATGGTATACAGTGGGGAAAAAAGTATTTAGTCAGCCACCACTTGTGCAAGTTCTCCTACTTAAAAGATGAGAGCGGTCTCCAATTTTCATCATAGGTATACAGTACCTCAACTATGAGAGACAAAATGAGAAAAAAAAAATCCAGAAAATCACACTGAAGGATTTTTAATGAATTAATTGGCAAATTCCTCGGTAAAATAAGTATTTGGTCAATAAAAAAAGTTCATCTCAATACTTTGTTATACTGTATACACTTTGTTGGCAATGACAGAGGTCAAACATTTTCTGTAAGTCTTCACAAGGTTTTCACACACTGCTGCTGGTATTTTGGCCCATTCCTCCATGCAGATCTCCTCTAGAGCAGTGATGTTTTGGGGCTGTCGCTGGGCAACACGGACTTTCAACTCCCTCCAAAGATTTTCTATGGGGTTGAGATCTGGAGACTGGCTAGGCCACTCCAGGACCTTGAAATGCTTCTTACGAAGCCACTCCTTTGTTGCCCGGGCAGTGTGCTTGGGATTATTGTCATGCTGAAAGACCCAGGCACGTTTCATCTTCAATGCCCTTGCTGATGGAAGGAGGTTTTCACTCAAAATCTCACAATACATGGCCCCATTCATTCTTTCTTTTGCACGGATCAGTCGTCCTGGTCCCTTTGCAGAAAAACAGCCCCAAAGTATAATGTTTTCACCCCCATGCTTCACATGGTGTTCTTTCTCCTCCAAACACGACAAGTTGCGTTTTTACCAAAAAGTTCTATTTTGGTTTCATCTGACCATATGACATTCTCCCAATCCTCTTCTGGATCATCATGCTCTCTAGCAAACTTCAGACGGGCCTGGACATGTACTGGCTTACGCAGGGGGACACGTCTGGCACTGCAGGATTTGAGTCCCTGGCGGCGTAGTGTGTTACTGATGTAGCCTTTGTTACTTTGGTCCCAGCTCTCTGCAGGTCATTCACTAGGTCCCCCCGTGTGGTTCTGGGATTTTTGCTCACCGTTCTCGTGATCATTTTGACCCTACAGGGTGAGAGCTTGCGTGGAGCCCCAGATCGAGGGAGATTATTAGTGGTCTTGTATGTCTTCCATTTTCTAATAATTGCTCCCACAGTTGATTTCTTCACACCAAGCTGCTTACCTATTGCAGATTCAGTCTTCCCAGCCTGGTGCAGGTCTACAATTTTGTTTCTGGTGTCCTTTGACAGCTCTTTGGTCTTGGCCATAGTGGAGTTTGGCGTCTGACTGTTTGAGGTTGTGGACAAGTGTCTTTTATACTGATAACGAGTTCAAACAGGTGCCATTAATACAGGTAATGAGTAGTAGTAGTAGTAGTAGATTAGTTTATTTGACAGGGACAGTGCAATAAACATAGACAATTAATCAAAGACAATCAATCTGATGTGTTGCACATACAGTAGAGTGTATAGCTATTAGCTAATTTGCAACTCTTGTCCCTGGATGGGCTTTAGAAAAAAGAATCAAGATAAAAATATACACAATAACCACATACATCAATGCAGAAAAATTATAAATACACAATTATAAATATTATAAATATTATAAATACACAAATATAACAGCCTGACTCACCTTTAACATAAATATTATAAATACACAAATATAACAGCCTGACTCACATTTAACACATATAACATAACTCACATTTGCCTATTTCAGGCCTTCCTCCCTCCGTCACTCACTATAAACAAACACATTTATTCCTTCCCTTCATTCACTCTCACTTTGCAGACAAATAATTCATACATGAGTACATTCTTGTTTATTTTTCAGCCAGTTTTTAACATTTTTAGTGAATGTTTTAAAGTCCGTTATTATTTTAATTTCATTTGGCATTGTGTTCCAGATGTGACTGCCCTTTATAGAGAAAGCTGTTTGTCCAAATGTGGTTCTGCGGTGGAATATTTTACAGTTATTGTTAACAGAACTCCTGGTGGCTCTGCTGCTGTCCTGTCTTTGGACGAAACCAGCAAGTGGCTCGGGTGCTGATTTATGGAAACATTTGAACGTTAATTTCAGAAGACAGAGGTCAATGAAGCTCTCAAAACTCAATAGGTTGTATTTTTTTAAAACATTACAGTGATGCCACCTAATGGGCTTTTTGTCCAAGATTTTTAGGGTTTGATTATATAATGAACCTATAAGTCTTATTGTGGAAGGGGCTGCTTGAGCCCAGACTGTCAAACAGTATGATATATGAGAAAAAACCATAGAATGCATATACAGTGCAGCTGCTTCGTAAGGTATGTAATATCTAATTAATTTAAAGCAGTTCAGATTTTTTTTTACTGTTTTTGAAATTTTCTTTATATGAAGATTAAATTTGAGTTGAGGATCTAGTACAATGCCAAGGTATTTGAATTCTGTAGCTAAACTGATGTCATGATCATGTATATTAACTTTAAAATGTTGCAGGTTACATTTTTTGATTGAAAAGCACATTGAGACTGTTTTCTGAAGGTTCAGCAATAGATGGTTCTTGAGGAGCCACTCTTGGACATCAACCATACTTGTAGACAGTACATCTGCAGCCTGTGCTGGAGTCTTGGCAGCTGTGTAAATAACTGCATCATCTGCATAAAGTTGGCATGTTGCAGCTAAGCAGTGTAACGGCAAGTCATTAATAAAAATGCTGAAAAGTAAAGGACCAAGAATGGACCCTTGTGGGATACCCATGCGGTTGTTTAAAAATGAGGATTTATCCTGGTGAACTTTTACACACTGTTCTCTATTCTGGAGATAAGATGCAAACCATTCTAATGTATTTGGGGAGAAGTTAAAAGATACCATTTTGGATAAAAGCAAACTGTGGTTTACAGTATCGAAAGCCTTTTTGAGATCTAGAAAAACAGCTCCTACCACATTACCCCTGTCCAAGGACTGTTTGACGTTTTCAATAAGGCAACAATTTGCTGTTTCTGTTGAGTATCCTGGTCTAAAACCAAATTGATGTGGATGAAGAAGTTGACTGTCTTGTAAGTAGTCTATCAGCTGTGTAGCTACAACTTTTTCAAGAACCTTAGATAGGACTGGTAAGATAGAGATTGGCGGTAATTGCATATATCGTCTTTACTGCCTGATTTATGAACTGGTATGACGACAGCTTTTTTCCAGCCAGATGGAAATGTACTAGACCTAATGAAGAGATTAATGAGATGAGTCAGTGGTTTGATTAATATTTTGCTGTGCATTTTGAGAAAGGAGGTGCTCATATTGTAGATATCACTAGTTTTTGAGTTTGACAGTGTTTTAACAATACCAGCAATTAACTTCTCATTTACCTCATCGATGTGAAAAGTATCTGTTGGGAGTATGGAATTTGTGTTGTTGAGCACATTTGGCAGCACAAAAATTTTTGTTAAGTCTTCCACAGAGCCCACAAAGTGTGAATTAAATTCATTTGCCAAAGTAGCCTTGTCACTGACGGTCTTGCCATTGATTCTAAGTTCCTTTACCCCCTTCTGATCGTTTTTTTTATTAGTTAAGTTATTTAAATGCCTCCATAGGGAACTGTTGTTACCCTTTGCATGATCTATCAGTTTATTGTAATAAGATATTTTTGATTTTCGCAGCTCATGTACCACTTTATTTCTTAAACTTTTGTACACAAGGTGATCATTTTGTAGTTTGGAGGTTAGTGATGTTTTCAGTGCATAGTCTCGCCTCTTCATAAGTTTTCTTATTTCATTATTTAACCATGGTAGGCTAATCTTCTGTTGTCTACTTTTAATTTGCTTTGAAAATTTTTCTATAGACTTTGTGATTGTTGCAGTTATAAAATTACAACAATCATCTACTTCACATGTTGCCATGAGCTGCTCCCAATTTTGATTCTCTAAGTAATGTTCAAACTCCTCATTTTTTGATTTGGGGATAATAAAATTTGATTTGTCAATATCGACTCCCCCAAAATACTGTAGTCGCTTTTTAGTAAGTTTCCTGACAGCAAGAACCATGTTATGATCTGAGAGACCAGTTACAAGATTATAGGTTCTGGTTATTCGTTCTGGTTTATTAGTAAATACCATGTCAATAAGTGTTCTGGATTGTTTGGTTATCCTGTTGGGTCCTTTGATGATTTGCTGGTAATTAAATTTAGTCATGAGGCTTTTCAGTTTTTGTTTGTCTTTTTTATCAGACCAGTTGATATTAAAGTCACCATGAATTATTGTTTCTCTGTTCTTCTCAAGTTGTTTAACCAGATCACTTAATTCATTATAAAAGGAAGAGTTGTGTGACGGTGGGTTGTACACTACTGCAATGTTGAAATTCATTACCGGAGAGAGACATACATTAACAGCTAAACATTCAAGTGAAGTATTCAAATCAACCAGTTGACATTTATATTTCTCTTTGATGTAAATTAAAACACCTCCTCCCCTCCCTACCTGCCTGTCTTTTCTAAAACACTGGTAGCCCACAATATCGATCATATTAGTGTCTATGTTACTGTGTAGCCAGCTTTCTGAGAGACAAAGGTAGTCCAGATTTGAGTCCAACAGCAACACCGAAATCTCATCTCTTTTGGGGATTATGCTCCGTATGTTTAAATGACCGCCGAGGATCCCCTTTGGTTTAGCCTTGGTGTCCCAAAGAACTCGTGCATGATTAACAGTTTGGAAAAATAAATGTTGTTTTTGCTTTTGTACAGCTCGGTTTTGTGCTAACCCAGTGGTCTGCTGTTTAATAGTGGCAGGTCCAGGGTTAAGGTGAATATCTCCTGCCAGAAGTAGCAGAACTAACAGAACTTTAACTGTATATCCTCTGCCATATTGTGATTTTTGCTTAACAGCCATGTTTGCCTTAATTTGGAAGTTTTTGCTCAGGGCTTTTAAAGACCACATAGAGTGTAGGGTGAGATGTCCAAGCCCAAATCCATACAGATAAAACTTTTTAACTTCACCTTTGGTTGAGTTTGTCGGAAAATCCTTCTTGTTGCAGGTCCAGACACACAAAGACAAAACGAAGAGGAAGTAGAGAAGTAGAGAAGGCTTATTAGTGGTGCCCATCAGCCCACTTTTTAATCCGGTGGCAGCCATCTTCAGTCCTTCTTGGAAAGAAGGAAAAGGAAAATCTGTGGATAGTAAAATAAATTCTGCTTATATCGCCAGAATCTGATCCGATCGTCCTCGAATCCAGCTGGGCCTCAGCTAGCCAACTAGCCCCTTCCGTTGCTGGTCTCGTTGCTCATAGTCGCCGTAACTGGTCTCCCGTCCCGCTCCTCCAACCGAGTCTCGTCACACACCGCCGCTGCCACCGAGCTCCGCTGAGGTCACGGTAAATCCTCCGCTAGGCACCGCCACCTACCGTCGTCTGCCTGGGTGAAATCTCTGCTGAGCCCCGTCAACAAATAGCCGCTTGCCTGGTAGTATCTCCGCTGGGCCTCGCAGCTGGGCTTCGATTCAGGCTGGTGTAAGGTGGAATGACTGGCGCCAGCATTAAGCTAACTAGCGTTAGCTTAGCAATCGCTTCGGGTAGTCTCGTCGCACACCGCCGCTGCAGTCACGGTAAGTCCTCCGCTGGGCACCGCCGCCTACCGCCGTCTGCCTGGGTGAAATCTCTGCTGAGCCCCGTCAAACAAATGGCCGCCTGCCTGGTAGTATCCCCGCTGGGCCTCGCAGCTGGGCTTTGATTCAGGCTGGTGTTAGGTGGAATGGCTGGCGCCAGCATTAAGCTAACTAGCGTTAGCTTAGCAATCGCTTCAGGTAGGGCACATCAGTGAATCACAAGGAAGCGCTGAAATCGCTGGTCAGTTTACTCACAGTGGCCGGATAAAAGCGATCAAAGGGGTAATCCACCGGAGGTATATCCGATCGCTGTAGGTAGTTATTTAGAGACTGGCGCCAGCATTAAGCTAACTAGTGTTAGCTTAGCAATCGCTTCAGGTAGCATTAAGCTAACTAGTGTTAGCTGAGCAATCGCTTCAGGAAGGCGCAGGAAGTCGCTGGAGAAAGGCGATTAAAGGGCAATCCAACGGAGGTGGCAATTCAGCCCGTGCGTGTTCGCCACGAGCGCCGATCGCTGCAGGCCAGCCACTTTTAATGGCAAAATCAGTGACTTTGTCTCAGCACTGAAAAAGTGTGACCATCCCGGTCGCCATCTTGAGAGAGTGGAGGATAGAGGAGCCTCTTAAAGAAGAAGTTACAGGTTTGTGAGAGCCAGAAATCTTGCTTGTTTGTAGGTGACCAAATACTTATTTTACCAAGGAATTTACCAATTAATTCATTAAAAATCCTTCAATGTGATTTTCTGGATTTTTTTTTCTCATTTTGTCTCTCATAGTTGAGGTATACCTATGATGAAAATTGGAGACCTCTCTCATCTTTTAAGTGGGAGAACTTGCACAATTGGTGGCTGACTAAATACTTTTTTGCCCCACTGTATAACAGGTGTTGGGTATATTTGGGGAGTCTCTTTGAATCTTCAGTTTTGCAGTCGAGAGTCTTCGCTGTAACCTTTGTTGATTGTTGATGAAGAATCGTGTCGGATGTCTTGGAATTATTTACTTGTAAGTTTATGGAAATAAAAATGGAAAATTGAAGATTTGGCCCCACCAGTTTTTACAGGCTGGGACAGGGGCAAGTCAAGACTGGGAAAGTTGAGGAATGCTCAAAAAACAACTTTTTGAAACATTCCGCAGGTGAACAGGTTAATTGGAATCACGCGAGTGTCATGAGTGGGTATAAAAGGAGCATCCCCAAAAGGCTCAGTCATTCACAAGCAAGGATGGGGTGAGGTTCACCACTTTGTGAACAACTACATGGGCAAATAGTCCAACAGTTGAACGTTTCTCAATGAACAACTGCAAGGAATTTAGGGATATCATCATCTACAGTCCATGATATCATCAAAAGATTCAGAGAATCGAGAAATTTCAGAATCAGAATCAGAATCAGAATCAGCTTTATTGCCAAGTATATTTACAAGTAAACACACAAGGAATTTGACTTGACATTGGACGCGCACGTTAGGCGCATCCAATGACGCGTCGCCATACAAGGCGCCTGCCAACAGTGGAGGTAAAGAGGGGAGGGGAGGGGGAGGAAAACACAATAGGAGAGAGAAAAAAACATAGTAATCAGAATAAACGCTCGTATATGAGCCAAATTTTGACTACACAGAAAAAAAACCCTCATGCATTAGCAGACAATAGATACAATCACACAGCAGAGGGAGGGAGAGCAGTGTGTGTATATTTGCATGTCATTGTGTAGTGTGAGTGTAACAGTTGTTAGTGGGCAGCAGAGGGCGCCTCCAGGCAGTGGATAGATGTTATAATCATGTGACTTATAAACAAGACCAGAGATCAGAGTCTGTCTCTCTTTTCCTCTTCCTTGCAGAAGGCACATGGGCATTGTCCTCGAGAGACCAATCCGCTGACGACAACAACTGATTGTTGATGTATGGGTAGACATAAGCCACTTCTCTGGCGTTATCTTATCGAGGAGGAATGTAAACAAGGGTACCAAAACACAAGGTCAAATCTGCACAGTGCACTCAGAGAATAAAAAAATTTCTCTCTCTTCGATTCTGTGCTTCAATTTCATACAGGCTTGAATCATACTTTAGATCATTCTCTGGAGAGCACTCAGCGATCCACAGATGTTATCCACCTACCGAAACATAGGTAAAACATGTCCAGAGAGTTCGTTCTCTCTTCAATGCATGCCAGGTAGTAAATTCCATGTTAATCCTGCCGCTGACAGTCAGTGCTCCCCCCAGCTGGACGAATTGTTGAATTTGTTAAGGGAGCTACGCCGGGGTCCGCATTTGATTAGCTCACCCAGATAATTTCGATACACTAGGAAAACTCCAGGGGCCAAAACAGAAGATCCTGTGATCAGTTCAATCTCAGTCGAATCACACAGACACATGAATTCCAATGCCATGAGTCTCCCTTGGGTTCCCCCTGACCCGCTTCTTCTTTTAAAGGTGACAATCGCATATAAGCCGCTTTCCAGATCCATAATTTCCATTTGGATTAAGATTCAGCCAGGAGAAGAGTGACATTGCAAGCTGGGATCAGAAGGGAGAGGATTAGGAGGGAGAGGGAAGAAAAGCATCTGCTCTCTCTCAGAAGCGGAAGTCCCACAGGACCTTGTATGGGAAATTTCTGCATATAAGCGGCAAGGCCAAAAACCAGTATTGAATGCCCATTACCTTCGATCCCTCAGACAGCACAGCATTAAAAACCAACATAATTCTGTAAAGGATATTACCAGATGGGCTCAAGAACACTTTGGAAAACCAGTGCCAGTTAACGCAGTTTGTCACTACATTTACAAGTGCAAGTGCAACTCTACCATGTAAAACAAAAGCCACATGTCAACAACACCCAGAAATACCACCAGTTTCTCTGGGCCCATCTGAGATAAACTGATGCAAAGTGGAAAAGTGGGCTGTGGTCCGACGAGTCCACATTTCAAATTGTTTTTGTAAATCATGGGCGTGTTCTCTGAGCTAAATAAGAAAATGACCATCTTGACTGTTAATAGCACAAAGTTCAAAAGCCAGCATCTGTGATGGCATGGGGGTGCGTTAGTGCCCACGACATGGGTAACTTGCACATCTGTGAAGGCACCATTAATACTTAACTGTACATACAGGTTTTAGAGCAACATATGCTGCCATCCAAGCAATGTCTTTTTCAGGGACGTCCCTGCTTATTTCAGCAAGACAATGCCAAGCCACATTTTGCATGTGTTACAACAGCGTGGCTTTGTAGTAAAAGAGTGTGGGTACTAGGCTGGCCTGCCTGCAGTCCAGAGCTGTCTCTCACTGACAATGTGTGGCACATTATGAAGCACAAAATAAGCCAGCAGAGACCCTGGAAAGCTGAGCAACTGAAGTCGTACATCAATCAAGAATGGGTAACATGTGGTGACCCACCACAATCTACAGGGACATTCATCCTCACACTCAGAAGGTCCGGAAGAAGCAGAGGACCATTCATATACGGACAGAGAGCCCCTGGGGGGACAACCAGAACAATGGACTATTGTTTACACATCCCCGAATTAAGGAGAAGACGTCCTGGCACCAGTTGGTCAGGCTAATCATATGTATCGACTGACATGTATAACAATATGCTAATGTGCCATGCATTCTCTCTGTTTGTATAACATAAAAGAGCTGACGATACATGCCTCAAGAGACAGCACAGACAGCACAGCACAGTACAGCACTGTAGCGCACAGCGCTACAAGTGCGTCTCATTATGATGGAGGAAATAAAACTCTGCAACCTTCCAGCCCGTCGTACCTCACCTGAACTTATTCCTCCACACTGGTGACCCTGACGTGATATGGTGCGCCCCTCGTCTGATCTTTTCCCTCCACACTGGTGACCTGACGAGAGAGAATGACAGTCTGCTCCCTCTCACTGTGTTGTGGACAAAGAGGACCAGAGAACGCCTGCAACCTCTTCATCCTCACCGGAGTGTGCGGTCTGGAGCGCAGCGCTGGGACCGACACGCACCATGAACAGCAACATGAGCAAACAGAAGGAAGCAGCCTGAACGGGGAAGGACATTGACGCCGACTGTGTTGATTTCCACCGAGCTCCCCGACCCTGACTCAGTTCGCGACAATGAAGCCTCGCACGCACTCCGCAGGATTACGAGGACAGCACAACTGCCAGCTATGTGGTCACTGCGTCAAGCGCGCGCCACGCACGGAGATGAACCGGCTCCACAGACTGATACATCGTCCTCCGCCACTGCACATGCCTAAGAAACACGGCCGATCACCACCCTCGGAACCTTCAGGGCTGCTCACGCACCTGAAGCAGACGTGCAGCCCGCCCACAGGACCTTGTATGGGTTTCTCAGCCACGGCGCACAAGGGGAATTTAGCTGATTGCTGTCCTCGATGGCTTTAGGGCTGCTTCTGCAACTAAAAGATTCATAGATTCAGCTTTATTTATTTTTCAATTCAGCTTTATTTATACTGCGCCACATCACAACAGAAGCCGTCTCGTGGCACCACAGTGCAGAAAAAAACCCCACAGTCTCAGAAAAACCCAGCAATCAGACGATCCCCTATGAGCAAGCACTTAGCGACAGTGGAGAGGAAAAACTCCCATTTGGCAGGAAGAAACCTCTAGCAGAACCAAGCTCAGGGAGGGGCAGTCATCTGCTGCGACTGGCTGGGGGTGAGGGGATAGGGAGGATGGCGAAGACAGACATAAAGAACATAACAGTAAGGTGCCAAGAACATTATTGGAGGTCAACCAGCAGTATGGATCAAATAACAACAGAACAAAAGTGGAGCTAAGAGACACAAAACCCCTCCTTAAACGTAAGCTATATTAAAAACAAAGGATTTTACCTTGTTCTTAAAAACAGAGACCGAGTCTGAAAAGCCAAACCGCCAGGTCCCTCACACAGCTGCAGTTGTTTCACAGCCGCTGCGCATCCTCGGGGAATTTGGCCGCTCGCCTTCCCCACATCCTCGCTGGATCGAGCTGCGAGAGGAGTCAGAGACTTAATTTTTTTTTTTTTTCCACAGCCGCTGTGGATCACTGCCAGGTTTAACAGGAAAGACCCTCACCATCGCGGATCCACACAGAATTTTTGCGTGGCCCAGACACCTTTGACGTCCCGGGCCGGCACTCACTTACTCCCATCCCCCTCCCCCTCCTCCTCCACAGCGCTCTTCCCGTACCTCACTCCCTAAAGCCGTCCGATCGCCGTCTGGTTCCATTACGCACTACGCACACCGGCCCCGGCGCCCACGATCCACGGCCGTTCAACGTGCTGGAACTCGGAGCGGAGCACACTGTCCTTTCCACCCCTCCCCCGTCCCTCCCACGGACTGACAAGCCATCCAACACTCCTCTACAGCAGGACAGTTCTACCGGAGCTGGAGCCCAAATGACGGGGGGGGGGCGGGTTCACAGCCCCTTCTGAGTGTTCTGGGGGGGAGCCCTGTGGTGACCCACCACAATCTACAGGGACATTCATCCTCACACTCAGAAGGTCCGGAAGAAGCAGAGGACCATTCACATACGGACAGAGAGCCCCTGGGGGGACAACCAGAACAACTGACTATTGTTTATACATCTCCGGATTAAGGAGAAGACGTCCGGGTGCCAGTTGGTCAGGCTAATCATATGTATTGACTGATATGTATATCAATATGCTAATGTGCCATGCATTCTCTCTGTTTGTATAACATATAAAAGAGCTGACGATACACGCCTCAAGAGACAGCACAGACCGCACAGCACTACAAGTGCGTCTCATTATGACGGAGGAAATAAAACTCTGCAACCTTCCAGCTCGTCGTACCTCGCCTGAACTTATTCCTCCACAAACAATTCCACCTACAAAGCTTCAACAATTAGTTTCCTCAGTTCCTAAACACTTACTGAGAGTTGTTAAAACGAAAGGTGATGTAACACAGTGGTAAACATGCCCCTGTCCCAGCTGTTTTGGAACATGTTGAAGGAATCAAATGAAATATGAGTGAATATTTGAAAAAAAAAATTTTTTTTGTAGTGTATTCAACTGAATATAGATTGAAAAACATTTGCAAATCATTGTATTCTGTCTTTATTTACATTTTACACAATGTCTCAACTTCACTGGAATTGGTGTTTGTAAATTGTAAAGCATGGCACATACAAACAAGATTTTGCAATGTATCTAATGTCAGGTTATATTGCTTTGGAAAAGACAAATCATCTTTTATTCTAGTACAGAAAACCTGTTAGAGAGAGACGCTTTGGTTTTAAATGAGGCACTAATGACTTGATATAGGAAAAATATATGGAATTACCAGTGATTCTTTTAGGATTCAGTGGAGTAAGTCAATTATTTTTCACAGACAAACAACTGATCCATTAGAGTGCTGTAGTGGATAGGGTTGCTCAACAATTTGTCCCAAAAAACTAATCAGAACTCCAGCCTTTTCTCCATTTTTCTGAAGGACCTCTTCATCAATCTTCTGCTGCTTATTTAGGGGTCTAACAGTCTAAACAGAAACGCCAACATTTCTTGTGTCATGATCACAAGACACCCCTGATCTTGATAATAACCCCAAAAATTTTTTGTTTGATGTTTTTGTTGGGAGGATTTTCCTTTTTTTTTTTTTTTTTACATTGAAAAAGGGTTCAATTCTTCCCCATTACAAAAATGGAGCCCCCCCCCCCCCAAACACAATCTTGCATATAGGGCCCCCAAAAAGCTAGAAACAGCCCTGCTCCAGATGTTGTTAATCAAATACTGAGCAGCAGATCATGCTGACCACAAACCTTCTCTGCACATCTTCAGCCTGAGCCTGAAGCTGGGCAGGGTACCACAGCTGTGGAAAACATCCTGTGTGGTACCCGTACCGAAAACCCCTCATCCCAAGGACCTGAACAGCTACAGACCAGTGGTCCACACATCACACCTAATGAAGACCTTGGAGAGGCAGCTCCTCGCCCACCTCCGCCCCCTGGTGGGACCAGCAATGGATCCACTTCAGTTTGCCTACCATCATGGCATCGGGGTGGAAGATGCAGTGATCTTCCTCCTACATCATTCCCTGTCCCACGTGGAGAAGCCTGGGAGCACCATTAGGATCATGTTCTTTGATTTATCCAGTGCTTTCAACACCATCCAACCAGTGACCCTGAACTGAACTACTAAACTGGACTGGTCACACAACACCAATGTGCTCTACAAGGGGCAGTGCAGGCTGTACCTCCTGAGGAGACTAAGGTCTTTTGGAGTGCAAGGGGCACTCCTGAAGACCTTCTGCGATTTGGTGGTGGCATCAGCCATCACATTTGGAGTGGTCTGCTGGGGCAGCGGCATCACGGCAGCCAACAGGGAGAGACTGAACAGGCTGATCAAAAAAGCTAGCTCTGTTCTGGGGCGAGGCCTCCACCCAGCGGAGGAGATAGGAAAGAGGAGGATGGTGGCTAAGATGTCATCTCTGCTGGAGTCCGAGTCCCACCCCATGCAGGACACGCTGAATGCACTGAGGAGCTCATTTAGCGGTAGGCTGTGCCATCCTAGGTGCACGACGGAGAGGTTCCGCAGGTCCTTCCTACCTATGGCTGTCAGACTTTATAACCTAATCAGGGCTGTGCGCAGAGGTCTTATTAAATGTACTAAACGTAACAACTTTGGACAATAGAGATCGTCCCCTCCAATACACAACTAGGACAGAAACAATCATTACTGAGGGTGGCAACAACACTGTGATTCAAATGTGAAATATACTGTCTGGGTACATATTCATATTCTGCAGGGTAATTTAACAAACCATAATGCTGTTTATTCCATCTAGCTGCAATGCTCCTGCACTGTGTATATATCTGTGTATATATGTATATTCATCTACTGCTTTGGCTAACCAGTTCTTATTATCTTATTAACTATTGCTCTGAGTGCTGCTATCCCTTTGCTGCTGTAATCCTGGAATGTCCCCATTGTGGGACTAATAAAGGCTTATCTTATCTTAAACCCTCTAGTCCATAACCAAGTGTGAGGATTTATATAGTTGGTGAAGTGACTTCTTTGGTTTCACTGAACACTCAAAGCACTTAAAACTACATCACATTCATTCTATGCACTTTATCGCTCTATCGGCCATCTCTCACTCACACTCACATACACGGAAGCTGATGAGTGTACTCAGTAGGTGATTTGATGAGGGATAAGGGGCAATGCCATACCTCGTTAGCAAAATGGCCCAAAACATCCCCCCATCCCAATGAAGAGTGCAAGGATAGCCGAGAAAAGAATTCCATTTACTACATATACATGCATGCATGTAGCTTTTTCACAAAATTGTACTTTCATGAGTCATGTGGATTTTGTATGATTTTCGTCAGATTCGTCTAAAAAGAAAATGGCACAAATTGGTAAGAGGTGCCTGCAAATGTATAGGAAAAATGTTGAACATTAATGAGGAAAAAAATCAGCAAATTTTATTACATACATGGCAAATTTATAGGAAGAAAGTACTACATTTATTAGAAAAGTCACAAATTTGCTAGGAAAAAGACATTTCCAAGAATGTTTACAAGAAAACCTGACAAATTGCAGAGAAAATGTGAAATTTATTCTTATTGTATTATCTTGAAAAACTTGCAATTTTTTTTTTCTTGTAAATTTTTGACTCCCCTCTTGTGAATTTATGATTTTTCTTCATGGAAATGTGCTTTTCCCCCTGCAGTCATGAGGGTTTTTCCCCCCATAAATTTGTAACTTTTTCTCATACATTTTTGATATTTTTAATTGTAAATTAATCGAAAAGTGAGAAGGCAGAACATAACCAAACTTCACAACTCGACTATCTTCCAACTTCACCAATTTATTTTGGCCATTATCAAGAAACCATGCTAACGTTTTGGCCTACTGGCCTTCATCAGAACATAGTCAAGTTGTGAAGTCTGGTGTGCTGTCTTCTCACTTTTGGATTTAATTATCTTAGCTTAGCACCACAAATCTATTTGGAAATTAATCTTTTTGGCACATTTTTGCACCATTATTCTTGCAAATTTATAATTAATTTACATTTATACCTTATGCTAAATTTGTGAATACCCCACCGCCATCACCAATACCATCCACCCTGTTTAATAAAATAACAAATCGCCTACTGGGTGTACTGGAATCAAACAGACAGCATGGAGATGGGCACTGTAGGGGCATCACAGTGGGGATGATGGGAAAACCATCTATCCAGGGCCCTCAGTGTATGAAACTATTTCTCTTTATTACAAATCCATAAAAAAAACCTTCTCTCTCTTAAATCAAAGATCAAATCTGTAAGATTAAAAAAACAATTAATAGAAAAATGTTTGGATTGAAATCATGTTTTCATCATGGTTTTGACCCCAGAAGGACGTTTTTCTGTCTGCATTTAAAAATCAAAAATGTTTTGGATATACTGCAAGATGTTTTTCTTTACTTTTGAATTTTATGTTGGGTCCTGTCTATTAAATAGCAGTCACTAGCATTCAACTTAACTGTGTCCATTCATTTAAAGGTAGAAATAAAGATGGAAAACCCATGCATTGCTGCTGCATTATGTCACTACAGTGAGTGCCAGCACAGCATAGCAGCGAAATCTCTTTGTAAATAGGAGTTCAGACATGGTGAAGAAATGCAGGAAAATAAAACGCTCACCTTGTCTGATTAAATAATATATTTATAGCGGATTCCACTAACACATGGCCACCACTATTAACCGACTGCATTACCTCATTATTCCCTTCTGATACTGGACATATACTCTGATAAAAACAAAAAAAGGAAAAATTACATAGAACATGGAAGCCCACCTAGAAAATTTACAGAAAGTATTTGGTGGAAACGGACATCAATTAGCATTTTCTTTAATGAAATACAAGTTTGTTTTAACCAAAGAAAAGTTGAACGGAAACACACAGACATCTGCAACCTAAAGGCTCCATTAGATATGACTATGACTCTATGCTGAGTGTCTTCTACTTTTGTTTTCTTTACTTTTTTGTTTGTCTTTTGGTCAAACACAGCTGAGGATTGCCCATGTTCTTACTATGTTTCATTCTATACAATAAACCTGATAAAAATAAAACTTTTGAGTTTTGTCTTTTTCTTTAGCTGTACAATAAAGCAATCAGGCAACAAAAGCAGAGTGATGATCTGATCTATTCAGTGCCAAAAAATTCATGAGACAGTTGAAACTTGCATACACCATTTATATGACATTTCATATGATTTCTATGTACAAAATGAACAAAACTCATAATTCCATGTGCATGACATTTATCGGCTGCATTAGAGATATTTGTTTTAACTTCTCAAAAATTAAAAAAAAATATATAAAAAGAATGGACAATGCCTTCAGGAGTAAATCCAACAGCAGTAAATTATAACAAAAGTGAGTCATGCAAAACAGAAATTATTCATCAAAATAAGTCAACAGTTCCTTCTGCTAGACAAATAAGTGCAGGATATTTTTGAAGGAAATTGCAATATCTGTGTAACAGCCACTATCCCAGCTTCTGGGAGGGAAAAACAATGGAAACTTTTTATTTACATCTTAAGCCCGAGTTATATTTCTGTGTTAAACCTGTGGAAAGCCTACAGTGTAGTCGAAGCAAGTGGCTTACGCTACAGTCACCCAGGTGTTGTGCCACCAAAACAGGATTCTCTCCTGATGTATAGAGTGACTTTGTGTATTGATGTGTTTTTCTTTATTCAAACAATAAATAACAATTACAAGTGGACAGTGATGCACTGGAGCAAATAAATGTGGAAGAGCAGGAACTTGTAGTATAGTCGACAAAATGTCAGAGTATCGGGACAGTGTGTAAAATCACTGAAGTACCAACGCCACTGCAATTTGAAAACTTTTTTCTGTGAATTTCTCTTCAATTTGCTCCACTGTTTATAGAATTCTCTTTGGAAATGGTGCCGCATGGAAGAAACAGGAAATAAGTGTAGGAGGAGATGAAGTGGGCCAATCACAGCTGTCTCAGTCTGCAACGGCATGAATTCTGAAGGCTACTGTTAGGCTATAGCATAAGGTACAGCGTAGTCCTGTACCCTACACCGTACCTATGGCGTTGGTTTAACGTGGAAGCATAAATCAGGCTTTACTAACCAACTTATCTCTTCAGTCCTTCCTGTTGGGACTTCCATCAGCTCAGAGCCACCGAGACTAGACTCAGCAAATCCCGTTTCAGAGTCTCTGTGCAGTCAGCTTCTCTGGCAAGTCGACGAAGGCAGTCCCCGGCAAGAGAGGACGACAATATCGGAGGACGGTCCTGAGAGCCCAGCAGCAGAGAGAGGCAGACCCGGCCCAGTGTAGGATAACTGTACTGCTGAGAGAACCAATACATCTGGGGCAGCAGGGCAGCAAGAACACTGTCTGAGGCAGCATCAGACCCGAGAGTTGGTAAATCCTTTGGCCTTAATGTAAATTCTTCTGGGTCGAGTGCTTTAGAAACTGGAGCAACACGTCCAACTAACTTCTTGTCTAAGGTTTTATTGGGTCCAACTTGGGCCCCAATCAAAGAGGATTTTTTAATATCTGTCTGCTGCGGGGAAATGTTTTGGACATTGTCACTTCCAGTCAGCTCTAGCTCGGATGTTCGACTGGCGAGATTCTCCTCAGCAGACTCTTGGTCCATTTTGGAAGCAGCCTTTTCAGCATTGGTTTGACTCTTTGTTGACCAGGACAGGAGAAATGATACACAGACATCCTCCAACTCTCTCTGCAGTTCAGTGACCAAAAACCTGCAAGCGCCGACCATCACTTCACCCAGACTTGTTTTCTGGAAATCTACATCTTCCTCTGAGGGCTTCTCTGTGTCCTTCAGCCAGTCCAGGGCCAACATGTCCAGGAGCAGACACCGCCCTTCTCTCCCTGCATCCTCATTGAGTCGACACCCATGCAGATAATGAAGCACCGGCAGTAACATCCCAGCGCTGACATCTTTAATATGAATAGCATCTTCTGCATCACTATGAGCTTCTCCAAACCCACCCCTTAGCAGAGCCCTGAAGTACTCGGAGCCATTACCGTCTGTGCCCGTCACCCCTCTCACCGCCTCCCTGCTGGCCTGCATTCGCGTCCCATCATCCAGCAGCAGGATCAGGTCAAAGCTCGAGGCAGTATACTGACATGTGTCAGTGAGGCGAGGTCTTTTGGAGGGAGGGGGTAACATTTTGCTGAACTGTGCTACAACTGGAATTGTGTGCCTTATTTTAAGCTCAGTTTTAATATTACTCATGACAGCCGACAGGCATCCAATCAGGAGTGAGAAGTACAGTGAGTGGAGATGAGAGGTCTCACCCCAGTATTTCGAGTTAAACAAGTCAGAGAGCAGTCTTCCACATTCACAAGGGTGGTCTCCATCCATGTCATCATCGTTGTCACATCCGAGGGGCTGCAGAGCCAAAAGCAGCCCGCCGCTGTCCACAAGAAGCTTCTTCAGCAAAGACTTGTTGCTGAGAGACAAAAATAAATGTAACAAAGTTTAAATATGACCATCTTCATAGACTGATGATAACACAGGGACAGAATTTTGAAATTTAATGGCACTTAATAGAACTTTTGGAAACTTTAGCTTAATCCCCCCACCCCCAGCAAAAACAAACCAAGCAAACAAACAAACAAACAAAAAAAACTAAAGCCCCATTCACTCCAATTATATTCAACTAGCAGCAATACATGGCGAATAAGACATGCAGTCTTTAGTCCTGATGATACTACAACAGTGATATCAGGGACCTGCTGACCAACCTCTGCTCCTCCCAGAGTTCAGCTGGGCTGCAATGAATGTATAGCTTATGCTGACCTGACGTGTCTCTCCAGAAATGTAACTACACATCGTGGCAACATTATGAATGGGATCGCCTTCCACACAATTGGTCCCTTTCCCAGACAGCACCCTAACATGTGACAATGTCAGCATTACATAATGTCGTGTGTCAGTGTGACTTAAAAGGCTGATGTTTCCAAACGCTGGTAATGCGCTGCTTTTTTGTAGCATTTAGGGAAATTTATTGCTCCAGCATTCCTACATTGTCAAGGGTATATAAAGCATTAAAAAGTATTCATTTTTTTCATTAGTTTTTTTATTGCACAAAGTAAAATGCACCACGGGATGATAATAGCATGTAGGCATAATTTACATTGATTTACCTCATTTACTTAATGCATCACTTTATTCTTCAGTCATGGTATAGTGTTTTACTCTTGTATGTCCTTATATTTTTACTACCTTTTCACTTTTGTGAAATTAATTTTTCTGAAATTTCCTACTTCTTTCTTGTAAATTTGCTGCTTTTGTCTGAAAAATTTGACTTTCCCATTTACATTTGTGTCTGTCATAAATGCCCAACATTTTTTCCTCAAATTTGACTTTTTCTTGTAAATTTGCAACTTTTCTTAGAGTTGAAATTTCTCTCATAAACTTAGTTTTTTCTCCAATTATGTTTTTTTCTTGTAAATTAAAAACTTTGTCAAACTTACCAATTTTTTCATCATAAATCTGCTACTTTTTCAGGTAAATTTGCAATGTTCATAGGAATGCTGGTTAAATGTTTGTTCTATGTAATGGTTTATTTTTTCTGCAGATGTGGACAATGATCCAATTTTATTTTTTAACATTTTTGTTTGAAGAGAAGGTTTTTTTTTCTTTTTTGGTCCATTTTATGGTTTTGGTGATGGATGGATAGATATTCAAAAAAAGATATTTTCCTGGGTGTTTTTACAAACATTTTTAATCCACTATAATTTACACTTTCTATCAGTTTGCTGTTAATATTTCCCGCACTTACAAAGCAAGCGGGATAAACAACAGTCTGAATTCAAAAGAATATTGAGGAAGTTAGCAAACACAGAACATCTGTATCACTCATCCTAACGCTAATAATTATATATATTGTTGAATTACATGACGGCAGCGGGTGTACATACTGATTGCATTAGAAGTTGTTCTCCGCTCTTAACACGATTTGAACAGAAGCAACTGGACACAGCAGAAAGCTGTTTTGGTAATGCACAAACACATTCAGCTCCCCGTCAGATCATACTGCCTATATTGTGGAGACAGACCCGCGGATCCTAAACTCCGCCGACTGTGTCAGGTGCGCTTGATTCTCCTCCGGCGTACACCTCCACTAGTAAAGGTCAGTTCAAAAACGGTCACCTTTGACCCATTTTATGGTCAAGCGGTCAGTGAAACCATGTCAGGCACTGTGGCATCACCATGCAAAAGAGTAATAAGAGTGTATCTTGCAGTTTGGGGAATTGGAAGTCTTTGGGTGCAGTTACAGAGAAGAGCCTCCAGGGGGAGACATGGTACAATGGACGTTGATGGCAAAATGTCCAGATTTTTGTGTTTTTGAGAGGAAAATTATCAATTTTCCGTGAAGCGGTCAGTGAAACCTTGTCAGGTGCACTCTTCAGGTATTGTAGCATCACCATGCAAGAGATGAGAGCCCGCAGTGAAGTGGCTTCTGAGTTAGTAAGGGAACAAAGGAAGGAAGGAAGGAAGGAAGGGAGGTAGGTAGATAGATAGATAGATAGATAGATAGATAGATAGATAGATAGATAGATACTCTCAGGTGGGGAATCTGACTCCTGGTCCTCAGAATTTAAGAATGGATGGGGCAGTGGTTCATCTAACAACCACAAGGTGTCGCAAAAAACTCCACTTTCCAAAGTTCCAAACAGCATCTCAAAAGGAACATTATGTACAGTGGGGCAAAAAAGTATTTAGTCAGCCACCAATTGTGCACGTTCTCCCACTTAAAAGATGAGAGAGGTCTCCAATTTTCATCATAGGTATACCTCAACTATGAGAGACAAAATGAGAAAAATAAAAATCCAGAAAATCACATTGTCTGATTTTTAAAGAATTTATTTGCAAATTATGGTGGAAAATAAGTATTTGGTCAATAACAAAAGTTCATCTCAATACTTTGTTATATACCCTTTGTTGGCAATGACAGAGGTCAAACGTTTTCTGTAAGTCTTCACAAGGTTTTCACACACTGTTGCTGGTATTTTGGCCCATTCCTCCACGCAGATCTCCTTTAGAGCAGTGATGTTTTGGGGCTGTCACTGGGCAACATGGACTTTCAACTCCCTCCAAAGATTTTCTGTGGGGTTGAGATCTGCAGACTGGCTAGGCCACTCCAGGACCTTGAAGTACTTCTTACGAAGCCACTCCTTCGTTGCCCGGGTGGTGTGTTTGGGATCATTGTCATGCTGAAAGACCCAGCCACGTTTCATCTTCAATGCCCTTGCTGATGGAAGGAGGTTTTCAATCAAAATCTCACGATATATGGCCCCATTCATTCTTTCCTTTACACGGATCAGTCATCCTGGTCCCTTTGCAGAAAAACAGCCTCAAACCATGATGTTTTCACCCCCATGCTTCACAGTAGGTATGGTGTTCTTTGGATGCAACTCAGCATTCTTTCTCCTTTGTTGAGTTTTTACCAAAAAGTTCTATTTTGGACTTCCGGTTATGGCGGCCATGTAGGAAGACGTGTTTCACATTGCTCTGCTTGTCAAACTAAAAATTTAACTAAAACTCTCTCAATTGGAACAAAAACCCATCCCAGCGTTTTGGCGTGGATATGGTAAAGACCAAAGTTGGAAAATCAGGTGGAGGAAAAGGCGACTCGTCAAAACAATCCAAGCTAACGGACTTCCACGCTCAAGGCGAGGCTGGGAAAACTCCAGAGACGATGGCAGAGGATGGAGCCAGTGGCAGAGCGGGAACTGCTGGGGAGGGGACAAGCGTAGTGCTCGCTGCCATCACCTCCATGAGAACAGAGTTTTCGTCTAAATTTGATGGGATTATAGCAGCGATAGAAGGAATGAGAAAGGAAATAAACAATTGTTTGGAGCGAGTATCGCAGGCGGAGCTCCAAATATCAAGCACTGAGGATGACGTCACCAGCCTGCAAATTAAACTGCAAACAATGGAATTAAAATGGAAACGTCTGGAAGATAACGTCCTAGACTTGGAATCCCGCTCACGACGGAATAATTTGAGGCTGGTGGGCCTCCCGGAGGGAGCGGAGGGATGGGACCCATGTTTCTTTTTGGAAAAGTGGATTCCAGAAGCGTTGAACAACGCGGACCTGCAGTCATCGATCGTTTTAGAGAGTGCCCACCGAATCGGCCCACCGAGAGATAATAAGACACCACCGAGGACGCTGATTATGAAGTTCCTCAACTACACAGACAAGATGACGGTCACCAATGCGGCGCGAGCTAAAGGGGAAATTAAATACCAGGATCAACAGGTGCGCTTCTACCCAGATTTGGCTGCAGGAATACAACAATTAAGGAGGCAGTTCGACCCCGCCTGCAAAGAGCTGCGCAACCTCGGGATTTGTCACGGAGTAATTCATCCGGCAAGACTGCTGGTCACATATAAGGGGAGAACCCACACCTTCAGGACTCCTTAAGAGGCGCAGGAGCTCATCAAGCAGATTCAAAAGGAGACTGGTGGGAGCTACGCATGAACATGACAAAAGGAGAACATTTGTCATATCCGGCTCTAGGGAGCCGGGCAATCAGAGCCAGGGACAAGCCAGTGAGTCGAGATGGTTTATTTTGGGTAAGGGATAAGGGATGAGGAGAGCACAGATACTCATGCAGAGGTACACTCACGGGTTGCACAGCGCAGAGGTAAGCAGCTCGTACCGGACGTGGGGGTAACAAGACGTACATACTCACAGCGGGATACAAACACAGGAATGCTGCAAGAGGAGTATAAGCTGACACCAGACGAAGGGGCTTCAGCTTAGCAATGTGTTTATGTCGCAGCCCCGAGTCATCGAGGCTGCTCCTATTTATCCTCATTGGCAGCGCCCCAGCTGATGAAGACTAATTGGCCCCAGCCGTCCATAATGCTGCCAGCTGGGGCCAGCTGAGACGCCGCTCAATGGGAGGCAGGGATGAGGGAAAACATGGGCTCAGTGCCGAGACGGCATCTCAACCCATGGTGACAGAGCCCCTCCCTCAAGGTCGGGCTCCTGAACGACCAGGAACATCCCAGCCCCCCCCCCCCCCCACCTAGGGTGGGAGGAAGGGAGGCGGACCGGAGGGGAAGAAGCCAAGGGAAGGACAACACCAATGGGGCAATGTAGGGTAGCGGGAAAGAAAAACCCAAATACAATACTGACAAAACTGAATAATTAACCCAGGTACAGATGGGGAGAAGAACTGGGTCAACACGCCGGTTACATACTACCCAGAGAGTACCAACCATGCGTGACCCAGAGCAAGAAAAAAAAAAGAACCACCAAAAAGGTACAGGGCAAAAAATGCTGAGTATGGTCAAATAAAGGGAAAACACAATACACAGCACCAATATAAGTACATACACACAGTCACCAAGAAAAGTGACTGGAACAAATGGACAATTACAGAGCATGGTGTTACGGAAAACAAGGCACATGACTCTATAATGAACCAACAGGGCATAAAAAAGAAATACTGAGTGCAGGCAAAGAAAAACCCACACACATGAATATATAAATACCCACAGTCACCTAAAGAAATGAAAGTGACTGGAATGAATGGGCAACTGCAGAGTATGGTCTGAAAGGGAACAAAACATAACTCTACAATGCAAAAACGAGACTAAAAACATGGTACAAAAAATAAAATGCTGGGTACGAGGGAAGGAAAACGCACAGCACTATAAATACACATCCACCAACAGGACAGACATTACACCCAAGTGACCTTAATAACGATAAAAGAAAAAGTGACACCCGAGGTGTATGGCAGGCAGAGTCCAAAAATAGCCGAGATGGCTCCGGAGATCTCCCCGCCCATTGTCCAGCTGGCGAATCAGGGGAAGAAGTGTTCGGACGGCGAACTCTGGACCCAGATCCCAGGAATCCAGTCCACCGGCAGCCGAACCAGGCTGCCCAGAGGGAAACACAGACCAGTGGGGGGAACCAGATCACCGAACCGAAAGTTTTGCGGGTCGGGTCGTCGACCCGCATCACTCAACCACCAGGACCGTTGAGACGGACGAAGGGTCAGAGCGGATCCCGGTGGAAGAGGCTCAGGGGAGAGCCGATGACGAGGGCGGCGGGCCTCAGGGAAACGGCCACCTCCTCACCGGACCTGGACAACACTGGGGCAGCACCCACGTCGGACCCCGATCGGGCCTCAGGCGAACCCACGTTGGACCCCGATTGGGTCTCGGGCGAACCCACGTTGGACACTGCACCAGAACCGACCTCCAACGTTGAACCCGGACCCTCCAGCACCACGAGGAACAGCAACTCCTCGCCGGTGACCCTGGAAGAAGGCTCAGAAGAGAAAACAGAACCGGGATCAGGATCACCGGCAGCGCCAGAACCCGGCGAGACGAGCTCAGACGCAGCGGGCGGCTGCACCCTGCTCGTCTCCCCTGGAGATAGGCTGAAGTGCTCAAAGATAAAAAGAGAGAAAAGAAAGGAGAGCACTCGCCTGATCTCGGGTTCTGACGCCGTCCAGGACTGCGAAGATCCAGGATCCGTCGTCAGGAGGTCGTTGTCAGGCTCCCATCTAGCCGCGTCGGGCCCCGCAGCCAGCACGATGGTCAGCGCAGCTTGAGATCCCTCCAGCTCAGGTAACCCCGCCGACGACCCACTCGGCGTGAAGCCAGAAGAATCTCGTCCCGCTGGACCGAACCGCTCCTCCGTGGAGACCCAGGGACGCTCAGTCGTCAGCGTAGACTCCACGCAGCAGTCAGTCCCCCTCCTCCGTCCGCAATGTAGCTGCGGAACCACAGGCCCTCTCCATATCCCACCACGTTGACCCGGAGCCGGGGACCGCTCGGCGGAGAGAGACACAGAGGATGCGGGATTAGGAATACAGGTTACAGCAGGTGGGGAGAGTTCAGGGAGCTGCGAACCCTGAACTTCTCCTCCAGGGATGTGACAGAGCAAATCATTAAGCAGGTGTGAAAAAACAATGACTTGCCTGCCCCCTGGAGGTTGAGTATCGCCTGCTGTAGTGGAATCTGCTTCTTCCTCTCCCCGCCCGGCGATAACGGAGGACCCCCCGGGAATTCGTCTGAGGGTCGCTCGCGTTGTCTCCAGCAGAGAGCTCACCAGGCCGGGATTCCAGGCACACACAGCGGTCAGGAAGCGCGTCGAGGAGGAGGGGGAAACAGCCGGGGTGAGCCAGCCCGAATGTCCAGGAATGACAGCGGGGGAACGAGGCTCAGGGGACGAGGCTGTAGAATCTCCACACTGATGAGGCGAAGGGATGACAGCTGCGTGGGAGGAACGGTCCTGACGATGACCCAGAACTGGATCCGGACGAGGTTCGTGCAGAGGTGACTCGGCGATGTGATGACGACTACTCCCAGGGAACGAAGCGAGGGGGAGACCCAGGATTCGCCGCTCCAGATCGGAGATCGAGACGAGGGAGGCGTCGAGCACGGGAAAGCTTCGTAGCCCTGAAGTCCTCACCATCAATCTCACTGCCGCCGCCACATGCCTGAAGGTGGTGACAGGAAACACAGTAGAGCTCGCGACAGCCACTCGACCCCGGACATAACTGCTGTCAGCTGCGGCTCCTTGAAGGGAATCCCGAGTGACGTGACGCAGGTCGGGGGAAGTCCTCTGGTTGGCGCGAACTCCCGGACTGGAATAGCGGCAGGAACGGGACTCCGAAGCGGGGAAAGACGTCGCCCACTTCGACTCCCTGCCGGGATTTCCATCCACCCCGTGGAGCTTCTCTTGCTGTGTACCTGCAGCGTCTATCCTGGCACTGTCCTCCAGATGGTACAGAGAGTGAGGGTGACAGTCCAGGAGTTCCTCAGCACGGCCCGGATGCCAGCGTCTCGCGTTGGAGGCGTCGTGCAGGGTGAAGAACGTCCCGTCGACAGCCTCCGAGATGGACCTCAGCTCGTCGCCCTGGCGCCGGAAGTGACTCCTGGGAAACGGCATGCTAGCAGCGCTGACACCCGGACAGAAAGGTACATTTCCACAGCGACTCACGGCCGCCGGCAACTCTTCTGGCTGCGACATACTGTCATATCCGGCTCTAGGGAGCCGGGCAATCAGAGCCAGGGACAAGCCAGTGAGTCGAGATGGTTTATTTTGGGTAAGGGATAAGGGATGAGGAGAGCACAGATACTCATGCAGAGGTACACTCACGGGTTGCACAGCGCAGAGGTAAGCAGCTCGTACCGGACGTGGGGGTAACAAGACGTACATACTCACAGCGGGATACAAACACAGGAATGCTGCAAGAGGAGTATAAGCTGACACCAGACGAAGGGGCTTCAGCTTAGCAATGTGTTTATGTCGCAGCCCCGAGTCATCGAGGCTGCTCCTATTTATCCTCATTGGCAGCGCCCCAGCTGATGAAGACTAATTGGCCCCAGCCGTCCATAATGCTGCCAGCTGGGGCCAGCTGAGACGCCGCTCAATGGGAGGCAGGGATGAGGGAAAACATGGGCTCAGTGCCGAGACGGCATCTCAACCCATGGTGACAACATTTAAGCGTATGTACAGACATCTGATTGATCTGAAACATATAATAAGTCTACAAAGTACAGACTGTATTTAAAAAAAAAAAAGCTATGATGTACAAAGTTGCTATTGTGGCGGTTCGGTTTACCCCCACAACAGATAAGGACACTCAGCCCTCTTGTCTGTTTTTCCGCTGCACTACTGAGATGCAATGTGCCATTCATGTATTTGTGATGCAAACATGCATGTATTGTGATGTAATGCGCCATTCTGTATAGTGTTCATGCGTCTTGTCCTTACTGTGCTTTTAGCAAATAGCAGAACAGTGTAATGTGTATTAATGTCTACAGGCAGACACATTTCGTCTGGCGTACCTCTGTGATGTTAATGATTGCCTTTCATCCATTGTACTCATGTGTCCTGTCCTCACTGTGACCTAGGGACTGAGAACAATATGTCTCTCAAATGCAAATGTCTTATGCCTGTTCTGTTATCTCTTTGATCGTACTAACTGTTGGGGTATGTTCCTTTGATGTATTGTTATGGTCAAGTATATAAGCTGCAACTCTGTAACGCAAACTCTGATCCTGCAACTGGCAGACACACACGTGTCCCCTCTCCTTCTCTGAGAGCCGTGGGCTCGCTCTCGGCGCTCATGCACGGCGCCGGGAGCGGAGCTGGTGACGGCGGTATGATTAATAAAACCTGCTTAAAACCACAGCATCGCTGCTTATTTTTATATGCCGCCGCACTGGTGACCCCTTGAACACGCACACGTTTTGTGCGAAAGCAACCTTCTGAGCTGCACTGGTGACCCGTTCTTCAGGATGAGATCTGCACGTCTGAGATCTGCTCATCCACGCTGGACCGGCCGCGCCCGCAGTTCCTTCACAAGAGAGCGCGAGCACCTCGTCCCTTCTCCACGACGGCGTCCTCCAGGGCCGGCGGAGAACGCAACACGCGGACCTGAACGCACCACAGCCGAGCGGTGCCCAAGATCGTCTATTCCCTCCCACCGCTCCAACGCATCTGCACGAGCCGAGGGACAAAAGATCGTCTATTTCCTCTCACCGCTCCAACGCACCATGGCCAATCTACAGCCACAGCTCAACCTGGAGTTTATCGGCGCCGTCTGCGCCGATCTCCACCAAGTTTCTGCACCCTGACTCGCCACTCCAGCGGCCCACCCACGCACTGAACCCCCGCGCACGCATCGGGGAGTTACGAGGACGGCGCATCACGCACGGGACAAGTAACGGCTCCAGAGAGCGCCATCGTCCTCCACCGCTGCTCACAGAACCTTCAGGGCTGCCCGTTCACTTGAAGCAAGCACGCAGCCCGCCACTGGATTTTTTAATGGTCTTAGCCACGGCACAAAGGGATTTCAGCCGTCAGCTGTTCCCGGGGGCTTTGGGGTTGCTTCGGCACCTAAAGCCAACACGCCAGTCCCTCTGCTTTGTTTACTTTTTTTTCTTACAGCCGCTCCTGCTTTTCTTCATGGCCACGAGAGGAGTCAGAGACTAATTTTTCTTCTTGTGATCTCCGCACGTGCAACGGGACAGCCCCTCGTCGTCGCGGAGCAGCAAGCAATTTTTGCGCGGCTCAGGACGATTTTACAGCTCCTGCCAGCACTTACTACCCCTCCCCTCCCTCCCCCTCCGCCTGCAGCGAGCTTCTCCCACAGCTCGCTCACACAGATGGATTATCGAGGTCTCGGCCCCCTGCCGCGCCCTCTGGGGGGGAGCGTGTGGCGGTTCAGTTTACCCCCACAACAGATAAGGACACTCAGCCCTCTTGTCTCTGTTTTTCCGCTGCACTACTGAGATGCAATGTGCCATTCATGTATTTGTGATGCAAACATGCATGTATTGTGATGTAATGCGCCATTCTGTATAGTGTTCATGCGTCTTGTCCTTACTGTGCTTTTAGCAAATAGCAGAACAGTGTAATGTGTATTAATGTCTACAGGCAGACGCATTTCGTCTGGCGTACCTCTGTGATGTTAATGATTGCCTTTCATCCATTGTACTCATGTGTCCTGTCCTCACTGTGACCTAGGGACTGAGAACAATATGTCTCTCAAATGCAAATGTCTTATGCCTGTTCTGTTATCTCTTTGATCGTACTAACTGTTGGGGTATGTTCCTTTGATGTATTGTTATGGTCAAGTATATAAGCTGCAACTCTGTAACGCAAACTCTGATCCTGCAACTGGTAGACACACACGTGTCCCCTCTCCTTCTCTGAGAGCCGTGGGCTCGCTCTCGGCGCTCATGCACGGCGCCGGGAGCGGAGCTCGTGACGGCGGTATGATTAATAAAACCTGCTTAAAACCACAGCATCGCTGCTTATTTTTGTATGCCGCCGCACTATAAAACTTTGAAGTTATGTTGAAAAAACTACAGAAGAGAGTTAATGTCATAAAAATAGTAGAGTCAGGGTGATTGAGAGGAGAAAGAGAGAGTGGTTTGACTGATCCTCACAGGTGTGGAACAGTCACTAGCTATAACGGGAGACGGAATTTTTTTGATTTTGGGGGGATTACCACAAATGTGGGGAAAGGGAATTTGTTTTTGTTTAGTTTGTAGGATGAATGTTCCATCATCCATGTTTTTGCTTCTCTGTAAGAGTATGCTCATATTGCAAGGTAATCTCAAACTCCTTATTGATCATAGATCAAAGCGTTAATCTTAATTTAACTTCATGGAATTGCAGAGGTCTACAAAATCTAAAAAAACTTAAACAAGTTATGAATAAAATAAAAGACATAGATTCAAAAATTGTTTTTTTTTTTTACAAGAAACTCATCTAATAGAGGAGGATGTAAAAAGAATTAGGAGAAGATGGCAAGGTGACGTGTTCACCTCATCATTTTCATCCCGAGCCAGGGGAGTTATGACTCTCATACACAAAACAGTCCCATTTCAAGTGAAAAATGTAACTGGAGACAAATTTGGAAGATATCTAATCATCCAAGGATCTTTGTTATTAGAAAATATAAATCTGGTGAACTTATACGGCCCCAATATTGATGATCAAAACTTCTTTGTTAATTTATTCCTTACTTTATCATCACTTACAGGGCAACATATAATAGCAGGGGATTTTAATTGTACATTGAATCCCAGTATAGATAGATCAACAGGACTGGACTGTACGCACAATGGATGTAGGATGACTATTAATCATTTTATGAAAGAAATGAGATTGCTAGATATATGGAGAGAAATGAAACCACAAGTCAAAGCCTATTCTTGTTATTCTAATACCTATAAGACATTCTCACGTATAGACTACTTTTTGATCTCTACAGAATTAAGGTCCAAGATTCAAAACAGTTTCTATGATAACAATGTGATCTCTGATCATGCACCCTGCTGTCTAATATATGTAGATAAGAAATTGACAAAGGATCCAGGTAGGTGGCATTTTCAGCATAAATGGCTTCAGGATGAGGAATTTGTTAAGTACATAGAAAAACAGATAGATGAGTTCTTTGATATTAATACTACACAAACAACGGCATGTATAAAGTGGGAGGCTTTCAAAGCTTTTATTAGGGGGCATATTATTAGTTATACAGGTTCAAAATCTAAGAAGACTCGAGAGGAGAGAGTCCAATTGGAACGTAAAATAAAAATTCTTCAAGAAAAGGTGTATGCAGGAAGTAACCCACAGTTAGAGAATGAATTACTGATTCTGAGAGCTGAATATGACAAAAAATCAGCGAATAGAGCTGCCTCGAGTCTTCTAAGATTGAAGCAAATTTTTTATGAACAAGGTGAAAAATCAGGAAAACTATTGGCATGGCAGATTAAACAATTACAATTTAAAACACCAATTACCAGTATTATAAGTAACGGACAGGTAGTTATAGATCCTTTAGAAATTAATAGGGCCTTTACAGATTATCATGAAAAACTATATGATACAAAAAATGAAACTGACTTAACAAAACTAAATGGGTTTTTGGGTGGATTATCTATACCGTGTATTCCAAATGAAAACAGGGAGATACTGGAGTCTAAAATTAGTCAAGAAGAAGTTGGGCAAGCCATTGATAATATGAAATCAGGAAAAAGAGCAGGACCAGATGGTCTTCCAGTGGACCTCTATAAAAAATTTAAGAATAAATTAATAAAACCACTTTTGGAAATGGTTTTAGAAGCATTTCAAAATGGTAATTTACCACCATACATGAATAATGCCTTAATTATACTGTTGCCAAAACCAGGTAAACCCCCTAATAAATGTGAAAACATGAGACCAATAAGCCTATTAAATGCTGATCTTAAAATAATCTGTAAAATTTTAGCAAAATGACTACAAGAAATATTACCAAATATTATTAACCGAGATCAGAATGGCTTTATAATGGGAAGACAAGGCTTCCATAATGTAAGAAGACTATTTAATATTATTTATTCCAATAAAGAAGCACCGGATACAGCTCTCCTATCATTGGACGCCGAAAAGGCATTTGATAGGGTCGAATGGCCCTATCTTTTTGAAGGTCCTACAAAGGTTTGGACTTGGAAATAATTTCATAAAATGGGTCCAGATAATACACAATAATGCTACAGCAGAAATCCTAACAAACAGCAATATCTCAAAATCAATAAAAATCAATAGAGGATGTCGACAAGGCTGTCCACTTTCACCTTTACTGTTTACTATGGCAATTGAACCTTTGGCAATGGCAGTACGTTTACATTCACAAATATATGGAATTAAAGTAGGACCAACAGAACATAAAATCTCCCTGTATGCCGATGACATTTTTTTTTTTTATGTCGAATTTTAAAAAATCAATTCCGACCTTGTTAAATTTAATAAAGAACTTTGGGGAAATATCAGGATATAAAATAAATAAAACAAAATCTTCAATATTAATGCTAAATGAGACCCAGAGAAATCACCCAGCTCCTGAGGTAAATCAATTCAATGTTGCAAATCAGTTTAAATATTTAGGAATTCAAATTTTGCCTAAGCTAGAATCAGTCGCCAGTGCCAACTATGAAGCCTTAATGACAGATATTAATGAGTTACTTCAGAGATGGATGTCACTACCAATGTCGATGATCGGGAGAATTAATATACTTAAAAGTAATATCTTACCAAAAATACTTTATTTCAAAACATTCCTTTACCACCACCTTCAGATCTATTCTCAAGAATTAAAAAAAAGTTAGTGGAATTTATATGGAACAATAGGAAGGCTAGATTACGTTTGTCCTTACTATATTTACCATTTGATCGTGGAGGTCTGAAATGTCCAAACTTTATGTTGTATTACTGGTCAGCACAACTGAGGTCTATGACATATTATTTTTCATCAAATGATCTTCCTCACTGGACTGAAATGGAATCATACAATTTACCTTTACCTCTTCCCTTATTCATATACTCAGACTCGGCTAAAAATTACAGAAACAAGTTAAAAATCCAATTGTAAAGCACATGATCAAAATATGGTGTGAAACCAAAAAATATTTAAAAGAACCACACTTACTGTCACAATTTAGCCCAATATGGGGTAATCAATATTTTACACCAGGGAGAGCGGATGCTGTATTTAAAGTATGGAGTTTAAAAGGGATTCAAAAGATTCAAGACTTATATTTGTCACGTTCAGATAACATAATATCTTTTGAAGAACTGAGTTTTAAATTCAATCTTAATAGAACACATTTTTTTTAAAATATCTTCAGCTTAGAAATTTTATTTGATCAAATCAAAATAATGCTCTCACCCAACCTACTTATTCATCCTTGGAAAAAATTTTGACGAAAGATAGTAAAAGAAAGGGTATTATTTCAGAGTTTTATAACTCATTGACACTATTCTCAAGTGAAAACTCACAGAAAAGACTGAATTATTGGAAAGAAGATCTGCAAATTGAAGTTTCAGAGGAACAATGGGAAATGGCTTGTGCAGAAGCTCAAACCAAATCAATAAATGTACGTCTTAAACTGATACATTTTAAATGGTTAATGCGGATGTATGTTACACCAGTGGAGTTAAATAGATATAACAAAAACATACCAGGACTTCCGGTCTGGACGCCATGGCGACTGCAGCTTAACACTGAAGCTCTCAGACCCAATCCAAGATAACACCTTGAAAAGCAAACTTAACGGATTTTTGGAGGAGTGAAAATCAAAAGACAAAATCATCATGTCTAAAGGAAAACAGAAGAAACTGAAATTCTCCAGGCCAGGACATGTATCGGCCGGAGAATCTGAACTGGAAGATCTCCGTTCAGAAGACGAGGAACTGGTGGTAGCTAACAAAAAGGTTAGCCTGAAATCGCTATTTTAAGAGCTACGACGATTTCGCCGAGAGGTTACGGCCAAATTTCGGGAATTCAGAGAAGAATTGAAAAGGACAAACAGCAGAGTGGACCAGGCCGAGAACCGAATCTTGGAAACAGAGGAACGAATAAAAGTGCTCGAAGATTCTGTGCTGGACCTACGCAAAAGACAAGCATCTATAGAGGCTAAGCTAGCCAACCAAGAAGGAAGACAGAGAAGAGACAATATAAGAATTCATGGTCTGATAGAAGGAGCCGAAAACGGTTTTAACTCAATGGCAGAATGCGTGGAATCTTTACTAAGAGAGAAATTGGATATTCCACAAACCACCGACTTAAACATAGAAAAGGCACATCGTTCATTAGCCGCTAGGCCAGCGGCGGAAGCGCCCCCACGTTCGGTGTTGGTAAGATTTTCCAATTTCAAAATAAAACAAGAGGTTGTCAGACTGGCTTGGCAGAAAAAAGGATTTATGCACCAGGAGAGAAAAGTCTTCGTGGAACACGATTACGCCCCGGAGGTTCTTAAAAAGCGCAGGGAATACAATGACGTGAAAAAGGTGTTAAGAGAGAAGAAACTGCGCTTTCAGACGCCATTTCCTGCTAAGTTAAGGGTCTTCTACGGCGAAGAAACATGTCTCTATAATTCGGCGGAAGAAGCAACAGCTGACATGGCGAGAAGAGGGCTCCCGGTAACGGTATTTAAACCCGCAGCAGACCCGAGTGAGAAGATGGACGCAAACATGGACAACACAAAGACCTTCAAAATCCACGGGCCAGCAGCGGGAAACCCAGTGCCAGAGCGTCGCGGATAAACTGTCCATTTTCAGGTTGGAATAGTGACCTTTTTTTTTTTTTTTTTTTTCTTGAATCAATCTGCACATCCAACCCCCCTCATACAAGGTAACAAACATTAAAGGAGATGCGTATTCAGCATGTGGTAAAACATTTCATGGAACAGTCATAATATCTGAAACAAATAAGTCTTTTTAATTAAAAAAAAAACTTGTTAAAATAGAAATGTGACAATAATCCACATGTTCTCCTCACACTAACAAATACTGTTTTTGCGTGAATGTTTGATGTGATGGGGGTGGGAGGGTGCACACAATTTCACAGGGTATAGGCATAAAAGGAAAAAAAAAAATCATTACAAGTTCGGATTGGGTTCTGAAACTCACGTTAAAAGCATGGGACAACTTACAGGGGTAAGAGAGGGCCCTCAACACGTAACAGAGTTTGAGGAATTCCCCTCAGAGCCTACACTCCATCAAGGCTCTTCCAGGGTCTTTAAAAAGACCTCAGCTCAGGAAGTTCTTTTGACAGCTTTTTGTTTTAAAGTTTTATACACTATGTTCTTAATGTTTTTCTTGTTTTTAATGTTCTTTCAGTTTCTGAGTAGCACAAAAGAGGGCCACCACACAGTTATACTAAACAAAACAACACAATGGAGAAACAGGGTGTAACCAAAATAATTTCATATAATGTAAAAGGAATCCTGAATCCAGTTAAAAGATCCAAGATTCTAGGCAAAATGAAAAAAGACAAAGCAGGAATAATATTTTTACAAGAAACCCACCTAACAGACGTGGAACACAATAAACTCAGCAGACAAAGGTTTAAAATGATCTCTTCATCTTCATATAAGTCAGGGAGGGGGAGGGGAGTAGCGACATTGATATCAACCAAAATTACATTTGAAAAAAAATCAGAACACAAAGATAAAGAAGGGAGATACAGTTTGGTAACTGGACGGCTAGAGGGAGAAGATATCACCCTGCTGAATGTGTATGCTCCCCCAGGGGCTAACTGGAAATTTTATAAAAATATATTTGACCTAATGATAACTAAAGCTCAAGGTTTAGTGATATGTGGTGGGGACATCAGTCTTAGACTGAATCCATACTGGGATGCTTCTGGCAATTCTCCACATCAATATAACACCCAAAGCAGGAAGACTCGGATGCTACTAAAAGAAATGGGAATCTGTGATGTGTGGAGGGAACTCAACCCCAATGTAAAAGACTATACATTTTACTCAACTCCACATTCATCTTACTCAAGGATTGACTATTTTTTTATGTTTAATAGAGACATTGGAAGAGTAGAAACATGTAAAATAGGACTGATGGATCTCTCTGACCACAGTCCGATCTACATGGACTTAAATATCCAAAAATACACAAATAATACATTTTCTTGGAGGTTAAATTCAAATGTCCTGAAAGGACCATTGAAAGATGAATTGGAATCAGATATTCTCAGATATTTGGAAGAAAACGATAATGGAGAAGTATCCCCTTTAATACTGCGGGATGCATGCAAAGCTGTAATAAGAGGAAAGATTATTGCAAAACTGGCAACCCAAAAGAAACTAAGACAAGAAAAACTATCCACATTAGAGTCAGAACTTAGGAACCTAGAAAAAGAACACAAAGGCAACACTCATTCTACTGACTCGCTCAAGATTAAGGAAATTAAAAACCAAATAAATGAGAGCTACACAATAGAAATCCAGAAGAAACTTACATTTTTGAAACAAAAATACTATGAAGCAGGCAGTAAATCGGCAAAATTGCTAGCCTATAAATTGAGGAAACATCAAACAGAAAGAGCAATCTACAAAATCAGAGACCCAGTATCAAAGGAAATAAAATTCAGAATTCAGGATATTCTTAAAAGCTTCCAGAATTACTCTAAGAACTTATACTCCCACAAAAAACATAAAAACGCATCCGAGGCATTCCTAAACACATTAAACCTTCCCCAACTTACGGAGTCACAAAATAAAACACTACTGTCAGAAATACATCCTAAAGAATTGGAAAAAGCAATTATGAAACTTAAAGCTAACAAATCCCCAGGAGCTGATGGCTATACAGCAGAGTGGTACAAAACCTTTAAACAGCAACTATCTCCTCTCCTCCTGAAAACATTTAATTATGTCCTCCACACAGGGGAAATCCCCCCTCCTGGAGAGAAGGGGTCATTGCAGTTATACCTAAACCTGAAAAGGATAAACTAGAGTGCTCCAACTACAGACCAATCAGTGTACTAAATCAGGACTATAAGCTTTTTACCATTATCCTTGCCAAAAGGTTAGAAAATATACTGACAGACCTAATTCATTTAGACCAAACAGGTTTTATAAGACAAAGACAGACACAAGACAACATTCGACGCACTTTACACATAATTCATCATATAAAAAAATATAACTAAAATGCAGTCATATTGGGATTAGATGCTGAAAAAGCATTCGATCCGGTTGACTGGTCTTTTCTATATAGAATCTTATCCAGTTTCAATTTTCATAACAACTTCATTAGAACTATACAGGCATTATATAAAAAACCAACAGCTAAAATAAGGATTAACGGTAATTTATCATCATCTTTTGAACTGGAAAGAGGATGTCGTCAGGGCTGCCCCCTGTCTCCACTGCTCTTTGCAATCTTCATAGAACCTCTGAGCCAATGGATAAGACAAAATCAAAAAATTCAAGGTACTACACTTGGTCAGAAGGAACATAAAATAGCACTCTTTGCTGATGACATTTTAATATACCTAGGGCAGCCGGACACTTCTTTACCAGAACTAACCTCAGTTTTTTCAGAGTATGGAGATTTATCGGGGTACAAATTAAACATGCATAAAACCCAAATTTTAACATTCAACTATGACCCAAATCATTATTCACTAAGCAAACTCAAAACTAACTGGGAGTCGGAATCTATGAAATATCTGGGGGTCAATATCCCGAAACAACTCAACAAAATTATATCACTAAACTATGATCCACTGGTGACAAAAATAAAATCTGACCTAGCAAGATGGAATATGATACCATTCTTGGGTACTGCACAAAGAATTGAAGCAGTCAAAATGAATATACTTTCACGTCTTCTATACCTTTTCCAAACAATACCGGTAGAACCTCTCAAAAAACCATGGCAGGAGCTGGACAGAAGGATCTCAAGATTCATATGGCAGGGCAAGAGACCTAGAATCAGATATAGAACCCTACAGCTAAACAAAGACAAAGGTGGGCTCGCGCTGCCAAATATCAGGGATTACTTTAAAGCTGCACAAATTAAAACTTTAGTAGAGATATGTAACCCAGTCTACACTGCACAATGGAAGGAGATCGAATGCCAAATAACAAGTGACATCCCCCTACAGGCGATAATAGGGAACAATGCCTTACCTAAGCTTTTGAATAACACTAACCCGTGGATAGAGACCCCGCTAAAAATTTGGTTTAAGATAGTCAGAGAGAATCAAACTAAAGAGCCCTATCGACTTCTGCAATGGATTGCCTATGATCAAGACTTTACTCCTAATAAAACAGACACCAGACTTAAAAAGTGGAAGGAGAAAGGGCTGATAAAATATTACGATTTTTTTAAAGGGCAAATCTTAAGAAGTTTTGAAGATTTGAAAAAACAAGGCCTAATAAAGCAAGACCTTTACAGGTTCTTTCAGCTTAGACACCACATAAACAATATACTTAAAAAGGAGGATTTGGAAAGGGCCCAGTCAGGTGTTCTGAAGGTCTTCTTAATGGCATATAAAGGGATCCCAGGGATCAGATACATTTCTAAAATATACCAAGGTCTTCAAGACTTAAAAGGAGACAACACATCTTATATAAAAGAGAGATGGGAAAAAGAGGGGAATTTCACTTTACAACTGGAAATATGGGAAAAGCTAAATAAACAGCAATGGAAAAGTACCTCATCCCTGCAGTGGAGAGAATTTGGATGGAAAAACTTGGTAAGATTTTTCAGAACACCTGCACAAAACAAATTTACCCATAAGGGATTGAACTGTTGGCACTTGTGTGGTGAAAAGACTGCAAATCATTTTCATGTGTTTTGGTCATGCCCAGTTATCCACCAATACTGGACCAATGTACAGACAATATTGGGGAAAATATTCAAAATAACAGTTCCCTTTTCTTTTGTAACTTTGTATTTGGGTTTACTACCGGACTCACTGGAAAGACGAGGAGAAAAATACTTATTCAATGTTTTAATATTGGCAAGCAAAAAAGCTCTAACTAAAAAATGGATGTTGAAGGACTGTCCTACACCTGAAGATTGGATTAACGTGATCCAAGACATTTACTCGATGGAAAAGTTGACATTCGCACTGAGACAGGACATGGATGGGTTCATGAACTTTTGGCAACCCTGGATCGCATATGTGTCTTCCATTAGATCTAATCTTTGACAAATACCATTTCAATAATGGTTCCGCTCTTTGTTCCAAAGCTACTCAGATGCTCTTTTACCTTTATTTACTTACTTTTTCTTTTTGTTTGTTTTTTGCTGGTTTGTTTTTTTTTTTTCTCTTTAATTTCACTTTTTCTTTCACTTTAAAAAAAAAAAAAAGAGGGGTGTTGTAAGAATTATTCTTCCAATGTTGTCAGATATCAGAAAATAAGGGAACATGTGATGAAAATGTAAACAATGCATTGCTGTAACGACCTGTATACCCTTTACAAAAACTTAAATAAAAAAAAAAATAATAAAATTTGAATATCATGAGAAAAAAAAAAAAAAAAAAAAAAAAACATACCAGATACATGCACAAAATGCATGGAAAGTAAAGGAACCCTATTTCACTGTTTATGGGAATGTAGAAAAATCACAATGTTTTGGGAAGAGGTGAGGGTAACAATTGAAAAAATAATTTCAAAACAATTCACACTGAACCCTAAACTGTTTTTGTTGGGTCTGTATCCAGAAAAACATAACTTTAATAAGAGTGAAAGAACATTCATAGACCTCGGTTTGCTTAATGCTAAAAAATGTATTGCACTACTGTGGAAAAACACTCATAGACCAGATGTGACTCAGTGGTTAAGACAGATGTTAACAAACCTTCCACTAGAAAGAATAACATATATACTGAAATCAAAGGAAAATGTGTTTGAGAATATAAGGAGACCTTTCACTGATTATGTAAAGAAATTAAACATAACTTCTGAAGAAGAAGGTGAATGATATGTGTGGACCTTGCAAATTCCAAACTGGTGAATGTATATTATGTATATTTATGTAATAGATTACCTAGACTAAACAGAGCAGCACTGTTGTTGACTTGCTTTTGTTAATGGTTGTTGTTGTTTTTAGTACATTTTTTGTGTTTTTTTTTATTTTTAAATTACTTTAGTGTTAGTGTTTGACTGTTTGTGTCACGTTTGTAAAAAAAAGTTCAATAAAAAATTTTGTGGGGAAAAAAAAAAGTTCTATTTTGGTTTCATCTGACCATATGACATTCTCCCAATTTCTGGATCATCCAAATGCTCTCTAGCAAACTTCAGATGGGCCTGGACATGTACTGGCTTAAGCAGGGGGACACGTCTGGCACTGCAGGATTTGAGTCCCTGGCGGCGTAGTGTGTTACTGATGGTAGCCTTTGTTACTTTGGTCCCAGCTCTCTGCAGGTCATTCACTAGGTCCCCCCGTGTGATTGTGGGATTTTTGCTCACCGTTCTCGTGATCATTTTGACCCCATGGGGTGAGATCTTGCGTGGAGCCCCAGATCGAGGGAGATTATCAGTGGTCTTGTATGTCTTCCACTTTCTAATAATTGCTCCCACAGTTGATTTCTTCAAACCAAGCTGCTTACCTATTGCAGATTCAGTCTTCTACAACTTTGTTTCTGGTGTTCTTTGACAGCTCTTTGGTCTTGGCCATAGTGGAGTTTGGAGTCTGACTGTTTGAGGTTGTGGACAGGTGTCTTTTATACTGATAACGAGTTCAAACAGGTGCCATTAATACAGGTAACGAGTGGAGGACAGAGGAGCCTCTTAAAGAAGAAGTTACAGGTCTGTGACAGCCAGAAATCTTGCTTGTTTGTAGGTGACCAAATACTTATTTTCCACCATAATTTGCAAATAAATTCTTTAAAAATCAGACAATGTGATTTTCTGGATTTTTTTTTCTCATTTTGTCTCTCATAGTTGAGGTATACCTATGATGAAAACTGAAGACCTCTCTCATCTTTTAAGTGGGAGAACTTGCACAATTGGTGGCTGACTAAATACTTTTTTGCCCCACTGTAATTCTGACAATTATCAATTTAAAATACTACTGCAGTCAAAATTCAAAACAGTTTAAAGAGTTGTCCCTCCACCTCTCCTGGCTGGAGTCACATAGGTTGCCAAGTTGATGACAGGAAAACAGCAGAGAGCTCACACTGGCAAGAAAAAATGACTTCTACACAGTTGTTTTTTTCTTAGGCTGAGTAGAAATTATCTCTGGTCTTGTTCTCTGTCTCATCACCATGTCTGCAGTACACTGTGTTTTCTCCCAAAGAAGTTTTCCCATCTCTTATCTGGCACTGCAGGTGGAAATGTAATTGACTCTGGTCTAGGAAGTAGTCTAGCCAACACTTAAAAAAAAAAAAAAAAAACTTTTCCAGGATGGTTTTTGGAATTTTGCAATAGAAATATGTGGAATATTTTTAGATAAGTCAGTTTTTCAGCTTCTTCGTCGGCCTCTGTCGGTCTATGATGACCATGGAAGAGAATCTTAAACGTCTACTCTGCTGGAACAGCACCGCCTGTGGCTGAACAGGCCCATGCGCGAATGGCAGTCCCTGTCACACAGGTCGCACTTGTGGGTGGTCTCCGTGCTGCTGGGTCTGTGGCGGTTCTTCCTGCGGGTCCTTTTTTCATCTGCTGCAGCAGTCAGTCTCTCTTCACCCGCCTTGAGCTGTCTGGTCAGGGTGCCTCTCCATTTGGAGCGGTCCGTTTCAAGGTCCTCCCAGTGCTCTGTGTTGATCTCCAGGGCCTTCATGTCTCTCTTGCAGACGTCTCTAAAGCGCAGCTGTGGGCGGCCAACGTCTCTCCTGCCAGTCGCCAGTTCTCCGTAGAGGACGTCTTTGGGGATTCTACCATCCTCCATACGGTGAACGTGACCTAGCCAGCGGAGCCTGCGCTGCCTGAGTAGAGTGAACATGGAGGGAAGGCCGGCACGGGACAGAACTTCTGTGTTGGGCACTTTGTCCTGCCAGGATATGTCCAGGATGTGGCGAATGCAGCGCAAGTGGAAGGAGTTCAGTCTCTTTTCCTGCCGGGCGTATGTTGTCCATGTCTCACTCCCATAGAGCAGTGTGCTGATAACGCAGGCGTTGTACACTGCCATCTTCGTCTTGACAGAGAGTTTGGGATTCTCCCACACTTGTGTGGTGAGGCGAGCGAGTGTGAAGGCTGATTTTCCAATCCTCTTATCGATCTCTGTATCAAGGGAGAGGTTGTTGCTGATCGTGGACCCCAGGTACGTGAACTGATTCACGACCTCCAGCTTGTAGTCGTCGATGGTGATGGTTGGTGGTGCTTCCGTGCCTTGCGCCAAGATGTTAGTCTTCTTCAGGCTGATGGTAAGCCCGAAGTCCTTGCATGCCTGGGAGAAGCGGTCCATCAGGGTCTGAAGCTCCTGCTGTGTGTGGGTTGCGACTGCAGCGTCGTCTGCGAACAGCATGTCTCTGATTTGAGCCTCGCGTAATTTGGTTCTGGCTTTCAGGCGGGCGAGGTTGAAAAGCCTGCCGTCAGATCTTGTGTGCAGGTAGATTCCCTCTGTTGCTGTGCTGAAGGCATGCCTCAGGAGCATAGCAAAGAAAATCCCAAAGAGGGTTGGCGCAAGTACACAGCCTTGTTTCATGCCGCTGTGTATGTTGAATGGCTCTGAGATGCTGTCGTGCTGCACTATCCCCTGCATGTTGGTGTGAAACGGTTCGATGAGGCTTTGCAACTTTGGTGAGCATCCTATCTTTGGCAGGATCTTGAAAAGGCCCTCTCTGCTGACCAGATCGAACGCTTTGGTGAGGTCGATGAAGGCGACGTACAGGGGCATGTTCTGTTCTCTGCATTTCTCCTGGAGTTGGCGGATGGAGAATATGTCTACCGTCAATCACTCAGCGCGGAAGCCACACTGAGACTCGGGGTAGACACGTTCGGCAAGCTTCTGTAGACGAACGAGAACAACTCGTGCGTAGACTTTACCAACAACGCTGAGAAGGGAGATGCCCCTGTAGTTGGTGCACATCACTTCTCTCCCCTTTGTTTTTGTAGAGGGTGATGATCTTGGCGTCCCTCATGTCCTGTGGTACGACACCTTCCTTCCAGCACTGGCAGAGGACGTCATGCAATGGCAGCAGTAGGGCGGTCTTGCAGTGCTTGATCAGGTCAGGGGGTGTGCCGTCGTTGCCGGGTGCCTTGCCAGCGGCCAAGCTATCAATGGCCTTGCTGAGTTCGTCGATGGTTGGCTCGGCGTCAAGTTCATCCATGGATGGCAGGCAGTCGATGGCATCAAGGGCTGACAGTGTCACGGTGTTCTGTCTGGAGTAGAGGTCGGAGTAGTTTTCCACCCATCTCTCCATCTGCTTGTTCTTTTCTGTGATCATCTCCCCAGTGGAGGATTTGAGGGGGGCCGTCTTGCTCTGAGCCGGACCAAGTGCTTTCTTGATGCCATCGTACATACCACGGATGTTCCCAGTTATGGCAGCGGTTTGAATGTCTTGGCTGAGCTGAGTCCAGTACTCGTTGGCACAGCGCCGAGCAATCTGCTGAACTTTGCTTCTCACAGTCCTGAGAATCTGGAGATTCTTCTCGTTTGGGTACTTCTTGTACTCAGCAAGTGCTGAGCGCTTGGCTTCAATGACGAGGGTCATCTCAGTCAACTTGGCATCAAACCAGTCCTGTGACTTTGTGGTCTTCCTCCCAAAGGTAGCCAAGGCTGTGCGGTGGATGGTGTTTCGCAACTCTTCCTACTTCTGCTTTGCAGATTCTCCTTCTTGTGGTACACCAAGTTCCTTCTCAAAGGTGGAGGCAAACTGCTCAACAAGTTCTGGTTGGGCCATCTTGCTGGTGTCAATCCGTGCCTTTCCAGGCTGTCTAGCATGATGGAATTTCTTCAGCTGCAGCTTGACCTTGCAATACACCAATGAATGGTCTGTGTCGCAATCTGCACTCTGGAACGAACGAGTGATTAGCACGTTCTTCAGTTAGGTGCGCCTGGTCAGGATCAAGTCCAGCTGGTGCCAGTGCTTTGAGCGCGGATGTCGCCAGGAAACCTTGTGTTGGGGCTCGGTCTTGAAGAACAAGTTTGTGATGCACAGACCGTGATATGTGCAGAACTCGAGCAGCCGCTGTCCGTTGTCATTCATTCTGCCCACGCCAAATGGTCCAAGACAGGAGGGCCAGGAGTCATGGTCAGCACCCACTCTGGCACTGAAGTCTCCAAGGAGAATGAGTTGTTCAGAGTTGGGGATGATCCTGACAGTTGTTGCGAGATTCTCGTAGAACTCGTCTTTTGCCTCTGGTGTGGCTGTCAGTGTTGGGGCATACACATTGACGAGGGTGACTGGGCCTTGAGTGGTGTTCAGGCGGAGGGTGAGGAGTCGTGCAGAGCCATTGCTGCCCGGTTCTACGATCTTCAGCAAGGTGTTCTTCACTGCAAAGCCCACTCTGTGTTCCCCGTGTTCGTCACTGCCCTTTCCCTGCCAGTAGAACGTATAGTCCTTCTCTCTCAGTGTGCCTGCGTCAGCCAACCGTGTTTCCTGGAGAGTGGCGATATCCACTTCCAGTCTCTTCAGCTCATTATTGATGATGGCAGTCTTCCTGGTGTTGTTGATGTCCTTGAGGTTAGCAGCGAGTCCTGTCATCATAGTGCGGACGTTCCAAGTTCCCAGTTTTAGAGTTGGTCTCTTTTGTTTTTTTGTCTTGCCTGGTGCGAAGGTTCTCAGCCTGCCGTTCGGACTTCTCCTCATCTCCATCCACCCAATGAGGAAAGCAAGCTGTGGCGGGACAACACCTTATTGGCTGGGGGCTGCCCAGCTTGAGGCGGGCGGTAGCTGTCCAGTGAGATCCGATGATCCCTCCCACCGTCGGGAACAACCCCTGGCGCCGCGCTCTACGCCAATTGAGCAGTGGCTTATAACCGGTAACTGTCATTCCCCGTATTTTGTCTACGCCCAAAGGCGAAGCTGGAGTGTCCTCTCCAGTGATCCGCTGTTCTACCTTCCAGCGTTGGCCGTTGGTAGGATTCAAGCCTGGGCAGGAAGATATGGAGGACAAGATGTTGCCCATGCAGCATGTCCCCCCTCTCCACGTCACTGATGAATCCAAAGGAACAGCAGGGCTGCTACAGTTTGGTACCAGCGCCGTCGCAGGAGCTGCCAGAATGATGTTGAGCACAACAGAGAACTGCCTTAGGGACTCCCGACTCCGGATTTTTCCTCAGGGTTGACTCCCGAAGCCTTTCCCGTGACCGGGTGTGCCGCAAGGCAGCGGAGGTTTGAAATCAGGGTTTACCTTCCCCTAGATGGGCTACCTTCCCAGGTTGACGAGCCACCATCTACCCGAAGCATCTGGTTTTAAGGCGCCAGAGATCCACCCTCGCCCCTTCTCCTATTAGTAAAAGCAGTTCCGCCGGGCTTAGAGACTAAACCACATGGGCAGGCTAGGAGTTGGACTTAGTTGTCAGAGGCTTTTCGAGACGCACGCCATAAGGAGCATTTTATGAGCACTGGGAGCTTAACCCCAGTGCCACTCCTGGCTATGACAACCTTGGAACCTTTTCAGCTTAAATGTTTAATAATCTATGGTGACCCTTGATGGTTATCTATATGGTTTATTACATTCACAGAAACAATGAAAGGTGAAGACAGAGACATGGATATTTTTTTTTCTTTTTTCATTTACACATCTGCTACTAACCTGCTGATTATTGGTAGAGAGAGTGCACAGTTCATCTTATCAGACTCAGAGCCTGACAGCATCACATGAGCAAGAACACCAGAGCCAAACCCAGACTCACACTGGACACGCAGGTTATTCAGGAGAGCAATGCCTGAAAAAGTCACATTATATATGAAGATCATATATGAGCTCTAAAGCTAACTGTTCCAACAAATGTGACCATTATAAATTTGCTTGCAATACATCAATAAAGGACTTACAGGTGCATCTATGACTAAAAAACTATTACTATAACTTCAAGCTTGCAATATATAGTTGTTTAGAAGAAGTTACAAAGTTCATCTTACCGAGTTGTCTAACTTTGGCTTTCACTCTGTCTGTCTGCCTCTCCTCACCCTCTAACTCATCCTCCCTCTGGCAAAGGTGGTGGTGGATCAGTGCGACAGAACCCGTCCGGATGAGCGCCTGCAGACAGTTTGGGTTGCAGCTCAGCCGGCAGAGCATGCGGAAGCACCTGCTGCTGGGGTCCTGGTGCTGTGTGAGGTAGTAAACGAGGCCAGACATGACACCCGAATTGATTAGAGCGGCGCTTGGGTCGGTGTCGTGCGAGAACCGTGACAGCAGCAGCAGGATGGGTGACTCAGGAGTCCAAGGTTCAGGGTGGTAAGGGTGACGGTAGGGAGAGGGGCGGGGCACGGAGGGGGGCATGTCCAGAGTGACTTTTGTGACATTAACGGATGACTGAAGCCGCTGCCTCCTCCTGTGGGGAGATGAGAACTTTGACGGAGACACTGGTGTTTGGGATGTCATAGTGGGTGAGGAGAGGATGGAGGGAGTCGAAGGGGTTTGAGGTGTGAATGCAATAGAGGGTGGAGAATCTGTGACTTTACATGGGGAAGAGGAGGACACAGGAGAAGGCTGAGCTGCTTTTTTAGAAGCAGAAAAGACAGCAGGAGAGGAGGAAGATGAGTTTTTGAGAGAGGTGCTAGAGTTTGGATTTGGGGAGGAGGTCTGAGGTGATGAGGAAGACGATGGTGGGATCTGATGAGTCCCCCACTCCCCCTCAACATGGGAGGAATCCAGCAGGTCCCCCTCAGAGGAGATCAGCCCCTCAGACACCAACCAGGACCTGGAGAGAGCAAAGAAGGTTCACATAAGCAACACAGTAAATGTCCCATTCCAGGGTGTCTATAGGAAGTGACAAGCAAACTTGCAAAAGAATCATCCATCCATCCATCCATGCTGGGATAGGCAAAAGAATCATAAATGAAAAAAAAAAATCTAAATATACCATTTCAAGCTAAACATGTTGATGTTGCTATTTAAAAGTGAGCAATAAAGTTGTGCTCAATATTTGATTCAGTTTAAAAAGTTTTGGCATTTCCACAAACAGCCTCTGAGCTCAGATTTCATGTTCTGACTTTTTTTTGTCAGTCACAGCTTTTTGTGTATTTTTGTTGCCATTTAAAATACTAGTGTATGCCCGTAGGAAGCAAGTATTCCTGTCTGAAACAGGTAGTCCAATCAGGCTTTACAGGCCCAAACGTAGGCTGTGTGTGAAAGTGGAATACAGAGGTGTAGCCTATATGTAGGCAATCACACATGTTAGACTCTTGACAAATATGAAAGGGACTGAACTGAGATTTATTCGACTGTGTGAATATTAATTACAGAATAATTGAAAATGAATGGGACAGCCAATATTAGCCACTGTTCAAGAACCGCTTGTTTATTTTTTTGTCAGACCACTTATTTGTGTGATCTTTTATGAGCTATATTCATAAATATATGTTGCATTTTGGGGAATGGGAATTGTTCAGTCACCATTACAATTTAGTTTATATGTGTAGTTTATAGTCAAATCATCAATAAAGTCATGCAGTACTATAAAAGGACACATTTACAAATATTTGAGACCCATTGTAGTGCATCCTTTTATATTTTAGCAATATTATAAGTACAAAACACTTAACGTTATTATTATTATTTTTTTTTTGTATCTTGTATACTTTATTGATCACCAGACGGAAATTCAAGGGCATCCACGGTACAGCGCCGATCCCTTCACCAGTGTCCCCCCACCCCCACACACAGCAGAATGACCCATTTGGCTGCAAGTTTTGCATCAGTGTTACCCATTTGTCTGTAAATATTTAAATAAAAATGATTTATTCCGTTATTCGGACATTTTTGCATCTTGCTGTCATTTAGTCAAAGCATGTGTCTGCATATAACACGCAGTTGATGTAGTCCTTCCGCTCCACAATGAAGCAGCAGTCGGGACTTTCGTGTACCACTGACCGGGCAGGCTGAGCGTGCCTCCCCCCGAACATTCGTGGAGTGCACGGTGGGACACCAGTGTTGGCCGGTTAACGGGAGTCTCAGCTACTGCCTTACCTGTGTGCCAGTGATGCGACTGTGGCACCACGGGTCCCCAGCAGCACCCCCCCACCACCTCATGTTCTCTATGGCGAATATATCCATTAGACCTATGCAACTTTATGGTATATAGTGGCTCCATACTCGTGGATGTGCGGGTCCCTGGCAGCTCCCCCCCCATGGCGAATACGCAACTTTATGGTATATATTTTGACTGAGCGGCTCCATACTCGTGGATGCACACCCTCGTAACATCAGCAGCAAAGCACTTTTAAAATCTTTGTTTGCAAAGTGTTGTGGTGACTGACAGGTCGTGATGATGTGTTATCCAATCAGCATGGCCGTGATGCGGCATATTCTCCAATGAGTACGAGTCAATCCAAAACCTCGCCCACACTTCTTGAAGCCAGGGAATGAAGACATAGAGCAGTCACACAGCGGTGACTAAACTTTTATTGACAAAATATTCGGGGATGCACACCCTCGAAGCTTCAACAAAGCACGTTTAAAATCTTAGGTCAGTATGATGAACGGTTTGAGAGATATCTGAGGAACACACACACAGACAAACACACAAACAGACAGAGAGATCCTGAATTTATAGATGGATAAGATGTTGCTTTGTTGAGTTTTTTTCTACATATCCTTCGCAAATTGGAAGTGAAATAACTCTTGCATAGCTACAGCAAAATTTGAAATTGAAAACTGCAATGGAAGACAATGGAGTCCTACGGTAAGATGAGGAACTTGTGAGAAAAGCAGACGATTATTGCTCCATTAACTGTTATAAAATATTTATACTAATATTTGATAATTAATTTATGAAAATGACATAGCTCTCTTTCCAGTGGTCTTATTTTGTGAGAAATGATGTTCACACAAAGAAGTATTTGATGCTTTTCTTTGCCACACACAACAGCAAAGTGAATCTCTGGATTACAGGCTCTTGGTCAGATTACAACACATTAATTTGTGGTTATTAAAAATAACTTTCCAGGGTTTCTGCCTTAGTGCTGCAGGATTACATTAGATAACTTAGGGAAAGCATTAGCTTATTAAAAAAGGACTTCTAAGTGAATACCACCAAAATGTCTGTATGCTCGCTGTATATGAGTACCTTTGCTTGATGTGTTTTAACACCAAGTCAGAAATAATTTAAGATAAAACATATGCATTGTTTTTTCCATACCTGAGACTTAAAAAGCTAGATGAACCTTGGTCTCGACCTGCATCCTCTCTCTTGTTTCCTTCAAGTGGAGGAAAGTCAAAAGAATCAAAACAGGAGGAGGGCAGGAGTTCTGTAGAAGTGCTGCTGGAGGAGAAGCTCACGTCCATCTTCTCAGGCTGCTGCTCCTCACCACGGGTGAGGTTGACAAGCCGGGCGACGAGGAGAGGGACCAGTCCCAGCTCCAGCAGCTGCTCGATGGCAGACTCATCAAACACAAAGTCGACACAGGCCAGGATGATGAAGCGGGACAGGGGGTGACTCTGGTGAGAGGACAAAAAGCTGATCAGCACCTCCAGCCCGCCGCCCTCCTTCACCTTGGCCCTGTTCACTGCCTCCTTGCAGCACAAACACAGAGCCTTGATGAAGACTCCAGATTTCAGAGGGTCCCTTTTAACCTCCTCTATGAATTTCTTGATGACTCCCAGTGACCCAACCAGAGGGCGCAGGCAGCCCTGGGAGCACACGTTGGCCAGCGTTTTCAGCGCTAGCTCCTCAAAAGGTTTCCCAGACTCCCCGGATCCCATGATCCCCAGCTGAGCAAGGACACCGGATCGTGACACATCCCGGGCACATTCGGCGCCACAGCCCCGGGTCAGTTCGTGCAGGGTCCTGAGGGCCGCCCGCCTCAACCCTTGGGGATACTCGGGGGCGATGAGAGGTGCAAGGGCTGAAAAGGCACCCTGGGTGAGCAGCGAGAGGCGGTTCGAGGGTGTGTCACAGAGGTAGAGCAGGGCACGAGCAGATGACTGAGCACACTCCAGTTTGGGGCAAGTGTCCTTCGGTGGGGAGGACGTTGGTGAGGAGGCAGAAGGCACAGACATGCAGATCAAGAGGAGAGGAACACCACCTGCATGATGAAAATCATGAAAAAGTTTAGAGGGAACAAACTACAAAATTCTTCCTTTTCACCTTTAATAGATGCTGACATTTTTACACTATTCTTTTTTTTTTTTTATTTAAGTTTTTGTAAAGGGTATACAGGTCGTTACAGCAATGCACTGTTTACATTTTCATCACATGTTCCCTTATTTTCTGATATCTGACAACATTGGAAGAATAATTCTTACAACACCCCTTTTTTTTTTTTTAAAGTGAAAGAAAAAGTGAAATTAAAGAGAAAAAAAAACAAAAACAAAAAACAAAAAAAACAAACAAACCAGCAAAAAAACAAACAAAAAGAAAAAGTAAGTAAATAAAGGTAAAAGAGCATCTGAGTAGCTTTGGAACAAAGAGCGGAACCATTATTGAAATGGTATTTGTCAAAGATTAGATCTAATGGAAGACACATATGCGATCCAGGGTTGCCAAAAGTTCATGAACACATCCATGTCCTGTCTCAGTGCGAATGTCAACTTTTCCATCGAGTAAATGTCTTGGATCACGTTAATCCAATCTTCAGGTGTAGGACAGTCCTTCAACATCCATTTTTTAGTTAGAGCTTTTTTGCTTGCCAAAATTAAAACATTGAATAAGAATTTTTCTCCTCGTCTTTCCAGTGAGTCCGGTAGTAAACCCAAATACAAAGTTACAAAAGAAAAGGAACTGTTATTTTGAATATTTTCCCCAATATTGTCTGTACATTGGTCCAATATTGGTGGATAACTGGGCATGACCAAAACACATGAAAATGATTTGCAGTCTTTTCACCACACAAACGCCAACAGTTCAACCCCTTATGGGTAAATTTGTTTTGTGCAGGTGTTCTGAAAAATCTTACCAAGTTTTTCCATCCAAATTCTCTCCACTGCAGGGATGAGGTACTTTTCCATTGCTGTTTATTTAGCTTTTCCCATATTTCCAGTTGTAAAGTGAAATTCCCCTCTTTTTCCCATCTCTCTTTTATATAAGATGTGTTGTCTCCTTTTAAGTCTTGAAGACCTTGGTATATTTTAGAAATGTATCTGATCCCTGGGATCCCTTTATATGCCATTAAGAAGACCTTCAGAACACCTGACTGGGCCCTTTCCAAAACCTCCTTTTTAAGTATATTGTTTATCTGGTGTCTAAGCTGGAAGAACCTGTAAAGGTCTTGATTTATTAGGCCTTGTTTTTTCAAATCTTCAAAACTTCTTAAGATTTGCCCTTTAAAAAAATCATAATATTTTATCAGCCCTTTCTCCTTCCACTTTTTAAATCTGGTGTCTGTTTTATTAGGAGTAAAGTCCTGATCATAGGCAATCCATTGCAGAAGTCGATAGGGCTCTTTAGTTTGATTCTCTCTGACTATCTTAAACCAAATTTTTAGCGGGGTCTCTATCCACGGGTTAGTGTTATTCAAAAGCTTAGGTAAGGCATTGTTCCCTATTATCGCCTGTAGGGGGATGTCACTTATTTGGCATTCGATCTCCTTCCATTGTGCAGTGTAGACTGGGTTACATATCTCTACTAAAGTTTTAATTTGTGCGGCTTTAAAGTAGTCCCTGATATTTGGCAGCGCGAGCCCACCTTTGTCTTTGTTTAGCTGTAGGGTTCTATATCTGATTCTAGGTCTCTTGCCCTGCCATATGAATCTTGAGATCCTTCTGTCCAGCTCCTGCCATGTTTTTTTGGGAGGTTCTACCGGTATTGTTTGGAAAAGGTATAGAAGACGTGGAAGTATATTCATTTTGACTGCTTCAATTCTTTGTGCAGTACCCAAGAATGGTATCATATTCCATCTTGCTAGGTCAGATTTTATTTTTGTCACCAGTGGATCATAGTTTAGTGATATAATTTTGTTGAGTTGTTTCGGGATATTGACCCCCAGATATTTCATAGATTCCGACTCCCAGTTAGTTTCGAGTTTGCTTAGTGAATAATGATTTGGGTCATAGTTGAATGTTAAAACTTGGGTTTTATGCAAGTTTAATTTGTACCCCGATAAATCTCCATACTCTGAAAAAACTGAGGTTAGTTCTGGAAAAGAAGTGTCCGGCTGCCCTAGGTATATTAAAATGTCATCAGCAAAGAGTGCTATTTTATGTTCCTTCTGACCAAGTGTAATACCTTGAATTTTTTGATTTTGTCTTATCCATTGGCTCAGAGGTTCTATGAAGATTGCAAAGAGCAGTGGAGACAGGGGGCAGCCCTGACAACATCCTCTTTCCAGTTCAAAAGATGATGATAAATTACCGTTAATCCTTATTTTAGCTGTTGGTTTTTTATATAATGCCTGTATAGTTCTAATGAAGTTGTTATGAAAATTGAAACTGGATAAGATTCTATATAGAAAAGACCAGTCAACCGAATCGAATGCTTTTTCAGCATCTAATCCCAATATGACTGCATTTAAGTTATATTTTTTTATATGATGAATTATGTGTAAAGTGCGTCGAATGTTGTCTTGTGTCTGTCTTTGTCTTATAAAACCTGTTTGGTCTAAATGAATTAGGTCTGTCAGTATATTTTCTAACCTTTTGGCAAGGATAATGGTAAAAAGCTTATAGTCCTGATTTAGTACACTGATTGGTCTGTAGTTGGAGCACTCTAGTTTATCCTTTTCAGGTTTAGGTATAACTGCAATGACCCCTTCTCTCCAGGAGGGGGGGGATTTCCCCTGTGTGGAAGACATAATTAAATGTTTTCAGGAGGAGAGGAGATAGTTGCTGTTTAAAGGTTTTGTACCACTCTGCTGTATAGCCATCAGCTCCTGGGGATTTGTTAGCTTTAAGTTTCATAATTGCTTTTTCCAATTCTTTAGGATGTATTTCTGACAGTAGTGTTTTATTTTGTGACTCCGTAAGTTGGGGAAGGTTTAATGTGTTTAGGAATGCCTCGGATGCGTTTTTTTTTTTCCACAATATCTTTATTGAACCTTTTTTTTTTTTTAACAAACATGATACAAACAATCAAACACTAACACTAAAGTACTACAAAAAAAAAAAAAATGCACTAAAAACACCAACAACCACCAACAAAATCAAGTCTTCAACAATGCTCCTCTGTTTAGTCTAGACAATCCAATACATTAGTATACTTATTATGTTCACCAGTTTGGAATTTACAAGGTCCACACACATCATTCACCTTCTTCTTCAAGAGTTATGTTTAAATTTTTTACATAATCAATAAAAGGTCTCCATATATTCTCAAACACAATTTCCTTTGATTTTAGTATATATGTTATTCTTTCTAATGGAAGGTTTGTTAACATCTGTCTTAACCACTGAGTCACATCTGGTCTATGAGTCTTTTTCCATAATAGTGCAATACATTTTTTGGCATTAAGCAAACTGAGGTCTATGAATGTTCTTTCACTTTTATTAAAATTATGCTTTTCTGGGTACAGACCCAACAAAAACAGTTTAGGATTCAATATGATTTGTTTTGAGATTATTTTTTCAATTGTTACCCTCACCTCTTCCCAAAACATTCTTATTAATCTACATTCCCATAAACAATGAAATAGGGTTCCTTTACTTTCCATGCATTTTGTGCATGTATCTGGTATATTTTTGTTATATCTATTTAACTCCTCCGGTGTAACATACATCCGCATTAACCATTTGAAATGTATCAATTTAAGGCGTGCATTTATTGATTTGGTTTGAGCTTCTGTACAAGCCAATTCCCATTGTTCCTCTGAAATTTCAGTTTGCAGATCTTCTTTCCAGTAGTTTAATCTTTTCAGTGAATTTTCACTTGAAGATAGTGTCAATGAGTTATAAAACTCTGAAATAATACCCTTTCTTTTACTATCTTTCATCATCATTTTTTCCAAGGATGAATAAATAGGTCGAGTGAGAGCTTTATTTTGATTTGATCGAATAAAGTTTCTAAGTTGAAGATATTTAAAAAAATGTGTTCTATTGAGATTAAATTTGATCCTCAGCTCTTCAAAAGACATTATGTTGTCTGCACATGGCAAATATAAATCCTGAATCTTTTGTATCCCTTTTAAATTCCATACTTTAAATACAGCGTCCGCTCTCCCTGGTTTAAAATATTGATTACCCCATATTGGACTAAATTGTGACAATAACTGTGGTTCTTTTAAATAGTTTTTAGCTTCACACCATATTTTGATCATATGCTTTACAAATGGATTTTTAACTTGTTTTTGTAATTTTTTTGCCGAATCTGAGTATATGAATATGGGAAGAGGTAAAGGTAAATTGTATGATTCCATTTCAGTCCAGTGAGGGAGATCATTTGATGAAAAATAATATGTCATAGACCTCAGTTGTGCCGACCAATAATACAACATAAAATTTGGACATTTCAGACCTCCACGATCAAATGGTAAATATAATAAAGACAAACGTAATCTAGCCCTCCTGTTGTTCCATATAAATTCCACTAACTTTTTTTTTATTCTTGAGAATAGATCTAAAGGTGGTGATAAGGGAATGTATTGAAATAAATAAAGTATTTTAGGTAAAATATTACTTTTAAGTATATTGATTCTCCCGATCATCGACATTGGTAGTGACATCCATCTCTGAGTTAACTCACTGATATCTGACATTAAGGCTTCATAGTTGACACTGGCGACTGATTCTAGCTTAGGCATAATTTGGATTCCTAAATATTTAAACTGATTTACAACATTGAATTGATTTACCTCAGGGGCTGGGTAATTTCTCTGGGTCTCATTTAGCATTAATATTGAAGATTTAGTTTTATTTATTTTATATCCTGATATTTCCCCAAAATTCTTTATTAAATTCAACAAGGTTGGAATTGATTTTTTTAGATTCGACATAAACAAAATTATATCATCGGCGTACAGGGAGATTTTATGTTCTGTTGGTCCAACTTTAATTCCATATATTTGTGAATGTAAACGTATCGCTATCGCTAAAGGTTCAATTGCCATAGTAAACAGTAAAGGTGAAAGTGGACAGCCTTGTCGACATCCTCTATTGATTTTTATTGGTTTTGAAATATTGTTATTTGTTAGGATTTCTGCTGTAGCATTATTGTATATTATTTGAACCCATTTTATGAAATTATTTCCAAGTCCAAACCTTTGTAGGACTTCAAAAAGAAAGGGCCATTCAACTCTATCAAAGGCCTTTTCGGCGTCCAATGATAGGAGAGCTGTATCCGGTGCTTCTTTATTAAAATAAATAATATTAAATAGTCTTCTTACATTATGGAAGCCTTGTCTACCCTTTATAAAGCCATTCTGATCTCGATTAATAATATTTGGTAAAATTTCTTGTATTCGTCTTGCTAAAATTTTACAGATTATCTTAAGGTCGGCGTTTAATAGGCTTATTGGTCTCATATTTTCACATTTATTAGAGGGCTTACCTGGTTTTGGCAGCAGTATAATTAAGGCATTATTTATGTATGATGGTAAATTATTATTTTGAAATGCTTCTAAAACCATTTCCAAAAAAGGTTTTATTAATTTATTCTTAAATTTTTTATAAAGGTCAACTGGAAGACCATCTGGTCCTGCACTTTTTCCTGATTTCATATTATCAATGGCTAGCCCAACTTCTTCTTGACTAATTTTAGACTCCAATATCTCCCTGTTTTCATTTGGAATACACGGTATAGATAGTTCGTTCAAAAACCCATTTAGTTTTGTTAAATCAGGTTCATTTTTGGTATCATATAATTTTTCATAGTAATCTCTAAAGGCTCTATTAATTTCTAAAGGATCTATAACTACCTGTCCATTACTTATAATACTGGTAATTGGTGTTTTAATTTCCAATTGTTTAATCTGCCATGCTAATAATTTTCCTGATTTTTCACCTTGTTCATAAAAAGATTGTTTCAATCTTAGAAGACTCGAGGCAGCTCTATTCGCTGATTTTTTGTCGTATTCAGCTCTCAAAATCAGTAATTCATTCTCCAACCTTGGGTCACTTCCTGCATACACTTTTTCCTGAAGATTTTTTATTTTATGTTCCAATTTAGCTCTCTCCTCTCGAGTCTTCTTAGATTTTGATCCTGTATAACTAATAATATGTCCCCTAATAAAAGCTTTGAAAGCCTCCCACTTTACACATGCTGATGTTTGTGTAGTATTGATGTCAAAGAACTCGTCTATCTGTTTTTCTATATACTTGACAAATTCCTCATCCTGAAGCCATTTATGCTGAAATTGCCATCTACCTGATTCCTTTGTCAATTTTTTATCTACATATATTAGACAACAGGGTGCATGATCAGAGATCACGATGTTATCATAAAAGCAGTTTTGAATCTTGGACCTTAATTCTGTGGAAATCAAAAAATAATCAATACGTGAGAATGTCTTGTAGGTACTGGAATAACAAGAATAGGCTTTAACTTGTGGTTTCATTTCTCTCCATATATCTAACAATCTCAATTCTTTCATAAAATGATTAATAGTCATCCTACATCCAATGTGCGTACAATCCAGTCCTGTTGATCTATCCACACCTGGATTCAATGTACAATTAAAATCCCCTGCTATTATATGTTGCCCTGTAAGTGATGATAAGATGAGAAATAAATTAGCAAAGAACTTCTGATCATCTATATTGGGACCATATAAGTTCACAAGATTTATATTTTCTAATAGCAAAGAACCTTGAATGATTACATATCTTCCAAATTTGTCTCCAATTACATTTTTCACTTGAAAAGGAACTGATTTATGTATGAGAGTCATAACTCCCCTGGCTCGGGATGAAAATGAAGAGGTGAATACACTTCCCTGCCATCTACTCCTAATTCTTTTAACATCCTCCTCTATCAGATGAGTTTCTTGTAAAAACACAATTCTTGAACCCATGTCCTTTATTTTATTCATAACTTGTTTAAGTTTTTTTAAATTTTGTAGACCTCTGCAATTCCATGAAGTTAAATTAAGATTAACACTTTGGTCCATGATCAATAGAGAGTTTAGGATTACCTTGCAGTGTAAACATGCTCATACAGAGAAGCAAAAACATGAGTGGTTGAACATTCATCCTACAAACTACACACAAACAAATTTCCCCTTCCCACACTTGTGGCAAACCCCCCAAAATCAAAAGAAAAATTCTGTCTCCCGATATAGCCATCGACCATTCCACACCCACGGGGAACAGCCTAAGCCACTCCTTCTTCATCCTCCCAATCACCCTAACTCTACTACTTTTAATGACGTAACATTAACTCTCCTCTGTAGTTTTCCAACTTAACTCCAAAATTTTTAACAACTTTGTACATCATAGTTTTGTTTTGTTTTTTTTGTTTGTTTTGTTTTTGTTTTGTTTTTTTAATATATAATACAATCTATATTTTGTAAACTTACTATTTACTTCAAGTCAGTCAGATGCCTGTGCAAATGCTTAATTATTCTACCTTATATTTTGTTCATGCTTAGCTCCCACCAGTCTCTTCTTCTTCTTTGATCTTCTTGATGAACTCCTGCGCCTCCTCTGGGGTCTTGAAGATGTGGGTTCTGCCCTCATACGTGGTCAGCAGTCTCGCAGGATAGATTACACCATGACGAATCCCAAGGTTGCGCAGCTCCTTACGTATGGGATCAAACTGCTTCCTCAATTGCTGGATTCCTGTGGCCAAATCTGGGTAGAACCGCACCTGCTGGTCCTGGTGTTTAATCTCTCCTTTAGCACGTGCAGCGTTGAAGATCTTCATCCTGTCTCTGTTGCTAAGAAACTTCATAATTAAGGTCCTCGGCGGTCCCTTATCTCTCCGTGGGCCAATACGATGTGCTTTTTCCAGAACCACTGCTGATTGCAACTCCTCGCTGCCCAGCACCTCCGGAATCCACTTTTCCAGAAAGGAACATACGTCCCGACCTTCTGATTCCTCTGGAAGACCCACCAGCCTCAAATTATTCTGTCTCGACCGAGATTCCAAATCCAAAATATTATCTTCCAGAGATTTTTTTTTTTTTCCCAAAGTGCGCACCTTTAATTGAAGACGGGTGACGTCATCTTCAGCACTAGCGAGACGGAGCTCCATCTGCGCCGTTCGTTCTACACAGTCACCCAATTCCTTTCTTATTCCTTCCAACGCTGTCATAATCCCATCAAATCTAGAGGAAAAGTCCGCTCTCATTGAACTCATGGCAGCCATCAGCGCATCTGCGCCATTCCCCGCAGAAATCGCACCGCCGCCAGCTTCCTCCGCCATATATGGAGCCTTGTTTGCTGCGTCACAGACCTGAAAGTCCGTTAATTTGGACTGTTTCGGCGGCTCGCTTTTTCCTTTTCCTGGTTTTCCAGCCTTAGGCTTCGCCGACATATCCTCGCTCAAATGCTGGGATACGTTCTGTCCCAAATGAGAGAGTTATTTGCCGATTTTTTTTCTCCAGGAGCAGAGCAGAGCGAGACACGTCCGTCCTACGTGGCAGCCATAACCGGAAGTCCTCGGATGCGTTTTTATGTTTTTTGTGGGAGTATACTGTAAGTTCTTATAGTAATTCTCGAAGCTTTTAAGAATATCCTGAATTCTGAATTTTATTTCCTTTGATACTGGGTCTCTGATTTTGTAGATTGCTCTTTCTGTTTGATGTTTCCTCAATTTATAGGCTAGCAATTTTGCCGATTTACTGCCTGCTTCATAGTATTTTTGTTTCAAAAATGTAAGTTTCTTCTGGATTTCTATTGTGTAGCTCTCATTTATTTGGTTTTTAATTTCCTTAATCTTGAGCGAGTCAGTAGAATGAGTGTTGCCTTTGTGTTCTTTTTCTAGGTTCCTAAGTTCTGACTCTAATGTGGATAGTTTTTCTTGTCTTAGTTTCTTTTGGGTTGCCAGTTTTGCAATAATCTTTCCTCTTATTACAGCTTTGCATGCATCCCACAGTATTAAAGGGGATACTTCTCCATTATCGTTTTCTTCCAAATATCTGAGAATATCTGATTCCAATTCATCTTTCAATGGTCCTTTCAGGACATTTGAATTTAACCTCCAAGAAAATGTATTATTTGTGTATTTTTGGATATTTAAGTCCATGTAGATCGGACTGTGGTCAGAGAGATCCATCAGTCCTATTTTACATGTTTCTACTCTTCCAATGTCTCTATTAAACATAAAAAAATAGTCAATCCTTGAGTAGGATGAATGTGGAGTTGAGTAAAATGTATAGTCTTTTACACTGGGGTTGAGTTCCCTCCACACGTCACAGATTCCCATTTCTTTTAGTAGCATCCGAGTCTTCCTGTTTTGGGTGTTATTTTGATGTGGAGAATTACCAGAAGCATCCCAGTATGGATTCAGTCTAAGATTGAAGTCCCCACCACATATCACTAAACCTTGAGCTTTAGTTATCATTAGGTCGAATACATTTTTATAAAATTTCCAGTTAGCCCCTGGGGGAGCATACACATTCAGCAGGGTGATATCTTCTCCCTCTAGCCGCCCAGTTACCAAACTGTATCTCCCTTCTTTATCTTTGTGTTCTGATTTTTTTTCAAATGTAATTTTGGTTGATATCAATGTCGCTATTCCCCTCCTCCTCCCTGACTTATATGAAGATGAAGAGATCATTTTAAACCCTTGTCTACTGAGTTTATTGTGTTCCATGTCTGTTAGGTGGGTTTCTTGTAAAAATATTATTCCTGCTTTGTCTTTTTTCATTTTGCCTAGAATCTTGGATCTTTTAACTGGATTCAGGATTCCTTTTACATTATATGAAATTATTTTGGTTATACCCTGTTTCTCCATTGTGTTGTTTTGTTTAGTATAACTGTGTGGTGGCCCTCATTTGTGCTACTCAGAAACTGAAAGAACATTAAAAACAAGAAAAACATTAAGAACATAGTGTATAAAACTTTAAAACAAAAAGCTGTCAGAAGAACTTCCTGAGCTGAGGTCTTTTTAAAGACCATGGAAGAGCCTTGATGGAGTGAAGGCCCTGAGGGAAATTCCTCAAACTCTGTTACGTGTTGAGGGCCCTCTCTTACCCCTGTAAGTTGTCCCATGCTTTTAACGTGAGTTTCAGAACCCAATCCAAACTTGTAATGATTTTTTTTTTTCCCTATTATGCCTAAACCCTGTGAAATTGTGTGCACCCTCCCACCCCCATCACATCAAACATTCACGCAAAAACAGTATTTGTTAGTATGAGGAGAACATGTGGATTATTGTCACATTTCTATTTTAACAAATTTTTTTTTTTATTACAAAGACTTATTTGTTTCAAATATTATGACTGTTCCATGAAATGTTTTACCACATGCTGAATACGCATCTCCTTTAATGTTTGTTACCTTGTATGAGGGGGGTTGGATGTGCGGATTGATTCAAGAGAAAAAAAAAAAAAGGTTGCTATTCCAACCTGAAAACGGATAGTTTATCCGCGACGCTCTGGCGCTGGGTTTCCCGCTGCTGGTCCGTGGATTTTGAAGGTCTTTGTGTTGTCCATGTTTGCGCTTTGATCTTCTCACTCGGGTCTGCTGCGGGTTTAAATACCGTTACCGGGAGCCCTCTTTTCGCCATGTCAGCTGTTGCTTCTTCCGCCGAATTATAGAGACACGTTTCATCGCCGTAGAAGACCCTTAACTTCGCAGGAAATGGAGTCTGACAGCGCAATTTCTTCTCTCTTAACACCTTTTTCGCGTCATTGTATTCCCTGCGCTTTTTAAGGACCTCCGGGGCGTAATTGTGTTCCACGTAGACTTTTCTCTCCTGGTGCATAAATCCTTTTTTCTGCCAGGCCAGTCTTACAACCTCTTGTTTTATTTTGAAATTGGAAAATCTTACCAACACCGAACGTGGGGGCGCTTCCGCCGCCGGCCTAGCGGCTAATGAACGATGTGCCTTTTCTATCTTCAAGTCGGTGGTTTGTGGAATATCCAATTTCTCTCTTAGTAAGGATTCCACGCATTCTGCCATTGAGTTAAAACCGTTTTCGGCTCCTTCTATCAGACCATGAATTCTTATACTGTCTCTTCTCTCTCTTCCTTCTTGGTTGGCTAGCTTAGCCTCTATAGATCTTTTGCGTAGGTCCAGCACAGAATCTTCGAGCACTTTTATTCGTTCCTCTGTTTTCAAGATTCGGTTCTCGGCCTGGTCCACTCTGCTGTTTGTCCTTTTCAATTCTTCTCTGAATTCCCGAAATTCGGCCGTAACTTCTCGGCGAAATCGTCGTAGCTCCTCAAATAGTGATTTCAGGCTAACCTTTTTGTTAGCTATCACCAGTTCCTCGTCTTCTGAACGGAGATCTTCCAGTTCAGATTCTCCGGCCGATACGTGTCCTGGCCTGGAGAATTTCAGTTTCTTCTGTTTTCCTTTAGACATGATGATTTTGTCTTTTGATTTTCACTCCTCCAAAAATCCGTTAAGTTTGATTTTCAAGGTGTTATCCTGGATTGGGTCTGAGAGCTTCAGTGTTAAGCTGCAGTCGCCATGGCGTCCAGACCGGAAGTCCCGACATTTTTACACTATTCTAATGAGAAAATTGGTATCTATCATGAGACATTATGTTTGGAGGGGACAAAAAAAAATCAGGACACAATTAAAAAATGAAAGTTCACAATTATCCAAACTGAATGCTAATTTTGTCATTGTGCACTTGTAAAAATCGATTTGAGGACTTCTGGTCTGGACACCATGGTGATAGCAGCTTAACGCTGAAGCTCCCAGACCCGATCCAGGAAAATACCTTGAAAATCAGATTTAACGGATTTTTGGAAGAGTGAAAATCAGAAGACAAAGTCGTCATGCCTAAAGGAAAACAGAAGAAATCAACATTTACCAGGCCAGGACACGCATCGGCCGGAGAATCTGATCCGGATGATATCCATTCAGAAGACGAGGAGCTGAATGAAGCTAGCAACAAGGTTAGCTTAAAAATGGTACTTATGTAGAAGAGCTTGAAATGATGAGGCGATTTGATATATAAACCAAAGTTTATTTATCAGCTCTCCTAACAAGTCTCATTTAGTGCAGAGGTAGCAGAAGGAAAAGAGAGCGAATATCTCCGGCTCACTGACTTTATACTTGCACATAACAAAAGACATGCATAACAAAGGCTGACATCCCTCATTATCTTAATCCCCCCATTGTCTTGGTATTTCCTCTCCTCGCCCAGGGGGTGAGGGTAGCTCCTCCGGTCTCCACCGCAGTGTCTGGGAACGTCTTTGTTCTTCACTTGGCGGTTGAGAGCCTTTGTCCTTTCAGAGGTGTGAAGTTGCTTTACATATGTAATTACCAAACATTTCCACATGCTTCAACATATGTAGGTTATGGAATATATGATTAAT